>CM070665.1:35870221-36311659 GCA_036346575.1 Dendrocalamus sinicus
AGGCCGCCAGTAGGCTACCCCTCGGTTGGAGCGTATAAGTCATACTCCTTGGTCTCTTCATGAGCTTAGTAGGAGATTACCCAAGATCTCCATAGACTGCGACTAACAGTCGGGCTCATATAGGTGTGTTCTTTCAAGAACGCTCTGCAGGATAGCGTCTTCGCTTCTAAAAGCCAATGGAACACATTAAGACCTTAGTCAACTCGCCTTGCGCTTTAGAGTATTGCATCTTCACATAGAGAGGTTGAAATTACTCTCCTTGATTAACTAATGGCTTGTTTTTCCCGGATCCTAATTCACGGGATCTCCGATCACATAGGTTGGGTTACTACCATAGATAACTCACATGGGTCTCATACCCATCTCCTTCGATGCACTATCTATCACATTCGTGATAGTCCCTTTGTAAAGGATCGCGAGTTTTATCTGTTTGGATGTAATCCAAGGTTATAACTCAAGTTTCTCAATTTCCGGCGCACTTCAATCGTCTCTTAACATGCAGACGATTTCATATTATCCTTAGAATCGTTCACTTTAGCGATAACGGTTTGATTATCACGATTCATAAGGATAGCGGCATCGGCTTTTCCACCGTAGGTAGATCCATCAATAGATCTCGTAGCCATTCGCCTCAACAATAGCGGTGTCTAGTGCCGCAAGCTCGCTTCCATGGTTGACCTCGTCAAAATGGTCTGCTTTGCAAGACCTCCATGAAACAAAGACCACCACCAATAGTGAAAACATATCCACTAGTGGCTTTGATCTCATCGGATCGAGATCCGGTTGGAATCACTATAACCCTCCAAAGACCGACGGTACCCGGTATAATGAAGTCCAAAGTTCGAGCTACCTTTCGGATAGCGCAACACTCGCTCAAGCGCCTTCCGTGATCATCTCCGGGTTAGATGTAAACCGACTCAATTTGCTCACAAAGCAAAGGAGATGTCCGGCCTTGTTGCACTAGCTAGGTACATTAGTGAGCCAATTATCCGGGAGTATTCCACTGATTCCTAGCAATTTTCTTATTCTTACGAAGTAACACGCTAGGATCATAAGGTGTTGGAGAAGGCTTGTGTCGAAAAGCCAAAACGGTTCAAGACCTTTTCCACATAATGAGATTGCAAAAGTGTAATCCCATCCTCACCTCTAACCAATTTAATGTTTAGAATAACATCACCACTCCCGGATCTTTCATATCAAAGTTTTGAGACAAGTATGATTTGACCTCATTTATCACACTAATGTTTGTCCCAAAAATCAAGATGTCATCCACATACAAACATAGAATAACTCCTCACCCCACCATAACGATAGTATACACATTTATCTCGCCTCATTGACAAAGAAAGCTGCGGATGTCGGTGTTCTATCGAACTTCTCATGCCACCGCTTAGGGGCTTGTTTGACCATACAAAGATTTCAACAGTTTTAACACCTTGCCTTTTTGACCTTCTACTACAAATCCATCAGTCGTTCCATGTAAATTTCCTCATCCACTCTCCGTTAAGAAAAGTCGTCTTAACGTCCATTTGATGAACGAGAAGACCATGTGAGGCAGCCAAAGCAAGTAGTACTCGAATTGTGGTCGGTCTAGCAACAGTGAGTAAGTGTCAAAGAAATCTTCGCCTTCTTTCTGAGTATAGCCCTTGGCAACAAGCCGAGCCTTATATTTTTCAATAGTACCATCGGCCTAAGCTTCTTTTTGAACACCCACTTGCACCCTACAGTTTGCACCCATAAGGTTTATCTGTCTCCCGTGTTCCATTAGCGATAATGGAATCCATTTCACTACTGACACCTCCTTCCAAAGAGTCTGCATCGGGGATGCATACGCTTCAAAATAGACTTGGGAGTGTCGTCCACAAGGTACACAAAGAAATCATCACCAAAGGATTTGAATATCCTTTGTCTCTTGCTCCTTCTAGGAGCTCGTTGTCATCCTCCTCATTGACAAGTTCATGTGTATGTTTAAAAGGTTCGTGATGTGATTGAACTGGGAATTATTTGAAGGTTGACTAGTAGTGTTATGTGTATCCTTCATAGGAAAAATATTCTCAAAGAATGTTGCATCTCGAGACTCCATAATTGTACCAACATGCATGTCGTACCTCGCTTTAACTATAAAAATCTATAGGCAATGCTATGATTAGCATATCCCGAAAAACGCAGATACGCTTTTAGGTCCAAGCTTGCGTTTCTTAGTTATTGGCACATTAACTTTCGCCAAGCACCCCATGTACGCAAGTAAGAAAGTGATGGTTTTCTCCCAATCCATACCTCGTATGGTGTTTTGTCCTTATTTCGTTAGGAACTCTATTTAATACGTGATTAGACGTTAGCAAAGCCTCCCCACCATGCCTTAGGTAATCCCGATATCTAACATGGCATTCACCAAGTCGATCAACGTGCGGTTTTCCTTTCGGCAATCCCATTTGACTCGGGAAATAAGGAGGCGTCCTCTCATGTATAATGCCATGTTCCTCACAAAATAAGTCAAATTCGTTGAGAAATACTCTCCACCACGATCCGACCTAAGTCTTTTATCTTTCTATTTAACCGGTTTTCAACTTCGCGCTTATAGATTTTAAAATAGTCTAAAGCCTCATCTTTCGTTTTCAATAAATACACATAATGAGAACCTAGTTGCATCATCAATCAATGTCATGAAATATCGTTTTCCACCCTTCGTCA
The DNA here is from genome assembly GCA_036346575.1 of Dendrocalamus sinicus. NCBI lineage: Eukaryota > Viridiplantae > Streptophyta > Magnoliopsida > Poales > Poaceae > Dendrocalamus > Dendrocalamus sinicus. The sequence goes on from CM070665.1 coordinate 35,872,913, forward strand.
ACACGCCATTCATCTCGAAAAGATCTGAATGCGGAGTTCTAGTGGTGCCAAGTTTCTCTCCTCGCACCTTGTGAGGCTTACGAGGTTGCTTTGATTGCACACGACTATGGCATTTAGAACCTTTGGTGATGGAAACGTTTGGAATTAAATTCATCTGGAAAGCGAGACATCAAACCAAAATTAATATGACATAGACGTGAGTGCCAAACATTAGCCTCATCATCCACACCGCCACAAATATGGTTTACGATCTTATTGCGAAATCGATAGGGAAAAGCGGAACAAGCCTCCGCACTCATAGCCTTTACCAATAAAATGTCCATGTTTAGACACGACTACTTTATTAGACTCAAATACCAACTTAAGCCCGTCTCTACATAAACGGGAGCCACTAACGAGATTCTTGTCTACATGCGCACGTTCTTCACCGCACGATCTTTCCAAGTAAACTTCAGATCTACCGTACAACACCATGAGCAGTAGCATGTGACCCATTCCCATTAGGACGGAGGAATCTCGGGCGACTGATAAGAAGAAAACAACGAAATATCGGCACACACATGTACATTAGCTCTGTATCAATCCACCAATTGGTAGATTGACTAACGAAAGAACGATGAGGTAAATTACCATACCCATCCCATCTCCGCCTTGCCAATGGTCACGTTGACGGACTTAGAAGTCCATCTGCAGTGCCTTCTTTCCTTTGCGTTGTGGGCACTTCTTGGCCATGTGACCGGGCTCACCGCACACAAAGCAAGTTCTATCATCCCGATTGTTGTTGTTCTTCTTCTTCTTCTTGAAGTTGGTTGTCTGTTGGGCTTTAACAAATTTCCCTTTGTTCTTGCTTGAGGTTTCGTACCACATTGGCACTAGACGCCTCCATCACCCTTAGACACGTCCTTTTCCCGAGCTTTCTCCTCAATTTCAAGAGACCCAATCAGATTCTCAACAGAGTATTCTTGTCTCTTGTGTTTGAGTCTTGTTCAAATTCCTCCATGAAGAAGGTAATTTCGCAATAATACATCCACCACAAACTTGTCGGGTAAGGCACACTTCAGAGTTCGAGTTCCTTGGCAATGGCCTCGTATCTCATGAGCTCGATCTACTACTGAGCGGTTATCAACCATCTTGTAGTCATGAAATTTCTCCATGACATACATGTCATTGCGGCATCGATAGCACCGTATTTGGAATTCGATGCATCCCATAACTCCTTCGCGTCTGTCATGTGCATATACACCTCGCACAGACGGTCAAGAAGAACACTAAGAATGCATCCAACAAAGAGAGTAGTGGCGGTCTCGAATTCTTTCGCTTTTCAGCATCAAGAACACCTTCGGGCTTGCCATTACTAACCTGAATACATTCATAGCAAGAAGCCACGAGTGACCACGATCGCCATCTCTTAAAGTGCACACCGGAGAATTTATCCGCCTCGGTGCATCGGCAAATCCACCATAGTAAAACCACAATGCCTACAATAAGGTTTTTGGATTGTTGAATATATAAGCACATGTAGGTTTAATTTATTCCATAAATAAATCATGACATCATGCACGCAAAATAACGTAACCATCACGAGCATAAAAGATCTAGACATGTAAACCAGAAACGTATATGAACAGATCTAATACGGAGAACATGACCGCACGCATCGATGGTTCTTACGTCGATCGGCTTGCGATGTAGACGCCGCAGCACGGTGAGGATGACACGAAGTCGATGACGATTCGCGGCCGAACGACGAGGAAGACGAGCGAGCTACAGCGGCGCGCGCAGCGCTTCCCAAAACCTTATTCGCCTCTCCGGTGCGAGACTTGGCGGCGGTTCGGAGACCTGCTCTCCCGAACGACGGTGCACGCCGGCGGGCGGGGCGGAGTAGACTACGTGGGGCGGCGCAGCACAATGGATGGAGGAGGCAAAACCTAGATTGATTTTCGCGTAATGTCTGTATGGAGGCGGCGACTCGTATTTATAGAAAACCGGACGCGCGTGATCAAGACGCCGCACGTTCTCCATAACTCGTGAATCGAACCGGATTAGTCGCAGAATCGATCCGGATTCACCGCCACACAATTGCGCAGACGCGAAGCACTGGAGCGGATTTTGACGGACCATTCACGCAGTGCCGCGCGCGCGCGCCGCCCGGCCGCCCCCGCCCGGCGAGGCGAGGCGGCGGCGCGCGTGTTATCCTCTAGTTCTCTCCCACACATGCCTCAAGTGACTAGGAGTGCACCATCCCTTTTAAGGTGGTCTTCCTCTCTAGAACTAGCAATATGGTACTAAAGGTCACATGCATGCCTCCTTTGCATGAGTGGACCTTTGAGATTTAATAGGAATTATTCTTATTATATGGGCTTGGCCCACATAATCCAACAAAAGCAAACAGTGTAATCTGTCTACAGAACAGAACAGACAGGCCAGGCAAGGCTGCAAGTTTACCAACCTCAACTTTCTGCGTGGCGCACGTAAAAAGTGCAAAACAGAAAAGTTTTCTCTTGCAAATTGCACCGGAGCACGTCGATCGTAGGCTACCATAATATCTATCGTACAGTGGGAGTCTGGATCAGGTCGCATGCATGCTAGCTTCCGTGGAGTAAAATCCAAATTTGTCACCACGTAACCCTAACATATGATGCCTCCGTTTCATGCGTGGACAGGGCATGCAGCAGAATGTGTACCTGGCCCAACAACAGGTGCAACAATCACAAGGAACAGAAAAGGTTGCCCTATATATATATATATAGTTGAGTGCCCTACGATTTGATCAAATGATCGCACCCAGACGCAACCTATGCTATGCATGCTAGGCACGCAGTCGTCGCAAGTTCGATAGTGTCAAAATTGCACCTGATACAACGTAGAGAAGCCTATATCAGCTAATCCAGAATGTAAGCCATCTGATTCATACGAGCCCATACATTCTGGAGTACTTAGAGCAGAGATACGATGCATGTGCCGTGCACGCGTTGCCACTTGCCAGGCATGTAACGTCGTTGAACCAAGATGCATCACCGATGAAAAGCTGCAACGTAATGCTAATTTGTGGCCTCCTTTCTGTTCATCACAAGTTCAGAACAGCTAGCAGCTGAGCTGGTCACATATTCTTGTCAATTCACGGACGCTGATAGGTCTCAGCTCTCACGCAAACACTACTACTTGGATTCCCCTGTAGTCCCGTGAAAAATCGAAAATATGCTATGATGATCTTTGGAATCTTTGATGGTTTTGGTGGATGGATTGGATGGTGCGTGCTCCTAAAAGAAGCAGCAGAAAGCAAAAAAAGACAGGGCTTTGGTTTCTTTGATGCATGGTTTGGTAGCAAAGAGTGCTTTCTGAACCATTAATTCCTGATGCAGAAAACCTAGCGTGTGGCTCGCTTGCTTCTGTGGTAAGGAAGCATCACTCCACTAGCTCCAGATCATTGGACCGCACATATATGAGATGCCATTTTCAGAGCTATTTTTGCCTAATCCCCTGATACCTTACGCCTATGTATGTATGTAACCTTTGTACAATCATGGAACACCCCCCCTGGGTAGGTAAAGAATGATTCCTTTAGTTCCAGATGGTTGCATAAAAGTTTTTCCACTTGATTCCTGATCAGAAACGTGCGTACCGTTTGCACACTGATGAATTAATCTGCCATAAATATCTCCTGTTCATAGACCGGCATATACAGAACAGACGAAAACAAAACAGAACGTGAGAAGAGACCCCCAAAAAAAAAGAGCCGAGGAGCACAGGCCATTAGCACCGCCGCCGACGGCGTCAGATCTGTCAGGTAGTACCTCGTTAGCCATTACGGTCTGATTATTATTTTTAGCCCGAGTTATTATATTCTAGGTTTGTGCCTGCTCTTCTTCAATTCCTCTCATAAAAACAAGAGACGCCTAAGCGACAAAGTTGGCGAGTGCCGCTCACGAGTTTTCTAAACTAATTCTAGTTATAACAACAAGTTAACAACAACAACTTGAGATTGCCATGCTACTCTTGTTCTATATGATCGTGTGATTTCCCCTGGCCAAATCGATCAGATAAATTAAAGTCACACGTTACATGCACGGGAGCTTGGAAACCCGGAGCTCCAACCAACCAGCCATATACTCCTATTAATGAGCTTGCTTGTTTTATCAGCATACCATTGCTATGCCGACAAGCAATCATGCTTTTAGTAGATCGTGTTCGTGATAGATAGAAAGAAGTAGTATTTGTGGTAGAAGCTTGCTCGCATGTGTAACAGTGCAGGCTCTGGATTAAGGTAGAGACAAGATCGTTTATACTAATTTGTGTTGGATTCAGTAGGTTGTGCTACTTAAGTTGCTTATTGTGTTATCCAAACCAACCAACTGATGTAGCTGCCCTGGATCAGCTGGTTGCTTGCCGTCTGGAACAAATGACTTGTCTCTCAGTATGTGCATGGCATGCCTAGCCAAATTTAACAAATTTAAACTGTTCAATGTCACCACCAGACGTCCGGATTTGCCTAAATCGTGCGTGTTCCAACTCCACGTAAAACGGCCAATTTCACATTCGGAAAAGACTGTATACAGAACACGTGCCGTGAAGTGGATTGTTGTACTGATTTTCGCCGTTTGGTGCCTTCAGAGTTCAGGTGGATTCGAAAAAAAAGAAAGGTTCAGAGTTCAGATGAATAAGTCCTGCCCTTTTTTTTTTTTGCCAGAATCTATTCTTGTTCTAGTTCTTTGCAAATGAATAATAGCCAAGAAATAGGCATTTCACTTTTGAAATTGTAGAACCGATGGTGCAGATTAGAGGGGTGAATAATCTTGATCTCTTTTTCTACTTTAACAAAATTAATCCCTTTGAATACAAAAAGTTTATTCACTTCAATAGCTATAGAGAAATAAGAAGATCAGATGCACAGCAAAAACAACCTTCAAACAGAAGCCAAATAGTTAAGAGAGCAACCGAAATACAAACGATCCTAGTCATCACTAGGCCGGTCTGACCACAGGCTTATAACCAATCTTACTGGGCATGGCCGGTCTGACAGCTAGTCTAATGCAAGTCTGACTGGTCCCAGACTTAAAAACCTCTCAGGTCAAAACTCAAATATCAATAACTTTCTTAAATCTCATCCCTAAATTTTGCATGAGACTTGTTCAAGGCATTAGAAACCTAAACCAATAAAGAATTATAAGGTTCTTGAGCTCAGGTTAACTGATTTGAAGAAAATCAAATCTAGGTCTTGAGAACACCCCAAACCCTAAAATCTAAATTAATTCTTTCTCGAGGAGTTTCTAAACAAAAGGATGATCGAGATCTACTCTTACATGTTATAGCAAGCTAATATATATATGAATTTAGGATAAAACTATCTTTAACACGAAAACCCAAATTTAAGCCAAGAAGAAGCAAAATTGGACTTAATCTTAAATTTTGCTATATGAGTGATCTAAATGGATGAGATTGATCAGTAGACTTATCTTCTATCTCTTACTCATCATGGATCACATCAAGATCAAGAGAGGAGAAGGCATCGCCAAAACCAAGCCAAATCAAGATTTTAATACTTGCACAAAGAGGAGAAAGATTTGAATGAATTTTGATATCTATTGATCCTCGCCTAATCTTGGTCCTTTATCATTGACCGCTAACATTCTTCAAGCTACCTGTACATCTAAGTACCAAGTAACCATCTCAAACATAAATTTTATGTACTTGCATCACATTAATTAAAGCAATACATCATGCAACACACCACAAACACCTCATAGCTCCTAAGTCACGAGTCAAACTCAAGACTATTATGGTCCATTCAACAATGTCACACAAAGCCTCTACATGCACCTACTCACAGTATGTAGGAACAACTCACTTTGGCAACCAATGCTGTGCACTTACTTAACCATGCTCATACACTGATCTTAACTTTGTAAGACTAAACCTCAAACCAAAATACATAATTTCAGCACCAATTTGCCAAAACCTGATCCGACCGCCATTACCAGGCCACCATACCGGTCAGACCACCAATGTTTGGTTGGTCTAACCACTTAGGAGCACGAGAAAACACATTTTTTTAGAATTTCGGTTAAACTCTATCTAGTTTCAGCTTAAAACTCCATTTTAGTCGACACTTAGTGCAAATACATCCCAAACATGTCTACACAAGTGTTTGATGTGCAATTTTTGAAAGTCATATAGCCGATCTGATCGCTTGCCCCATGATAGTTAGACTACCGGCCACCAGTTAGTCAGACCAACATCCCTATGGCGGCCAGATCGTCTTATACTTGACAACAACTTTGAACACTTGACAACAACTTTGAATATTACAAACTTCTAAAATTAAACTCAAATTTTGATAATATACATAACAAAGTTAAATACTCTTCAAATTTTGCAGTATCAAAGGGTCATGCATGCAACAGAAGCACAGTCAGCTAGCTAGAGCTCGCCACAATTCTTTAGCTGAACCCCAACAACATCATTGGTCCACAAACCAAGCAATCCCCAACCAACCACGCAAAGACACAACACACGAGTGCACAAACGAAGCATGGATAGGGGCAAAAGAAAAAGGGAAATGATTCCACGCAATATGGAGATAAGGAAGAACAATTGATGATTTGAAAGCAGCCAAGGAAAAAAATTCAGATAGAGAGAGAGAGAGGGAGATGCCAAGTCGTCAGTCAGTGAGGAGGAGAATTTGGAGAGAGGGAAGGTAGGGATCAGGCCAAGTCGCTAGGATCCAAGGCAAGAATAGAGAGACCACAAGAAAACTGCTGTTAGAATCCAAGGCAGGAATAAGCTAAGCTTGAGCCTACAAGGACAAAAAAGGGGAGGCCATCAGGCCATGGATGAGAGGAGCCTTCAGACTGTCGGCCGCTGCCTCCTGCATTCGCATCGCGTGCAACCGCGCTGAAACAAACTACTGCCAATGTTTCTTTAGTCTATCACACACTGTATATGTTATAAACTCTGCAGACTGAAAAATCCTATTTACTCGTACATTGATGGCGCATTAGTGAAAAAGATCTCCTAAAAAGTTAGTCATTGCATATCGATTGTGTTGATTACTTGGGTGATTTACCAAGCAATCGTACAAGTAGTACTAGTATGTATGTATTTTGAACTGTGTTGAGCTTTGTCGAGTTCTTGTCGTGGGCTCCTACAGTTTGAGCCACCAGATTCACATCTACTGTTCCCCATACTGTTTCTTGCCATCAAATCTTGATTTGATGCACGATTAGATTGTCACGTGCATCTTGCCCAATCATGTTTATATATAATGTAAATGCATGTTTAATTTGTGTGAAGGACGCGCCTTTTTGGTTGGAGAACAGGTACAAATTAGGAGTCTCTAGGGACTCATCTTCGAAGCACCACTCAACTGTCATGACAAAACACAATAGAAACGAAAATATTAACGTAACATGATACAAGCGCAATTGAAAAGCGAGTAGTAAATACTAGATAAATAGGTTCCTCTCCTGTATACATCCATTTTTAACCATGCAATGATGCAATAATCCATACAATCTATGATGAACCAAATTGGATTAGTATTCTTTGAATCGTATAATAAACCATGCATGCCAGGTAATCAAATTAATCCATTGTACATGTACAGTGGGTGTACAAATCCAGTGTAAACCGGGTGTATCCAATGAATCCAGTGCCCAGCTCGTTTCGACCTTTCTTGCCTTTCTTTCTCACAACCACAAGTGCATGCTCTCTATATATATGTGCATTCACACGCTTCTCTTCGCACTTCACATCTATTTTGTCTTCCGTCTCTCGTTCCCTCCATCTTTCAATACAGTGCCAAGGTTTTCCCTCACCTACCCAAATCTTTCCATAATTCACACAAATTTGCTCATGTTTCACGCTAAATAGCCTCCCCTTTTGTTCTTGATATTCATCTTTTCCAGAGTTCTTGATATAATGATATTCATCTGTTCCAGAGTCGCTGAAACTTGCTTATTGTTCTTTGCTGTGGAGTAGGGAGAGGAGGAGGAGAGATGGCGGACTGCAACGACAAGTCATCAGCCTCGTCTATGGCAGAAGAGGTATGATTTTTCTGAATTGTAAAATTCACGAGATCAAGAATGCTCGTAATTAATCAGTTATCTTGCCGGTTGTTCCAATTCCCGATTCAAAGAACGATATATGTGTATGCATATGTATAATTCCTTTTCCTGCTTTTGTTTTGATGTTTTCCTGCCTGAACCTTCCGAATTGTAGTCTCTTCATGTTTGGAGATGTTAACGGTGAATTCACTGCTTCTGCAAGAAGTTTAACATGACAAGCCAATCCAATGTGAAAAATCAATTTTTTTAGGCAACTGTTTTCACTAGGACCCTGCTGCCGCTGCTGTCTTCCTCTTTTTCTGTGTGGTGGAAAACAATGCAATGTAGATTGTCAGGGACTGATTATCTGAAGATTTACAAGATCACATACCAACCATATAATCACTGAAATTTACAAGATCTATTAAAAACAAAAAAATAAAAGAAAAATGAAGAATCTCTTGCGCTGATTTTTCAGAGGTCCTGAAGAAAAGCCGTATATATGTATCGTGTTCATGATAGACTAGAAGAGTACAAGCCTTTTACTCACCTCTTTTCAGTAATGAGACAATCTTGGAATGTTTTACCTTTGGAGACCCTTCTTGATGGATTGTGCACAAACATCCTTTGAGTAGATTTAGTTTCTGGAATTCTGTCCTTGTCAAGGACGGCTTTGTTAGAGGATCACAATCACTCTAGTATGGTTCACATGCTTGTAGTGCTCTCCAAAGTAATCATGTAACATTTGCATCCTGCAATAATGAACGATGTATGGTTGTGACTTTTAAGTGAAAAGATGGGGGGTTTGAGTGCATGTTTAATGAATATGCTTGTGCTAGCTACAATACTTTTTGACGCATTATCTTCTTGTCATGATTAATCGGTGGTCTAGAAAGTAAGAGCTGCCAAATTTGGGTTTAGTCTGATGTCTGCAGCTAGCATATTGCGCTCAATTCTCTGAAATTCTTAAAATCTCTGAGTTGCAGGCCTACATTGAGAAGAAGTATGGAGGAATTGCAACTAAGAAACCTCTGATTTCAAAGGTATGCAATTCCAAAAAAGTGCATCTACTAACTACTGTTTGAGTGATCCTAAATGCTCTTAACTTGTAACGCACACAGAAAAATTCTTACCTTTGTTTCACTGTGAGCATTTTTCATCATCATATTCATCGGTTTGACCAGTAACAGCCCATCACTAGTTTTCTGAATCGAAAGTAGGAACTGCAAATGACCCAGCAACAGAAAATTTCTTTGCAAGAACATTTGATCGTTTTTTTGGCTTTCCTTCATTTTCTTGTTTTCTACTGCAGGACCATGAGCGCGCCTATTTCGATTCCGCAGACTGGGTCCTTGGCAAGGTACACAATCCTTCTAATCCAAAAATGAATATCTCTGCCTTCACCTGTTAGATATGCTATGTAGAAAAGCTCTTTTGTGAAGCTTGTTTTTCTGATGCTTTGCTTCAGCAAGCTGCAAACAGCAGTGCACGGGCTGCAATAGAGTCCTTGAAGCCAAAGTTAAAGGTCAGTACAAAGAGGCCAGTGATTCCAGTTCAACTGCACTGCACTGCACGTATTTATCATTCAGAGTGTTGCATTGTGATGTAAGCAAATCGCTTTGCTCTTGGCGTGCAGAGAACTCCTCATCACCAGCTTCCCCCTCGCAAGCCGACCTGCGCGTCCAGCTGAGTGCAACAAGGTAGTCGTAAAGCTTTGCACCTCTGCAACTCTGCAACTTATATGTTCTGAACCCTACAATTTATCTGAACAATCATTCTTATCTGATCATGTAGAGCTTACTGGAGAACCTGAAGTGCTCACAGGAGATGGAAGCTGGGAGTAGTGATTTAGTTGGTTGCCTATGCTAGGAGAAAAAATAGGAGAAAAAACCAGGATTAAACCCTGCAACTGGCTTCTTGGTTCTTGCAGCCTAAAGAATAGGCTTGACATTTATTGCCATGCTCTAAGTTAGATGTTATTTGGTTTTAATTATTTGCTGTCAGCAACTCATTGTATCCTCTCTACTTCAATTCTTCCTACATTGACAAGGAATTGAAAAAAAGACTTCAAATTTGTGACGAAGAATATCAACAAAAAAAAGACATGCTATATATATGCCGTTCGTGCGTGTCAATCCAAATCCAAGCAGAATGAGCCCAGAAGTGGCATTCAGGGCTGGGCCGGAATAGTTTTTTTTCCCGGGGACATGCAAAAAATTTGCACGCCGTTGTATTGATAGGAAAAAAACAGTACAAAGAGGCATTTAGTACGGAGTTAGAGCAACTCCATCCCATTAGTCATTTCTCCCTCTCTATTTCCTAGGATGAAGAGGCTAGCTATTATTTTCAGTTCTCTATTTGAGTTAGCATTCCAATGACCTAGCTATTTGAGAAGCGAGTGAGGAGGCGCTCGCCAAATCTAGCTAGCGGCCGGGAGAAAATAGCGACTCGATAAAAATGAAGAGAAGGATAAAGAACCGGTTGGAGTCTATTTCTTGAGTCATATTAGATAAATATACAATGAAGAGCAGGATAAAGAACCGGTTGGAGTTGCTCTAGGCACGACAGGCGGCTCGGTCATTCTCGTCGTTGTCGCTGCCAGGCTTGCAGTCGCCGGGGGAACCGCCAGGGATGGGGGAGAGAGAAACAGAGAAATAGATGGGAGAGGAGAGAGAGAGAGTGATGGAAGAGGCCACAAGATGCCATGAAGACCACCGAAGCAACACCATGCACCAGCTCAGCCTGTTCTGTTACCAAACGACCGAAATGACATGGGGTGCAGACGGAAACAAAGTAAGGGAGCCTAAAAAGAAAAATGCAAGTTTTAAGATTAAAGTGGTACAACCTCATAAGTTTAGGGATCTGCAGTGCAATTTTCTCTTAAGAAATTATTGAATTCTTGGAAAGAATGATACACGAATCGGGTTAATAAACAAACCAAAAGATTCACTGACAACTAATTTCTTGTCAACCTCGGCAACCTTCTACACGAATGCGTCGTAGATCCCTTCCTACACATAGATGTGCATGTCGACAACCAAGCATTCTGCTTTCCCAGAAACCATGAGAGAAGAGATGGCGGCGCTGGCGCTGGGCCGAATGCTATCTTCTGGGTGGAGACGAAGAGCATCCCAGTGATGGGGCTGGTGGTGGTGTAGAAGTAGCATTGGAGGGCCTTCACCAGCCAAAGGCTACAATCCAAGAGGTGGCTGCTGGAGGAGACTTTTGGAGAGAGGAGATTAGGAGGAAGAGGGAGGCAGGGAGGGGAGGGCATGGCCGATGGACCTGGGAGGAGAGGAGGAAGCAATGTTGGCTGTCGGAGGAGAGGAAGAGGGAGGCAGGAGTTAAGACAGTCTTGACTCTTGAGGAAATGCTTTACTGAACGATCATCAAGCAGAACAATCTTGTTTGATGCCCAGTCCTAGTTTGAAGTACTTCACATTTTACGCTCATTCTCAAGTTTGTTTAACTCTAGGCAGGATACACAGGCTATGACCACCATACTCTCAACATGTATGAGTAATTTTCTTCAAATCTGTGCTCATAAAATCTGAATCATCGTTAATCTCAGAATTGAATCGGCGGGAAAAAAAACATGCGAATCTTTTTGTGTCATTGCTTCATTGGAGTAGCCACCACTCAGAGATGATCTTTCACACACTATTGGAAGTTGAACAATACAAAGCTACTAAAACATAATACTATCTTAGAACTCCTCATATCGAGTTTATACAATTATACTCTTACTAACTGTGCTAATGGTATAGTCTAATACAGAGTCACTGAAGCATTTTATTCAAAGAAGGGAAAGCAACAGCCAAAAGAAAAAAAAAATCCACGACTAAAAGCGGAAAAAAGATGTTTTTATTGGGCCTGAAGAACTGTGAGCTCATACGGGGCGGCGGCGTTGGCGATTCCGACCGGCCGGCTGGTCTCTAGGACTGCGGCTGCGGCTTGGAGGTGCTGGTGTTGGTGGGGTTGATGGAGCAGGAGGATCGGAAGGCGTCGATGTGCGCCTGGCACTTGGCGCGATCGCCCTTGTTCTCCTCCAGGCACTTCCTCAGCGCCTCCACGTCGCACGCGGCCGCCTTCTTCCCATCCCTTCCTCTGCTGGCGCCGCCGCCTATTGCCGCCATCGACGTAGCCGCCGCCGCCGCTTCCATGGGTCTCCTCCTCTTTTCGTTTTAAGAGTTTGACGAACGAGAAGGAAGAGCACGTTCTAGAGCAAGCGTATCAGAGCATCGTGTCTCCAGTCTGTAGTTTACGTAGTAAAAATTGGAATATGCCTTTGTAGCTGCAATACGCAATTGAAGTTCTACGTCTTCACTGCAGAGTTTGCGTAAGCAATGATGTACTCTACTCGTCGTTTTCATGGGTTTGGCGTTTCGCATTGATCTTTCGCATGATTAACGTACGTAATCGCTTCCTGCACCATTGACACAAAAGTCAGCTTCCTAATTGACCGCTATGTATGAAAAAGAAGGCTAGAAAAGATTTCCGCATGCGCTCCAGTGACGGAGAAATGACGAGTATTTTTTTTCTTCGAGGAAACGATGAGTAATTAACTCGCTAGATCACTTGTAAGATCGACAAGATCAATTAAACAAGGGTAAATAATTATTTCTAAAAATTCTCTTTTTAATTAATTCTATTTAAACTATTTATTTAAAATTAAATATATAATACGGAAGTTTAAATCAAATTGGTTTTAGCACAAATAAAGTCTAAAACAACTAGGTTCACCTAATTGCACCAACAAACTAAGTCTATGCCAAAGGTTTGCAATCCTAGGATAACAAGTAATCAATTTAATTCTACAAATGTAAATTGCTTAGAAGTAAATAAAACACTGGAAAACAAACCGCAAAGATACGGTATCTTTTAACTGTGGTATTCGGAGACTTGCCGGTTTCTTCTAATCCACGTTGAGGTTAGCCTAAATGAATTGGACATGCTCCACGAATTAAGATGAAATATCTTAATCTACTAAGGTTGTTCTTCCTCCACTCCGGAGATGACGAGCAATACACCACTCACAACTCGCCGAGACTTCCCACAATCTTCTTTGAGAAGCTCACCACGTACGATGCCTCCAACGCCTTCTAAGAGTCTACAAACTCCAAAAATAATAAGTCAAACCCCTCACTTGACTATCACCACGTGCAACGAATGCACAAGCTCAAATGGACACTAAGTTTAACTCTAGATGCAACACATGCAATCTAGATTCCTTCTTTTTACTCACAAAGTGTAATACATGCACTATTGAAAGGAGAACCTCACATTAACTCAAGAGAATAAAAATGAGTGAAACAACATCTCCAATTGGCCATAAGGGGTATCTATACCCCCACACAAGAAAACTAGCAGTTGGAGCTAAATCCCTGAAAAATCAGGGAAATCGAAAGAACCGCCATTACAGTCAAAATTGGAAGTCCAGCCGTTCATTCTTCGGTAGTTCTGATCATCAGAAGTACTGCTCCACACATGTGGAACTACCGCTTTCACGGAGATGAGAAGACCACCACACAGGTGTCTCTCTTAAAAAACGTACCGCAGGAAAATCCAGAGCTTGTGAAGTCCGGTAGTACTGTGCAACACATGCCGATACTTCCACATTCTAGTAGTACCGCTCACACAGAGCCGGTACTTCCGCCGGGCAGACAGACCGCTTACACAAAGCTGATCGAACCACTTGCATCCAGTAGTACCACAAAACACATGCTGGTACTTCCGATGCCCGGTAGTATCACTCACACAGAACCGGTACTTCCAACCTCCGGTAGTACCGCTATATACATAGCGGTAGTTTTGATTTTTCTGACAAGTGCAGATATCTCAATAGATTTTGCAAAACATATTTACAAACTATAGTATCATGCACACAATGATTAAATATGATTTTCAACAATTTGCAAAATACATTTGCACACTTTTAAAATCATGACATAAAGAATAGGTACATGGACTCCTCTTAATAGTATAGTACGACAATCTATACTAGTAATCCGGTCTTCCAACCAAACACAAAGACTAGTAAAAAACTAAGAACGCATCCTTAGTTCTAGCTAGTCATACCTCTGCCTTGAGCATCTTCTTGAAGCTTGATGATATACATCATCACTTCAAATCCGGGTCATCGTCTTAACATGCATCAACACATAATGCATCTACTTCTTAAACTCCATCAACACACGATGGGTCTTCACTTGACTTGATAATCAACACATGATCATATCCTTTTGGATATATATCAACTTATAATGCATCTTTTTCTGAATGACATTTAACATATGAAGCCATCTTTCATCTAAACTTGATGATCTTCATTATATGAAGTTATCCTTATTTATGAAACTTAATTTATTTATCTAACTCATGAAAAATATTAATCTACAAATTAATTATCATCAATTACCAAACTTTACTATTAATACGTAGTGGAAGGACTAATTCTTGTTCTATCGATGCACTAGCTAGCAGCTTGATCCTTTTTGTTTGGAAATTTTCCTCTTTGCTTGGAAAGGAAATCGGAGTTGGAGGCGGAGGAGGATCCTCTTCTCGGGCGGAAGCAACCTCAGTCCGCTTGCTGTTGGATAGATTGGTATTGTCCAGGGTTGGACGGCCGTAATCTATTAAACACAGGCAGGCTGATGGCTGGATTGACCAGGGATGTACGGTCCCTGCCTGTGTTGTACCTAATTAAAGAAGAAGAAGTAGTCTGAACACCATTTATTTTTGATGTCATGTTTTGTTGCAGTTCAGAGGAGTTTGAACGTGGATGGGCCGGGAATTTGCTTGTCAAGGAGACTGGAGCTGATTGGAGACGGAGGAGGGGGATGGTTCTCATTAGGGTATCATCTACATGGTGGAATGGTAAATCATACGGGTAAATTACTTTCTAAATTTTTTTTCTACGGCAAACACAAACTTACAAGCTTTACAAAAAGCTAAGAGACAAAACTCGTCGTTTTCATGGGTTTGGCGTTTCGCATTGATCTTTTGCATGATTAACGTACGTAATCGCTTCCTGCACGATCGACATAAAGAAAATTAAGGAAATCCAGATTCCAAATTAGTACTAGCTAGCGAGGTAGAAAGAAGGCTAGAATTAAGCTGATTTAATTCTGCATTCGCTCTAGTGATTGAGAAAATGACAAGTAATTACTCAGTAAATCTTGTCAAGTGGATCGACCAAATCGTATTTAGGAGAAAAAAAGGAAATACAATAGAACGGCAGCAAGGCTATCAACAAACACAAAGGATTCTATATATTGTTATACTCCACTTGCTTATGAACAGTGCAAATGTGCGCATGCAGGGACAGGAGTAAAAAAAAAGGCTCGATCATGTCTAGCTTAGTGGACCATTTATTAATTAATCGTTTCATAGTTTTGTCTGGAGAGGTAGGAACGATAGCACTCTTGATAGTTTAATGGGCCATTTGGTCACAGGAATTTTTCTTGTGCTGATTCTGATTCTCATGGGAATTAAGCTATTTTCCGTGAGATTCTTGTGGAATTTCTATAAAATTCGTGTGTGCTAACATGCCCTTATTATACTCGGCCAACTCCAACTGGCTAGGCAAGCTGTGGTTTTTTTAAACAAAAGAAAATGTCTTAAAGACCACCACCATGTACTACTGGATTACATGACTGACCGAATTCAAGAGTCCCTTGAGAATATTCATAGCATCATCTTGATCCAACGTGAATCATGAATGTTTCAATTACAATTAAGTTGCAACCGCGTACGACCAACTAATGCCCTAGTACTCGTTCCTAGCCAGACATTGACGTCGTACCTAAATAAAAATAACCGATGATATTTAAAGCATCTCATTTATTTTGAAGATAAGAAAATCTCATAATAATTAAAAAGAAAAAACTCTTGAAAATCTCACATTAATTAAAAGAAAAAAGAGAAGGAATCTCATCACTTATTTTAGTAGTATCAGATTATAACGATACAGATTAATCATATATAGATATTAGATATGAATATAATTGTATTTCAATTATAGAAATTAGAGTTTTATATTAAAGATAACTGTATCATAATATCTAGCCGCACAACAGCACGGGTAAATATGCTAGTTGTAGTAAATACTAGCTAGTAGTACGTGTGTTCATGTGCTTGGAAGTTGGAAATCAACCAGATAAGTCTTAAGCAAGGCACAACGTGCAATCGGCAAGCAGCAGGTCGCAGCTGGTGATGGAAATTAAGCTATGAAATACTGGAAATTAAAGAGGTCATGCATGCATAGACGTCATCAGAATATTAACTTAGGCTGGTATGCATCCATGACTCATCCGTGCCATCGTAAGTGGTAGTAATTAACAATCAAAACCGACTGGCATTTGCATATATAATTAGAAAAAAGGAAAAAAGTCTATACATGTGAATATATGTACTACCTGGAGTACTTAATTTGATAATGACATATGCACTTTAATATTTTGATAATGACATTTGCACTTTAATCAGAAGCATATGGTCTCTCAAAAAAATTAGCAGCAGCTCCATCAGCTGAGCTAGGCGCAGTATAATTTCAGTCCAGTCCAAGGTGAATGTACAAACAAATTAAAGCTGTACTATAGACTAGTCGAAATTTTCGTGGGAGCTTAGGTTGCGTTTGACCGTCGATAGATCAGGCCGGCGTCACTCAATGCAACATTATATTGATTAAAAAATTCGTGTGGGTCCACGATCAGGCCGGCGTCACTCAATGCAACATCAGGCCGGCGTTATCTTTGGATCGAGGACGATGGAGCGGCTTGCCGTTGTTGTCGTTGGTTGTGTAGCAGTACCGTACGTTGCCGCTCCCGACGCCATCGTCGCTCGACCTCGGTGCTACTGCCACCGCGTCGGCCTCCCAACATCGTCGCCTCGCCGCTAGCCTCGAGCTCGCCGGCCTCGTGGATGCACCTCGATCTCTCTCTCTCTCTCTATGCCTCCGCCTCACCGTTGTTGGATCTGAAAGAAAGATAGGAGGAGGACGAGGAGGAGGAGTTGGAGGAGGCAGGAAATCGGTTGCCACTAAAAGAGAAGAATCGGTACAGAAAAAAATACTGATTCCTATAGATACTTAGATGCATATCATTGAATCTAAATCGTTTCACTACACTAAACATGCTCTTAATAGCAATGGTCTGATGCTCTTGCTAGCAATGGTCTGGCCAGCAGTACCACCAGCACGTAGGAGTTACGAATGGTGGGTCTGAAAATAGACCGATAATTGTGTAGTCAAGTTGCTGCATGTAGGAACGGTCATGCATTCGTTGCAGACGACGACGACGACGAGCTAGCGATCGATCGAAGTCAGTGGTATGAGGTCCGTCCTGGTCGTCTCCTAGCTTGTTCACTTCTTCGTTCTTCTTCTTCTTTCCCCTAGCCTGTCTGAAGGGTTCAAGGAGTAGTGCATGTTAGTTAATGGAGTGTATTAGGTAGCTCCTCTTAATCTATGCGTACTTACAGATGGAGCGTGCGTGACGAGTACTCAAGGAAGAAGAGAATGCACAGGCGTGCATATACCGATATGATCCCGTACATCAATCACTCTCATGAGGAGTACAATTTGCACCAAAATTCAAGCCAAACGTACCATTCTCTTGCCTGGATCGCAATTACGCTTCTTAATTTTCGCCTCTCGTGATGGCGATAGGTTGCATTGGGCGATTTCGTCCAGTGCCGACACAAGGCGCGGTCGCATTGGGTGACCCCTCCTATGAGTATATACTATGTATGTATCTTTGATGCTTAATTCTTACTCCTACTCCGGCCTCTTGACCTATAGTACTGCATGCTTATGCATGTCACATCGATGGCAGGCCATAACGGATCCATCAACATATTCTCTCTGCATATCTGTCTTCACTGATTATGCGATGCACTTCCTTACGATGTCCAATATATAATTCCCTTATTGTCCGCGTACGACAACGCTCGATTACATGGTCTCCTATCTCACATGTAAAGAATCCAGATCTTATAGGATTATTTTTCGCTGTTTACCTTTAATTTTCTCTTTGTTTCTTATCAAGTGGCCGGAGTGGACTAGCAGATAATACCCAGTTTTAGCTTCTATTTTTTCTATAGTAAATGATATTTTATAGTATCTAACTTTCATATGAAGTATTTTTTAAAAATAGAGTTTACTAGTCTAGTCAATTTTAATAGATACTGTAGCGATTTCATTTATATCGACCAAAATTACAAATGAATATCTCTTTTCCTGGACAGTTTCTCTATAAATTATTACTATTCATCAACCGCAGCAAAAAAGAACATATCCCATATTTACCACATGGCTCTCAGAATCATAATGCATTCTTCGGAGCTGTATGCTGACTCCTGGATATGCTTCCTGTCGGCGATGAATCATTCAAGAAAGCCGCCACAATTTCACCTTGGAATTGGATGTCCACAGCTAAAGAAAAAAAATGTTAGTACTTGTCGATATTTTAGTATCGATCTTACGTGTGATTTTTTGGATTTGAAGTACCTCTTGCTATGACCTAGCTATAATTACACAGAGAAAAGACAGAGATTTTTATACAGGTTCAGGTATTTTCCTAGGAGAATAATAACCCTACTCCTGTGTGGCTATTGCTCAATGAACTGATTACAATCGACAGAGGAATGCAAAATATCTTACTCTACTTCTATTCTCCCTCGCGTCTATTGGATCTCTCCCCCTCTTCTTCATGACGTCAACCTTCATATAGCTTGCGAAGCGGTGGCAGTTGTTCGGTGCCAAGAGACGCCTTCACGTTTCGGATGCTAACCATCCAACGGGAGTTATTGTTAGAGAGACATGATATCTTATGCATCGTGCGGCGGTTATTGTCAAGAGAGAGGTTATGCACAGTTATTCCGGAGAATAAATGCTTGTGCTAACCGCCTCATCAGACAGACCCACGATGTAATGGATTATCATAGACAGATCAGTTGAAAATTGGCTTAATCGTAGGAGGATCTACGACCACAAGGTGGTCGCAGAATAACTTACGGTTATGTCATTGTCGTAGGAGAGCTTACGATTATACCATAATCGTAGAAGAACTTACGACTAAGGAGCGATCGTAGAAGAGTTTACGGCTAACTTGTGAAATTTCTCTTTTATAGATAAAGGGTATACTCAATGAGTATAATGACGTAAGAATATCATTTGCAAATAAATAATAATTTGAGGATTATTATATCCTTGTCAGTACTATATTAATAATGTATGTGATACTATATAACAAGTTTAAAAAATGCTTCGGTTTCAATGTGCTCTAACCTAAGTTAACAAGATAACTACAGAAGCATCGCTCATCGCATATGCCGTTTATTCCATTCCATCGACCAACTGCAAGCATTGAAAAACGTATACAAATAAACGCAGGAACATTGCTACGTCCATATAGTACTCCACCAGTATTCCATTGCACAACTAAGGAGGTTGCAGATCCAAAGGTTGACCTCACCCGACAAGTCTTCCATTTTAATATTACCAGTACTTGGCCAGCCTCGATATAAATGCAAACACGAACGTATTTCAAAGCCGCACACCAAGGAGAGTACAAATCCATGACCAAGGGCAGGGTATATTCCAAGTTTCCAGCTGTGCAAGAAGCCACGTCCTACTATTGTTGACTGAAGAGAACAAAACAAACTACAAAGGAAAGTTCGATGAAATTAACTTCTCACAGTGAATGAATGAATGACATTTGGAATAAACATTTTCGTCGAAAATGACCTGGAGGGATCCATCCGTTTGTTTGCTTACTGCTATAAGCCCTTCTGTGATTGGACGATGCATCCAAACCACAGGCGGAGGAAAACATGGTAGTAGCTAGCTAGCTTTTGTTGCTTCATTCTTGCTTTTATATGCTTGTTTCCTTGGCCTCCAACAGCAAGAAACTATAAGGCTCTAGAGAATTCACTTCTTGCTTCTGAGTTGTATTTTTTTTTATAGAGCTTTCTTCTTCTCTGGTCGTAGTGCTAAGTGTTCGTTGCACATGGCTATGGTCAGCGCCCGCGCTTCTCCCCATCCATTGCCTTCTTCGTCTCCCTTGCCGCCGCTGTCCCCTCAGTCATTGTCGCCGTCGTCTCAACCCGACGTCGAGAGGATGTTCATGCGCGGAGGGAGCGGCCGGTCAAACGGGACTAGCAGGAGCGCCAGCCTCAGAGAGATCGACGAGGAGGCTGCCGTCGCGGACGATGGCGGAGGAAAGCTCTACGTGGCCGTCGGGAAGGACTTCAAGGACGGCAAGTCCAACCTCCTCTGGGCATCTCGGAAAATTCTGCAGGGTGATCGCAAGCTTGTCCTGCTTCATGTCCACCAGCCTGCCGAGAGAATTATGACCGGTGAGCCATCAACTTTGCTTGAGTTGACTGTATCTCCCTGCCCTTTTCTATAGCCTACTTAAAGAGTCATCTGCAAAGATATACAGATGAATTCATCAAGAACTTCATTAAGATAATAAGGTTCTGTTACTGTTTAATTGTCCTTTCTGTCAACATTGCAATTAGTACAGAAAGGAAGTCATCTATATCGTAGGAAGAACAGCAAACTTTGCTCTTAATGGATTTGACCCACATCTCCTTACTCTTTTCTATTGTCTATTTGACAGACTACGTGAACAGATTATATAAATGAACTTAACAAGAACCGTAAGTAGTGTGTTGCTGCTGTATGTTGTTAATTGAACTTAACCGTAAGATTATATAAATGAACTTAACAAGAACCGTAAGTGTTAATTGCTGTTGCTATCAGATAATTTTAGAAAACACTACACTATTTTCAATAAGTTTCAGATATACCTTTTCAATACACTATACAGGTCTCTTATTACTTGTAGTGTTGCCATATAATGCAGGATTATGCAAGGTTCCTGCAAGCCAACTAGAAGAAAAGGAGCTTAAAGCATACAGAAAGATTGAGAAGGAGGAGATGAACACACTTGTGAACCAGTACCTGAACTACTGCAAAGTATCTCTGAAGGTCAGTTAATTAATTTACTTAGGTCATATGAAATCAACTTTCAAGAAAAAAAAGGTCATATGAAATCATAAAGTGCTGTTTTTCAGCGGCCATTTATTAGTAGCTTGAGACTCTGGCCGGCTTGGGAGTATCTCTGGGGGGAAATGTTAACCATGTGTTTGTGTCAGGCCTGGTTAGGCTTCACTGAAAACAATTTGAATAAGAATGTCATCAGCTAACCATTACAAAGCAGATGCTAATAAAAGATTTCCTCTCTCTTTTTTTCGAGAGAGAGAGCATAATACAAGATTTTGTCCTTTTGCCTTTTCTATTAACCAGAAGATGTTTGTATTATACGTCATCTCACCAAAACAGCAAATTTGCAGGTGCAAGCTGAAATTGTGGTGATTGAGAAGAGCAACGCTGCAAATGGCATTATAGAGCTGGTTGATCAGCATCACATTACAAACCTTGTCATGGGAACATCATCCTTTTCAACGTATGCAGATATGCAATTAATCCTTTGTTATAACGAGACTTGATTAAATCATGCATCATTTATTCCTAACCAAGGTTTTAAATAGCAGGTAGCGGAAGCATAGCGGTGAACTATTTTTATAGCGGATAGCATATATCAGAGATATAGCGAGCGCTACATGCTGAGCTATAAAACACTTAAAATATAAATATACTTAATCTTAAACTATAAATCTCAACCATAATTTGCATAAAACATCCAAAATATCAAATTAATAAAAATCATGTAGTGCTTTGTTGAGTAATCTTCATCCTATGATGAAGAAAATGGGAAATCAATACCCTCTTTGTTCTTTCTTTTCTATCCACATGTAAAATCTGTACTTATTGCTTGGCTGCTTGTTATCTTTTGAGAACACATGCTTACCTTGTTTGGTAAATCATACAAGAAAATAGATCAAGAATTAGACTTACCTTGTTTTAGCCCTCAGGTGTGCATGGGTCCTCCCCTCCTTTTAACGAGAGAAATTTATAATGGTTAGGGGAAGAGCTGGAATGTTGTTAACTACCAAAGCTGAGGATTGTGAGAATATGAAAGGTTAATTTCTGTACTTAGTGGAATTTTAATACATACGAAAATGCAAGAAGAGGCAAAGATCGACCAAGACTAATATGTAACCTTCCTTCTTGGAAAGCCTCGCAAATGAACAAAGCTGGAAGACTCATTACCGTGAAGGTGGTCCTTTCAGCCATCCCAGTTTATCTCTTGATCGCGCTTGGCATGCCTAAATGGGTTTTTAAAGCCCTGGACAAGAGGCGGCGTGGGTTCCTTTGGAAGGGGCAAGAGCAAGCTAATGGTGGCAACTGTTTGGTTGCTTGGAATAAGTGCCAACAGCCGTTGCAGTATGGGGGTCTTGGTATTCCTAACTTGGAAACCATGGGCTGGGCGCTGCGCATCCGGTGGTTATGGCAGCAAAAAACTGATCCCACCAAGCCGTGGGTGGGGCTTCCTTTCCAGGTTTCGCGAAATGCCCAAGCCTTGTTTGATGTGGCTGTTGAGTCTCGGATTGCCAGCGGTGAAGACACCAAATTCTGGACTGATCGTTGGCTGCAAGGTAAAACTGTCTTGGAGTGGGCTCCCAACCTTTTCAAGATGATTCCTAGAAAAGTTGCCAAGCGAAGGACTGTTAAGGAGGCTTTAACCAATAGAAGTTGGGTTCTTGATATCAAAGGGGCTTTAATCAGCAGGTGATCCTTGAATTCTTAACCATTTGGGAGATGGTGAACAATCTAGTTCGGACCCACTGTCCCGACCAAAGACATTTGGCGTCTCTCCGAGAGTGGTATTTACAGCAGCAAGTCTGCTTATGAGGCCTTCTTTTTTGGTGCAATAAGATTTTCTCCCTGGAGACGGATTTGGAAGAGTTGGGCCCCCTTGAAGTGCAAGTTCTTCATTTGGCTTGCTGTTAAAAATCGCTGTTGGACTGCAGACCGTCTCGCGAAACGTGGTTTGCCTCACCCAGATGTATGCCCTCTCTGTGACCAGGCTGAGGAGACCGTCCAGCACATTCTGGTGGCATGTGTTTTCTCTAGACAGATCTGGGCGGTTATTCTTCACAAGCTTGGCTTTGGTTCCTTGGCGCCCCAACCTTCTGTTAACAATTTCTCCAACTGGTGGTGCAAGGCCATTAAAGGTTTGCCTAAAGACACAAAGAAGGGCCTGAACAGTTTGATCATTTTGGGTGCCTGGGAGCTTTGGAAACATAGAAATCTTTGTGTCTTTGAGGGAGGTAGCCCTTGTATTCAGTTGGTGCTCCAAAATGTGAGGGAGGAATGTGGTCTCTGGTGCTCTGCTGGAGCCCGAGGCCTCAGCAGATTGCTATCCTCTAGTTCTCTTGTGTGGAGCTGAGTTAGGTTGTGTGTGTTTGCTTTTTCTTTTTGGTGCTGTGTGGGGGTTTTTTGGGATTGATCCCTCGACCCTTTGTATCTTGCTGGTGGGGCTTCTTTGTACCCCCTTTTTTTCTTCTTAATGAAATGACACGCAGCTCTCCTGCGTTGTTCGAGAAAAAGAGAAAATAATTAAAAGAGATTTGAGGGATTGGAATAAGAAGAAGGTTTGGGGGCGGTGGTTTAGACTTTCTACTCAGATAGCAGAATGCAGCCTTAGGGTTTTGTCTTGTAGGTTTTATTACAAGGCTCTCATTTCTTTGACTTCGAAGAGGTTTCATTCCTAAATTATCCAAACTTATTTAGGACAAAAGACTTTGTTGTTGTTGTTGTAGTTAATTGAATTGGGTAGAGATATGGAAGCCCATTCAATGGAAAGGCCGGTATTAGTGAAAGTAGCAAATTAAAAGACACATCCCTATATAAGAGGTAGTTTGAACATTCTTGTGCAATAGCGCTAATATAGTTTGTAGCGGATAGCGCGTGTATCGGTCCGATATATCGGTGACATTGCACCAAACAGTAACAATAACCGATACGTAGCGCTCGGGGTACCTTGACCGCTATAGCGCAATATTTAAAACAATGTTCCTACCTGCATCCTTTTTTTGAGGGGGTTAACTGCATTGTTTCTAGAATCTAGATATCAAAGCACCATCTGACTATCTGAGTTAAGCAATTAAACGCTCATTTTTTATGAATGTAAATTTACGGATTACTGCATTTGTGTCTTCGCCATGCTAACAAGTACTGTACAAGAAGGGCAACGGGATTCAGAAGAAGTCAATGCTTCCCTTAGAAACAATGCCTTTTGTAACAAAATCCAGCATTTGTCTTTCTAGAGTATTTCTTACTTAGCAAATGGCAATCACAGGAAGACATTGAACTTCCTATAAGCATAGTATGATATCACTAGTTATGAACCTGTCTAAAGTAGAGGTCAGCTCTTCCATTTAATGTACAATAGTAACTTCTTTATGTTGATAATGAATCTTTCTTGCAGGACGAGGAAAGTACCTAAATCAAAAGTTTCATCCATGGTGCATCAACAGGCCAAACCGTATTGCCAGATCTTATTTATTTGCAAAGAGGCTCTTGCTTGCTCTAGGTATGAACCCTTCACACACCTTCAAAAAAAGATATATCTTCATGCATCCCAGAACATGAATCAATTATACAGCATTTGTTATTTCAACTCAAGAAACTACTCGTCATTATTTTTAACCTGATAAAAGGATTTGTGGTTCTTCATCACTTTTTAGGGAAGCCAATCTGGATTCTGCAAGAGCAGATTCACCTCGAAGCAGCTCTGCAATCTCTCTGTCAGATCAACCTGAGTTCCCTGCAAGATCAATGTCATTGCCACCAGGGCATCCTGGTTACTTAAGCTCTCCTGATCAAACAATCTTTCGTCGACGGTCAAACTCAGTTAGTTACCCTTTGTCGGGATTGATAGCAAACAATGTGGCGAAGATGTCTCCTGTAGCGCAGCACTCGATTGATTTGACACCAAAAAACTGTTCTCCGAACTCCTCGTCAAGTCTGAAGGATTTGGATAGTATGGAAGGATCGCCAGCACCAGTTTCAATTGTCAGCTCCGAAGAGCACCAGCATTCCATGGTTAGTCATATTGGATTGAACAGGGTTCTCTAAGCACAGTTGTAAGGCTGCATCTTTTCTGCAAAGGAACTTGCCAAAATCAACTGCTGTGTCATTAAAAAATGAATATGTAGTATATAGTAGTACCAAAATGTGTGCATCAGGGAAGTGCCAGTCACTGCTAATCACAACAAGGGAGTTCTCTTTCACATATGTGCATTAAGTAACAACCATGTAGATGAAAGCAAGACATCCACACTACATGAATGTTAACATTCCGAGTTTCCAACCCCAAAACCCCAAGAGGCTTTGGTCGAAAATAGAATGTATTCATGGCCGTGGTCATACTCAAGCAGTATTGCCATCGGTTCAACAGCATTATGTCAAAACTTACCTTTGTTAAGAACTTAAGATGTAGTACTATATTGCACTATCATCCACGTACTACAAACTACAAAGGTCACTGGAAGAATTAGTTGACTAGTGAAGGTCTTTTTTCTTGTCTCAATTATGCAAAAAAATACTTATGGTAGCAGGATAATGCTCTGATATTTATTGGACTCAAAGCAAACCATGATCATTTACAGGTGGAAACTGGCATACAAAATGAAGTGTTTGAGCAACTGCAGCAAGTCCGCAATGAGTTAGAGCGCTCAAGAAAGGAAGCATCTGAGGGCCGGCAGAAAGCTGAGCGAGAGCTGTTTGAAGCTTCTAGGATGGTACAACATGTGTTATTGCTAAATTTTCTTCCCTTTTCCATTATTCTTGCTTAATCATACCGTTTTCTACTCACTCTTTTCTCTAAATGCAAGCAGTTATCATTTGAGAAATTCCATGTGCAAGCAATGTAAATACAAGCAATTTTTCTTAAATGGTAGGTGCACCTTTCATGTATTCAAATCATTTTATTGCAGTTCAAAGCACGGGATAATTCACTCCGCAAAGAAAAAAGGGAGGTAGAGGAAAGACTGACCAGAGAAAAGGCTAATCTCGAAAAAGAGCACCTCCAGATATGCAATGAGCTGCAGAAGGCAAATGAGCAAAGGGTAGAACTGGAGAACAAGCTTCTCCAGACCAACTCCCTGTTGGAAGAGCTCCAACAGCTGCAAGGAGAGCTGCAGCGTGAGAAAGAAGATGCCCTAAGAGAAGCTGAAGAGATGCACAGAATAAACGGCAACATCATATTTGACCCTACTGGTGAAGTTGCTTTGACAGAGTTTTCCTACACAGAGATCAAAGAAGCAACCAACAACTTTGATGACTCCAAAGAGATTGGTCATGGTGGATGTGCAAGTGTCTACAAGGGTTTTCTCCGTCATACTACTGTGGCTATAAAAAAATTCAACAGTGAAGGCATAATAGGAGAGAAAGTGTTCAGTGATGAGGTAATTTGTAAGGTTATAGCATGAGTACAACAGTAAAAAAAGTATGTATCTAAATCTGTGATTTGCCTATATATTACAGGTAGAAATTCTATGTAGGATGAGACATCCGAACCTTGTCACTCTCATAGGAGTGTGCAGGGAGGCCAAAGTGTTGGTTTTTGAATTCTTGCCAAATGGAAGCCTAGAGGACTGTCTTCAATGCAAGCACCACAGAGAGCCACTCTCATGGAGAACACGCATCAGAATTGCTTCTGACATCTGCATAGCACTAATCTTCCTCCACTCCAACAAACCAAAAGGCATCGCCCATGGTGATCTGAAGCCTGACAATGTCCTTCTTGACTCTAACTTTGTAGGCAAGCTGGGGGACTTTGGGATTTCTCGTTCCTTAAATCTGACGAACACCACTGTCACCCCTTACCACCGAACAAACCAAATAAAAGGCACATTGGGATACATGGACCCAGAGTACATTGCTTCAGGGGAGCTCACTGCGCAGTATGATGTCTATTCCTTTGGAGTTGTGCTGCTGCGATTGTTAACTGGCAAGAGTCCACTAGGCCTTCGGAATGAGGTGGAGGCAGCCTTGAACAATGGAGTCTTGCGTGAGATATTCGATGCCTCTGCAGGGGAGTGGCCTCCTAAGTACGCTGAAGAGTTGGCAGACCTAGCCCTGAGATGTTGCCGGCTTGAGAGAAAGGAGCGCCCTGATCTTGCAAAGGAGGTCTGGGGGGTCCTGCAAGCTATGATGAATGAACCATCATCTTCGTCATTGCTCTGTCAAGGCAATAAAAGCGAGGCACCATCATATTTCATCTGCCCAATGACACAGGTCAGTTATGGCAAATGAGGCGGTCGATTAACACAAATTTCAAATCAACTCTATGTTGCTGGCTTAAATAATCTTCAGCACTCAGCATAAATAGAGTAGATGAGAAATAAAATCTCCATCTAGTCAACATAGTTAACAAATCAGAGAAGCAAAGTAATTGAACCATGTAATGCCTTGTGTCACACCAACTACTATTCTATGTTTACCTGGTTAATCACCTACAGCCTTTACAAATCAGTCATCACAGTAGTTCATGTTGGATATAATGGGGTTTTATTTGCTTTCAGGACTTCAGGTAGGTGACTTGTTATCATCATTGCATTCTCCCATATCTGTGTATTTCAAATAACATTGAATTTATTCTTTGAAAAAAAAAACTTGAATCCCTGCAAATTTTCAGGAGCTCATGAGGGATCCACACATTGCTGCCGATGGATTCACATATGAAGGTGAGGCTATAAAAGACTGGCTTCAAAGGGGGCATAAAATGTCTCCCATGACCTACCTCAGTTTCACTCACCATGAGTTAATTCCCAACAATGCCCTTCGTTTTGCTATTCAAGAATGGCAAAAGAAATGACAACAATAATTTTAACCTTCTATTGGTTTGTATCTTGTCATGTTTGTGAAGTGAAGCAAATGGTTCTGTGTGTGGGGGTGGGGGGGGGGGGTATTCCAGGGAGCTTTTTTCCATTTAAGCAGATACTACTCAACTTTGGGGGCCAACAAATAAAAAGTGATGTACATACTGTGAGGCTGGCGCACTTGGAATGAATTAACATGTAACTTCGCCATGTCCAGGTTGAATGATCAAAGGGAATGGACCCAGCTGTCAATGGATGTATGTACACATTTTTCCTCTACCTTTTTTTGGCAAAGTTAGAAGTTGATTGGCAGCAAATCAGCAAACAGATCAATCAACATTTTAGGTGGTTACTTAAGCGGCCAGAGGCCATGAGCACGGATGGTGTCCAGTACTGTGATTGCATAAGAAATTAACTTTTTGTGTGATTTAGCTACAAATGCTGATGTGGTTTAATTCTTCCTATTTCTGCTGCCCTTCAAGAAAAAGAAAAAAAATAATGAAACGCTGCACTATCATGAAAAGAGTGGTGTTTGACTATCTGCACTATCATATAAGTTGCTTTTCGGGAAGGGGATTGGGTATGATTTCCTCCTCGTCATTTTTGACTTGAAATTGTGGTCACAATTCACCCCTGCGGGGCACGAAAGACTTAGTTCCAAACAGAAAAAGAAAAATATTGGAGTTCTTCCCTGCTGGAAAAGGTGTGCTCCAGGAGATGGAAATTTCAAAAAAATTTACTCGTCTAGTTCCGTCCACATTGCAAGTACCCCTATTACCATTTGCTATTGGCTTCTATTTCTATGTGCGATAATTTAGTGACGTTTTCTGATTGTTAGTTCCAGGTCCATAGAAACCGTTTAGGGGAAGGAGTTTTCCTTTCATAAGGCCCCCACCGTTAGCTTTAACTTTGCAAAGTAAAGGCGCACATCATAAACTTATGAGTTAGTAGTTTAACAATAAAAGGATGGTTTTTTTGGCTGAAGGAAACAATAAAAAGATGATTTATTGGCATTTGTCTTTTAGTTGATAACTAAGCCTCATGACCCTAAGCCGTGCTAAAGGGGAAAGCAGGAACAAGCGCCAGAGACACAAGGGCAATCGTGGGTTTTGTGAAATTAGAGCAGATATGCGCCAAACATGAAATGAAATGCTTGTCATGATCTGAGCAGTAGCTTGTGTTAACGAAAACTACTAGACTTTTTTGTTGTTCTTCTATTATCCTTGAGTTGATCAAGAGCAGGGCATTCAAACAAACAGGTGGTGCGCAACAGATAACAGCAACTCCTCAAGGCACCAAACAAGAGGAGACGAGAGAAATTGTAGAACTTAAGGGGAGATGGGATCCAATGTGACCTCGATTTGGACGGCGGCGCTTTGCTCTAGGGTGAAGAAGGCGGAGCAGAGGATGGATCATGGCCGGCGGCGACCGGTGGCGTCGGCTCGGCTGCTCGATTTGGACATTGTTGTGGGGATGCCTCCAGTGGTATCCATTCAACCTGCAGGAGCAGGACCAAGAGGCCCTGATAAACCATAAAAAAACATATATCCCTAGAATAGTATCTATGATAAAGATATTATAATAAAATCTTATGGCTATGTATATATACTTTCTTATATTAACGAGGGAGGGTATAGCTTATTTTTTCATACTCACTCTACTAGTTCTCTCTTCTACTATTTTACCTACAGCCATAACAGACATTCATCATGGAATGAGCCGTATACATATTTGAAACACAACAGATTTTAAACAAACAATATAGTAGATTCTAAACTCATGTTGTGTATTTAGAGTTTATATTATAGTATTACAAATCATTTACTTGAGCTCCGTTTTAACGGATATGTATTTAGCCTATTCGGCCTACTCTTTCTCTTTGTCTCGACCTAGTAAAGCACACTCGGCCCATTCAACCGGCCCACTCGGCTTTGCCCGAGCTAGACTCCTCTTAACCTTAATCCTAATTCACTCTCCTCACTTCACTCCAATCCCTTTCTCATCCGCACCCCCTCTCTCTCCCCCCTCCATACCAAGTGGAGGTGTCGCCTGATCCCGCCGCCACAAATTCTGCTACCTCCGCCAACTCTCACCGCTGTCAGCGGCCATGCCACATCTCATTCCTCACTATTCCACCTCTCTCCCTCCAAATCAAACAGTCACCTGAAAATGTCGCCACCTTGATTCTACTGCACCACTGCCCCGATTTACTATTTCTAATGGTCTCCCTTGGCTCCCTCCACCCTTTCCTAGCATTGGTTAGCACCACCGCTACCTAAAATCATGGTGCCGCCTTGATCTACAAAGTTCGATGGTCCTCACACCAATGACCTCCCCGGTTCACCTCACTTCCCTCTACTTCCTTCTACTAGTTACTTGTGCCGGCTCCTCTAACAACTTTGGTGCCGCAAAACCTTAGGCGACACAGTCGTCTTTCCTCAACTCTAGCGGCTTCGCTACTGTCTCTGATGACGAAGGCCAGCACTGACGCATCGCCCTAGTTTTCATCCGGCACCTACACTATCTCTCTCTTGTGGCGTAGCGTGATCGGTCGACCCATTGGCCACCACGGTTTTGATGGAGACAATGGCAAGCACGCTAGGAACAAGGGAAACCGTGTAGGGGACGTGCAAAGCCCGCAAGCCATTTGAGTGGGGCGACGGTGGGGGAGAGGATGGGTGGTGAGTATGGCAAACGGTGGAAACTTGGGTGAGCGAGGGGATGCGAGGAGAGAAGTGGTCAAGAGGAAGGGGATCGAGGAAGGGAGCATGTGGAGGAATGGGAGCATGTCGTGGAAGCCCCACATGTTAGCGTGTTTTTTCTGAGGAGGCGGGATGGGACAATGTATTAATATTATCACTAACTTTTTATTTTAAGTAGTAGATATAAGATCAAGAGAAAAAGTTTTTGGTCACCATAGGGGAGTCATGCCCCGTCGATCTCCCCTCATTCTGGTGTTTTATATATGATTGCTTTCGACTTCAATTCCCTAATCGGAATCTAATAGGAGTTGCATGAATCTTGAAGCACTCGGATGAAAGTAGCCGAAATTCACCTTTGGTTTATGCTTTAAAATTTGAATTCTCAAAATACAGTCTGATCGAAGCTGAATTTAGTTGCGACACAAGCAGTACTAGACAGTAAAACAGAACCTAGTTGATTCGATCGACCGGTTTCAGAAGACTATACGCGTGGCCATGAAATAATTTTATGAACCAAACAGGCGCAAACAAGCTAACTCTGTGTTGATTTTGTAACAACGCCCTGCTCATCTTAACGAGTACCATGTATATGTCACTGTAAACACACGCACTATCTAGCAGGGAGGGAGTCTTCTTTCTGGATCAATACGACGCGAGATGCACGGGTAACTCCACAGCACAGCCAGCAGGCGAGCCGTGCGGGAGGGAGGGGGAAAAATCGACAGCAAACGACTACAGAGTAGCGTACACAGATTCAGAGCTAAAATCTAACAGCCAATACATAATTAATGTCACTGACCGCACCCGAATTGAGTATATAAACATCGAAGAAAGCTACTCCAAAATATATAGAAGAATTTAAAATACACATGGAAGAGTTATTAAAGTTAGAAGCTATAAGAGAAAGTAGAAGCATGCATATATATCTACTACCTTTATAGTAAGAAATCATGCTGAAATAGCTAAAGACAAATCAAGATTGGTTATTAATTATAAAATGCTAAATGATAATACCGTAGACAATGCACACACACATATACATACATATATGTGTGTGTATGTGTTTCTAAATATTCAAAGAACAAAAAACTAGGATGAGAAATATGAACTGTTCACAAAATGGTGCTTTAGTCATTTTTTTTAAATTTAACTTTTTATATCCGTTTTTATAAATATAACCCTCTCCATAGCCTCAGCAGTCGTGACATGCGATATATGTCGCCTGCCACGCTACCGGAGCTCAATAGATGCTACCAAGCTACAGAAGTGCTCGGCAGGTGCTGCCGAGCCATAGGAGTGCTCTACAGCCAGAGTCAATGAGCTCCTACATTGTGGTAACATTTATGGCTCATTGATTAGCGTTAGTTAAATATGTTTAGTACTATTAAATATAATTAGCATTAAGTAAATACAATTAATACTAATTAAGGTGTCGTTTATTTGGGCTGAAAAAGTGGTTTATGACTGAAATTTCACTGTAACTTGTTGAAATTGTACTATAGCTGATGGTAGCTTATTTGGTGTAATTAAATTCAAAAAATAAATAATAAAATAGCCTATCACGATCAATGCAAACGAATACAAGAAAAAAAAGAACCGGTAAAAACTCAAAAAAGACAAAAAAAATCATAAAAAATGAAATTTAAAAATAGTGAAAAATAATTCAGAAACTAAAAACTAAAACTGAAATAAGCGAAACTAAAACATAGTAAAATGATGTGTGTTGGTAGCGTCTGCTGCACGGTAGATCAATAGGTTGACGGAGGAGACTTGTGTGAACGTTGCAGAAATGTCGAGGCAAATGGCGATCGTGTGGTGCGTGGTGTCTGCTTTACAGGACAGTAGCTAGCTAGCTAGATAGCAGTTTTACTCTGAAACTGAAGTGAGTGGTGATTTCCCTTCCCTCCTACCTTCATCATCGTGCCTAGCTTTTTGACCGGCGCTGCACTCGGCGGTCGTCGATCGTGATAGATGATAGATTACGCTGCCTGCGTGGTTGAAATGACCCGACGCCTCTCCCCTGCCACACCAGAAAAAAGAGCTGTTTACGGTCCTGTTTACTTTGATTTCTACAAACCACTTCTGTAGTAAATAATTTTCATGATACCTAATTTTTAAATAAAATGTTTTTTAAAACAGTGTCTATTAGTTGATTATAGTACATATTATAATAACTTTATTTATATCGCCTAAAATTACACACGAGTATCTCTCTATAAACTTCTCTACAAGCTGTTACTATTTATAATCCAAAGCCAAAAGTTAATAATGAACGCCTCCGTATCACACTGTTGCTTTTTTTTTTCTTTCAAATTTGGCTCTTAAATACTTATTTTTGTAAATCTAGTCCTCCATGGATCTATCAAATCCAGCAGGTACCTACTGAGCCAGAGGCTGTCCGGGGCAACAATCGAAAGCATTAATTAAGTGATGATTAGCGGTAATTAAAGTGAAGGATTAGCATGGCTGGTGACCTGTTGCGGACGGATGGCTCGGCAGATGCTTGTCGAGCTTTTCTGATTCAGTAGGTATCTAATAGGCTTGATAGGTTTACTAAGAGGTTAGATTTGTAAAAACAGATATTTAAAAGCTACATTTAAAGAAAAAGCAACAATGCTACTTATATAAACAGTTTTAGAAAAAGGCAAGGTGCTTGCTACTGTATTACGCGTAGGCCGGCCATGGAAATTTCCCAACCTTTAATTTGTCTGTTTCCTTACCTCTCCGTGGTCTGTACTAACGCGGTAACACTTTGTCAACTTGTCCGCATCATATTATGTGTGAGCGTCAAGGTCACGTAATACTTGTCACTGTTTGGGCTTAAAAAGCCTGACCTATGATTTATTTTACTGATAGTTTTTTAATATAATTAAATTTAAAAAATAAAAATAAAAATATTATATTATCACAGGCAATAAAAATGAATAAGAATAAAAGAAAAGACAAAAGCCTAAAAAATCATATTACTAAGAAAAAATAAAAATGAGAAACTAAAAGTCATAAACAGAGACATCACGTACGTACGGTATCATTGCCAGCAACGGAGAAGTCTCCCCGTCTCACGTGTCAACGACAGTACATGCATGGACCTAGACGTACGCCTCTACAATGACTCAACCGAGCTATGTCAATACTGAAAATTAGTGCATGAATGTCAGATCATTCCTACAGAACAGTACCTAAATATGCTTCTGCGAGTTAGAGAATGGTCTTTGGTCTGTTCTTTTTGGCTACGGTTTGTGGAATTTGGCTGCGGTTTGTGATTTTGGGTTGTTTGTACGAGAGATTACAGAATAATAGATATTCACGTATGGTTTTTGCCGATATAAATGAAATCGGTAAAGTATGTACTATAATTAACTAGTAGACCATATCTTGAAAAGATACCCCGTTTAAAAGTTAATTACTGTAAAAAAGTCGAAAAACAGTTTTTAGAAGCTGAAAAGAACAGGGCATTTTACAATCCAACGAAAAGATCAGGCTCGCTTTCTGTATAGAAAAGTCAGGAATTAAAATAAATATTAAAAACTTTTAAAGCAGTTTTTTACTTCTCTCGTTATTATCTTATCTCAAGAATAAAGTAGGGGCTATGGATGTAACACCTAACTCACTTCTTTCGCTCTTGTTACATACATGTATTTCTCTCTTACTTTTTACATGCTTATCCTCTCTTTCTAAAAATATTTTTTTAATTATTATTATTTATTTTTAACTTAAAATTATAAACGATAGGCAAAAGCTATGGGCGAAAGACAACACAAAGCTTGTGGATTTGCGCGTTGGCTAGGCCAAGGCCGGTATATAAAGCGGACGGCAAATACAAATGACCCCAAGCGGGCAGCGGGGACAACTCCACAGTCCAAAGCTGAGCGGGGCCGCACGGCGAAGCACCAGTAAAGAAACATGGCCACGGCCGTCTCCTCCTCGCCACCCACGCCGCACGCCGATGATTCGCCGGAGCCTTCCTTCTCCGGCGAGAAGGTGTACGTGGCTGTGGGGAGGGAGGTGGCCGAGTCCAGGGCCACCCTGCTGTGGGCGCTGCACAACTTCTCCCAAGACGCCGCCTTTGTGCTGCTTCATGTCTACTCCCCTCCCAAGTTCCTGCGCATCATCCGTACGTCTCCCTCTTCCTCCTCTTTTTTTTTCCTGTTCTGTTCCCCACTGCAAAAGATTTTTTTTTTGTCTTGGATGATTAGAGATGCCATTGCCTGTGTTTTCTTGGCTCCATTCGTATAGTTTCATAGCTTGAACGGGTCATATTTAGACTGACCCAATCGCTTCGTGTTCCATAATTTCTGCAAATTTACTTGCTCTACTGTTCCAATCCCCTGTGTGCAATTGAGGTCAACTCAACTGAAGGAGGAACTTCTGTCTCCTCGTCCTTTTATTTCCCCCCATCGTTGCTACTTACTATGGGCTTCATTCCATCCTCAGAACATTTTCCAACTTCCCGTTTCCTATATTAGAAGGCGTATTTTACTCAATGTCCATTGTTTTTTTTAACAAAAGCGTAATCCAAGTGTGTATCCAAACGCCACAGGGAAATGCTGTTTACCTTTTCGTTTGTTGATTAGAATTTTGGTTCCATAATTATGGATTCAAATATTCAGGCTCCATTGTTGTGTGCAGTGGGTGCCAAGATTCCTGCTAGCCAGCTGGAGGAGCAGGAGCTGATTGCATATAAGAAGATGGAGCTACAAAGAATCAATGACAGTTTGGATCAATACCTACTCTTATGTGCACAAGAAAAGGTTTGCCAGTTTCACACATTTATCTCCATCTTCAACTTTAGAACTGGGGAAGATAAACTACAAATCAGTTGTATTCACATGTAAACTCTTAGAACGCAATGCAAATTATCGTCTGCAAGACTGCAACAAGATCGTATAAATTCATGGTTTATGTTGCAGAATACCATGCTGGCTAATCCATGATGGTAATGCTCGCTCTGTACTATATATCTCACAGGTACAAGCTGAGAAGGTGGTGGTTGAATCAGATGATGTTGCCAAGGGATTAGTGGAGCTCATTTCTGAGCATCATGTTACTGTGCTTATCATGGGGGCAGCAGCTGATAAGCATTATACAAAGTATGTGCCAAAGCTCAGAATGATCTTTATACACTTTCATAGTTAAATGCTTTGTGGTCATAGCGAACGTCAGTGAGGAACCATGTGTTTAAGGTTTGTGGAGAGTCATACGTATGCTTTGGAGAACCGTAGGCTTTTATTCTATTAGCTAAACAATTTGTTCAAGATAATTAAATGTTAAACCGACTTGCTTAGTTGCTTATGCTTTGGTTTCCAGGAAGAAACTTCAGCGTTTCTACTGCTTCAGTTCGCTCCAAAATCTGTAATAATATATGCTCCATTAGTCCACTGAAACCTAACTCCTGGTTTCAAGAGTTCAGGAAAATGAAGGTTCTGAAGTCCAAGAAAGCACGAGTTGTAGAGCAGCAGGCAGATCCTTTCTGCAAAATATGGTTCATTTGCAAAGGAACGCTGGTTTACCGTAGGTATGGCTGGTGAGATGGGAATGTACTTTACTTCTGTTCTTAGAATTACATCGCAGACTTCCAGCCTGCGGTCCATTTGCATTTGACATGTTTTCCTTTCTTTGCTTTCCCTATACTAGAAGGGCTGGTCCCCTTAGCCATGAAGCAATGCACGAAGGTAGGCAAAAGTCTGATGCTGCACAGTCTTCAGTGGAGAGATCGACTAGCTTGTCAGAGATGTGGTGTGTTTCAAACACATGGCTACACAAACCAAACCTCGGACCACAGATTGAAAGAACTAGCCCATACCCATCCTATGACAATGAAAAGGTAAACACAATTACGTAATGTTGGATCTGTATTTTTTGCATACTTAAGATTAAGCAGTTACTCTTCTAGCATCAAAGAAATTGCTTTATTTAATTTCTCAAGAGAGATTTCAAGGCTCTTAGTAATCAATATGCATCTGCACTTAAATTATGGTCCCTGATGGAGCAATCAATAATGCATATGCACTTCAAATGTGATCCATGATGGAGCACTTGCTTGACAAATACATAATTAGATGGTCGATACATCATATGCCATTTGATCTGGTATACGGTAGTCCACCAATTTGTACTCTTGATATTCAAATCTAATTTTGCCCTAACTTGTAGAACTCCGTAGTGTCTTAATGGCAGTGAACACAGTTAAATATTGAAGAAAATCTTGATGTGTGAAATTTTTACCTGATCTCATGCAGGAAGATGTCACAGAATTTGATGAGTCTGACAATAAATTCCAGCATATATTCATGGAGTTGCAGAGTGTAAGACAAGAAGCTTGTGAAGAGAAATGCAGGCATGAGAAAGCGGAAAGAGAGTTATTTGAGGCTTTCCAGAAAGTAAGAGTAGCTTAATTTACATTTATCAGTCATATCATGGGTGAAACTCTTATAACTGTGAATGTGAGAAACTCTAGTAACTGTGCATGTGAGCCACTTCCAGAAACATTACTGTGGATAATTAATTTAGAAACATTGTTTTGGATAACTGCCAGCTACAAAGTTGAACAAAATCCTTTGTCTCACGTTTAATTTCCCCAACAGGCACAAGCCTCCAAGAATTTGTACTTTGGAGAACTGAAGCAAAAGAACGAAATAGAGGAAAAGTTGACAACAACAATGGAGGAAGTTGAGAGGCTAACAAAAACAACTGATGAACTTTGTGCAAAACTTCAACAGGAACGTGAGAAAATATTGGCCCTGAATAAGCGAAGTGCCCATTCCGACCGTATCATCAAGGATTTGATGTTGCAGCGTGACAAAGCGGTAAGAGAGGCAGAAGCACTACGTGTAAAGAAAGGAGAGTCCACTGCAACCGTGGAGGGGACAATGCACATCACAGAGATATCCTGCTCAGAGATTAATGAAGCTACCAATAACTTTGACCACTCATTGAAGGTTGGAGAAAGTGTATATGGAAGTGTATATAAGGGCTTTCTTCGGCACACCAGCGTAGCTATAAAGAAGTTGAATGCCGAAAGCACACAGTCACAGTCACAGTTCAATCAAGAGGTTAAATTCTTATTCCAGTTACTGGCCTTTATATCAAGTGAATTGACACTTTGTTGGTTCAAATTGAGTACTGTCTTGCAGACAGTTAAATTGTTCTTGCTACCTACTTTACAGGTGGAGATTCTCAGCAGGGTGCGGCATCCAAACCTTGTTACTCTTATAGGAGCATGCAAGGACGCTCAAGCTCTTGTCTATGAATACATGCCCAATGGAAGTTTGGATGACCGCCTGGCTTGCAAGGACAATTCTAAGCCTCTTAGCTGGCAGTTGCGTACCCGCATCGCTTCAAACGTTTGCTCCGCACTCATTTTCCTCCATTCTAGTAAACCCCATAGCATTGTTCACAGTGACTTGAAAGCATCTAACATTCTTCTTGATGGAAATAATGTAGCTAAGCTCAGCGGTTTTGGTGTATGCCGAATGTTAACTGATGAGTTCAAGGCCACAACCACTCTATATCGTCATACCCACCCAAAAGGCTCTTTTGTGTACATTGATCCTGAATACCTTATCTCTGGTGATCTGACACCCC
The DNA here is from genome assembly GCA_036346575.1 of Dendrocalamus sinicus. Lineage (NCBI taxonomy): Eukaryota > Viridiplantae > Streptophyta > Magnoliopsida > Poales > Poaceae > Dendrocalamus > Dendrocalamus sinicus. The sequence continues at coordinate 35,911,035 of CM070665.1, forward strand.
TATCTGATGTATATTCTTTTGGTATCGTTCTCCTGCGCCTCTTGACTGGAAGATCGGGGTTTGGTCTATTGAAAGATGTGCAACGGGCGGTGCAAAAGGGTTGCCTGCAAGCAATATTGGATTCATCCGCTGGGGTCTGGCCTGCTATGCAGGCTGAGCAATTGGCTCGGGTAGGTCTAAGATGCTGTGAAATCAGAAGAAAAAATCGTCCTGACCTGCAAACGGAGGTTTGGACTGTACTGGAACCAATGTTGAAGTCTGCTTCTGTTATGCTGTGTTCATTGTCATTTAAATCAGTATCGGAAGACCTTGGTGGTGTGCCATCCTACTTCATCTGTCCAATACAACAGGTGAGTCATGCATTTTACTTGGTTGGTGAATGCCATTTCCCTCCTAAAAAAACCATTTCCTCACAATGATTTCCTCCTTATTGTCATGTTTGGTAATTGGTATATCATCCTATGGAAGGATATCCATTTCCAGGCTTTTTTTTGTGTGAATTCTCTGAAGGATGCCAGTCATTTGATTAGCACGAAGTTTGTCTTTAACTTTTATTTTCCATTTTATTATTCTTGAGTTATTTTAGACAAAACCAGTTGATTTATTGCATAGACAGTATTTGTGATTTCAGTTTTGCTCTAAATTGTTTCACCTTTGCATTTATGCGTTGCAGGATGTCATGAGAGAGCCTCTAATAGCAGCAGATGGTTTTACCTATGAAGCCGAGGCTATAAGGGAATGGTTTGACAGTGGCCACCATACGTCACCCATGACAAACCTTGAGCTAACCCACCGTGATCTTTTGCCCAACCATGCCCTCCGTTCTGCAATTCAAGAATGGCTGCAGACAAATGCAGACTAATTAGTTTGCTTTCTCATCATGAAACTTAGAAAGTAAAAATTATGTCCTTTACTCATACTGAAGATGCGTCTGTGTCACACTAGGGTTAATAGGCACAAACCACAAGAAACCAAACGCTTTCGTGTCTCTTCTGAAAGAATGAAGGTATGCACATCGGTCTTTGTTTTGTTTTTCCCTTTTTTTTTTTTGAGCAAAACTTGTATGTAAAATGTAACAAACTTGGAGCTACCTCTACTACATGTTGGATATTGTACAGGGATATATGAAGTGAGTACTGTTTTGGTGATGATATAGATGTACTTGCTAGTCCACATGTAGCCTGTTCTTTACCTCAAAAGCTGGTGTCTTTTGACTTGTGTTACAGTACCTAACTTTTAAACGAAGTATTTTCTCAAGACGGGGTCTACAAGTTAAACGATCTACACGTTAAAAGTCTAACATCTGTACCAGCCAAAATCGCAAGTGAGTATCTGTCTCTCCATAATCTGTACCGTAAACAGCTAAAAGTCATAAGCCGCAGCCGAAAAGAGCAGGCCCTCTGACTTCTAAGTGGTGGGCATGCACACTGCTTGAGTGAACATTCAGTATTGCTGCGGTAGTGGCCTCTGAATGTTGGTGGTTAGTTGATGGAAGTAGTAATGCATATATGAACGGAACTATCAATTCAGAACGTTACCGTTTACAACCATGTATTATATTGTCATGTTTACAACTATTCTGAATGTCTATTAAATTTGCAGAGTCATTCTAACGCGAAAGTCTGAAACAACCAAAATTAAATCGTTCAAAAGGTACATGAGGTAGTAATGAAATCATAATGACCTTTCAAAAGTACGTTTGCTTCTTTTATCCTCTTGTTAATGACAGAGTCATCGAGTTGGACAAAACCTTTGAAAGAAAGTGTCCAATGCCTAAACTTGTCAAGGTTTCTTACCTATGCAAATCGCCGAAACAAATCAACAGGTAAAATGTCGTTGTCTCAAATGACTGACCAAATTGCCAGTACAATCTGCTCAGAAACAAACGAAACGAGTTGTTCGTGACGAATCAACTGGGATGCTCTGAAGTCAGTAATCAGGAAGAAATTGTGCTGCCTTGCAGTCGCTGTCTATCCGATAAAAAAAAAATTGACCATGCATTGCGCATTTGCGCACAGGACATATGGAGCTTGATTTCTCGCAAGAATCTAGTTCATCGTCGAACATATCAAGACGATATGTTGGGAGAGTGGTTTGCCACCTTGACCCAATCGACCTATCATATCAAATGTTCGTTAGTGTAATTTACATGGCCGCCAGCCTCAAAAGACCATGCTAAGGAAAATGTATTTTTACCCTTATTGTCAATAGCCTCAGCAGGGGTATTTGTCTAAAACAACCCTCACATGGTTATAAATATGGTCTTTAGGGCACCATGAAGAGGGGGAGTCCATTTTCATAAGAACAAGCTTAAGTATTAATACTGATGTGGTACTTATTCTCTACATTACTCTTACTTGTTCTCTACACTACTCTTTATTGTGTATTTAGCTTTGGGTAGCCCCACTTATCCCTTGTTTGTCACGTAACCACAACAGTTGGTACTATCCGTGGGGAGCGGCATAGAAGGTATTAACTAAGGTAGTGTTTGGTTTGGGGTATATCCTGGGATGGGAGGGGGCCAACCCATTTTTTGTAGTGTTTGGTTGTAGAATTTGGTGGGATGGGTTGGACCCAAAAGAGAATATTATGCTAAAATCTGGGTTGAGATGATACCCCAAAAACGAGCGAACCGCGCCAACCCAGTTCCCTTCGCGCGCGCGTACAACCCTAATCTCACCGCGCCACTCCCCCATCTCCCCCATCGCCTGCGCCGCTCCCCCATCACCCGCGCCGCCCTGCCGCTCCCCCATCTCCCGCGCCGCCCTGCCACTCCCCCATCTCCCCGCGCCGCTCCCCCATCTCTCCACGCCGCTCCTCCATCTCCCGCGCCGCCCTGCCGCTTCCCCATCTCCCCGCGCCGCTCCCCCATCTCCCTGCGCCGCTCCGGGTTTGCTCGGGTCGCCGTCGTCGTCGCCGTGCTCCGGTCGTCCTCGTCGCCGTCGTCGCCGCCGTGCTCCGGTCGTCCTCTCCGCCCTCCTTTCCGCCCCGGTGCGTCCTCCCCGCCGTCCTCTCCACTGCTAGCCTCCATCCAAACAAGAGGTAGGATCACTAGATCCCATTCTATCCCTCCATCCAAACAAAAAATAGGGACTAACCCATCCTTGCAACCAAACAAAAAGTGGGATTATCCCATTCCACATATCTGGGATGGAGCTATCCCATCCCACCAAGTCCCCAATCCAAACACCACCTAAGGTAAGAACGTGGGGCCGCGATAGCACCAAGAAATACAAAGTTATGGCGATAGAAGGTGGGGAGCGGCATAGAAGGTATTAACAGTTGATACCTTGGTAGTTACAAATCTTATGAGCTCCAACCACCTCTCATAAAGGGGATACCTCAGATGAGCTCCGGCTATGGCGAAAGACATCACTCAAACACAAATTGAACACTTATGTAACGGCTTGGCATGAGCTCACTGTTGTGATGCTTGGAGAGAAAGAGATGAGGAGGAAGTCCTATAGGAGAGGGGCGGGACTCCGATCAATAAGCCACCTGAGAGGGTGGGGATGTTGGGATATTTGGGGAAGAAGAAGGCCGCGGTGGTGCACCCCAATGGGAGGAGAGCTTAGCTCGTCTCGTTAGCGATGGTGTCTATAACAGTATGGGATAGACTATTGCACAGGCGACTGAAATTTTTTTATCTTTCAGTTACCTAAAATTACACTTTGAATCACCTAAAGTTGCACATGTTTTTTTTTGAGGGGGCTGCAATTTTAGTTGATTGAGAGTGCAATTTAAGGTCACCTGAAGTTGCACTCTGAATCACCTAAAGTTGCAGCTGTTTTTTTGGAGGGGGGCTGCAATTTTAGTTCATTGATAGTGCAATTTCAGGTGACTCAAACATAAAAAAATTTCAGTCGCCTGTGCAACAACAAAACTGTAACAGTATTTGTGGAGTCCACGCTCTTTCGTGGAGAGGGGCTTAGCGGTTTTGGCTTGGTCAGAGCACAGCTTGCTAGATGGCTGCAGCAACCAAGAGAGGAGAGAGAGGGACAGGTGGTAGGAGTGAATGGGCGAGAAGCGAGTGGCTAGGAAGGGTCCGATTAGTTTTGTTGTTTTGGACAAAAGAATCATAGCAATTCCATACCACAAATCATTATAAATTGGAATGGCTAGTGAAAGGGTAAAACAATGTACCCTAAGTTGAAACTAGAAAATTTCTCATCCGACTACACTTGGGACCCACAATCAGATACTGACCTAACGCACTGCTCATCACTGCTGCTGAATACCACCAAACGACAAATCCAAGGCACGCTTTAAAACCCCCAGCAGTACTTCACCTCTCTTGTTTTAGGCCGTGCTTCTGCTAAACCAGATAGCAAAAGCAGAATCTAGGTTTGGTGTTAATTCTTGATTCTTGAGGGTACATGTAGGCAGCAAGAAAGATGGATGAAGTAGAGGTTCATATCGCGGTCGGGAAGAACTTCAGGAAGGAGAAGGCAAACATACTATGGGCTTTTGCAAATTTCCCAAGGGCCACCATAGTTCTTGTCCATGTTCACTGGCCCTCCAAGTGGATGCCCTTCAGTAAGATCTTCATACTTCTTCAGCCAAAGCTTTTCCATCCTTTGTAGTTTGTACAGCTCTAAGGATCACCTACTCACCCATGTACCTGCAATTCAGTGCACTAATTTTCAACTGCTTTTAATAGGAAGTAATATGCCATCCAAGCCTGTAAAGTGATTAGAAAATACAAAATAGTTGAAAACAAGTATGACGATATTTTTGCTAGTAAAAGATGGTTTCATGATTATTAGGGATCTTAGCTTCCAGCTGCTCCTAATTTTCCTACTAGGTAAGTAAAAGGAATGCATAGCTAATGGCTTCCCAAGTGCAACAAACTGCTTTTTCGTGCTTTTTTGATATTCTCGAAAATGCACACGGAGCAGTTGCAATGGGTGGTAAAATATTGTACAAGATTACAAGCATAAATACAAGCAATAGAATAGCTATTCTTTATGAACATAAATATTAACAGGATAAAGTCTATCCTTTTGTCGTGAGCTGTATTAATAATTGTTTGTTCCTATCCAACAACTGCAGTGGGTGGCAAGGTGTTATATAAGTTTGCAGACGAAAAGGAGAAGGAGATGCATAGAGGCAGAGAAACGGAAGCAATGGTCAGGATGTTATCACAATACAAAAGCCTATGTGGGACAAGAAAGGTAATGCTATTCTATCCTTAGATTTTAGTTCAGATTAAGATAAATCAGGTTACAGCAGTGATTATTACTTATTAGAGTTTATTCGGAAAAGCATTCTACTCATCTGAATTTCATCTTGCCTAATTGATATCATAATACTAGTATATAAGCATGTCAGTGGACCTTCGTCCTAAAGCAGGGGGAAATGAATTGCACTTGTATTCATTGGAACTTTTGTCTGAGATCTACTATTTGACCCCCTATGAATCATGAATGGACTACCAGTACTATAAAGTGAATAATTGATTTAACTGATGTTAATTGTTAAGCAAACAACATGTGGAGAGAGGGATCAATACTAAAATGAGCTCCTGAAAAATAAGGGTAAAAGGATTGTTAATTGGCGGAAAATATGTTTTATAAACAGGTATGTCTTCGTGCAGGTTAGGGCACATTACATTGAACACGATGACATTCTTGCTGGTGTTGTGAACCTGATAAAGAAGCTCAAAATTAAGAGAATTATCACCGGTTCAAGGTCAGATCTGAAATCTACATAGCAAACCACCCACTCCTCTCTTGGCATATGTTGCTCAATGTACAACCTGTACACAAACAAAAATAGTACTATCTTAGCACATAAAACTAAACCAAGGTATGCAGGAACATGTTAAAGCAAGCGGTGCTTCGCAAGTACTGTCAGGTTTGGGTCGTGCTCAATGGCAAACACATTTCCACTAGGTATAGTTAAGATATTCTCTGAAATCTGAAGTTAATTACTGCAGATGATCTACATGAAATCTAGCAATGGCTTGATGACTGAGATCATTCTAAAATGCAGCAATGATCATCTGGAGCATACTGGAAGCATTGCATATGGAGGGAGCCCTGAATTTTTGGCGTCCATACATGAGTTGGGTGACGAATCTGATGGCTACATAACACCACAAAGTAATTTGGTAAGTGACTTCCTAGCGAAGCATTACACACATTCAAACAATAACAGTTTTCAGTCCACATGTCTATGACCAAGGTTCAGGGTTTTAGTCCTAACTCATGGTGTACTCTCAAATATGTTTCATTTCAGGTAGATGAAATCATGGATGAGGATGGGGTGATTCAAATGGATGGTACTGATCAATTAGCAACGGTATAATTTCACTTAGTTTTGCTTTCAAGACAACCATTTGAACATGTGCATTAAATACATCTTCCTATTATTTTAAGTTTGCCCACACACACAGAAACAAATGACATTTGAGTTCACTCAGTGCTTAATCATGTTTGACCTTAGTTAATATTTACCAGTGTTGCCTCAAAAGTACGTTCATGAAATATGTGTGGTAAAAATACAAGGTGTTACTTATGAGTTTGAGACTGCTGAAAGGTGCAGTTTGTGTTAATAAATTAAAGTGATTGCTTCATTCTATTATGATGTGCAGGAAGCTGAAACATTGGCTGAACAAGGCATTGAGGAATCAAATGCTTATGAGGAGGAGGTGCAAAACTTTTCTGAAGAGGGTGCTGATCAATCTGACGAGATACAGAATTTCAGAAATATTAATGAAAAAGCTGAAAAACTTATGGTAAAAGTTACATGATAAAACCTTAATCGTAGCCTGTTCCATTTGAATCAGAACCTGTAGGCCGTACCTAACCATGGACACAAAAACATAGCTAGATGAAGGTTCCAACTTTTGACGATGATAATTAGTTCAAAAGAAAAATAATACTAATGAAGATAAGTTGGAAACATCGCGAGTCAGGAACAGGAAAATATGTGATAGAAATCATATCGGAGATACAAATGTATAACATCAGTGCAGCATTGAATCTTTTGATTGCTTCGTGTTAGTTTGCATATTCAATACTCCACATTTGTTTCTGGACAGGAGGAAATCGACAAACTCCAAAGGGAACTGAAAGAGCTGCAAGACGGGGGCCATAATCATGAAGAAAGCATCTTGTCACCTAGACAAAAGGTTGCTTCACTGAAGGAGAAGACCTTATCAAAACCAAGATACCCAGAGCTGCAAATTCCAGAGCACATCGCGCAGCTCTCCATGTCACAGATTGGGAAAGCGACCAACAACTTCTGCTCAAGAAATCTCATAGGAGAAGGAGGTTATGGTCCAGTGTATAAAGGAAAAGTAGGTGGCATGCCAGTGGCTATCAAGCTGCTGAAACCTCATGGTAGACAAGGTTTCCCGGAGTATCAGCAGGAGGTAAATATACCACTAACAGGTCTTACTCAGAAAGCAGCATCTAACTACAAGAAGCAAACTATTTCTGCACATTTCAACGCCATGTGGTCCATGTCCTCCTTACTTATAACATATATGAGAACAGCTTGCAAAAGAGAACTAGGTGGAAGAAGCAAAAAACTTAGCTGCATACCTTTGCATCCTGGATAAGCATATGATCGTCGATTACGCTGAAGAAGTGCATGGCATATCACATTTAACCGGAGGAACGTGTTTGGAATTCCCCAGGTGGTGGTGCTGAGCAGAATCGAGCACCCGCACATCGTGAGGCTGGTCGGAGTGTGCCCGGCGTCATGCGGCCTTGTGTACGAGCATCTCCCGAACGGCACGCTCCTGGACTGGCTCCCCAAGGGGCTCCCATGGAAGGACCGCGTCAGGATACTCGCCGAGCAGCGCTCCGCCCTGGCGTACCTCCACTCCAGCCGCCCTCACGCCATCATCCACGCCGACCTGAAGCTGACCAACATCCTCCTCGACGCCCGCAACGTGAGCCGGCTGGGGGACTTCGGGACGGCGCGCATGGTGCACATTAAGCCGCTGGAGGAGGAGACCATCTGCCGGCGGACGAAACCGATGGGCACGACGGGGTACATGGACCCCGTTTTCTTCATGACCGGCGAGCTCACCACGGAGTCGGACGTGTACGCGTTCGGCGTGGTGATCCTGCAGGTGCTCACGGGGTTGCTCGACCTCAACATCGCCGAGCAGGTGCGGGAGGCCGTCAAGATGGACGCCGTGCACTGCGTGCTGGACGCGTCCGCCGGGAGCTGGCCGGAGGTGCAGGCCGAGCGCCTGCTCCAGCTGGCGCTGAGGTGCTGCAGCCTGGAGCGGAAGCGGCGGCCGGCCATCACGTCCGACGCCGACTGGAGATCGCTGGACATCCTGCAGGCCATGGCGACGGCAGCAGGTAAATCCCGGATATGGAATCATGGAAGCTGAGGTGCCAGCACCATCATGCACCGGCATCTCTCTGGCTGAAAAATGTCAATAAAAATAGTTGCATTTCTCTTGCGAGTAGAGTAGTATCCAAGAATGTACATTACAATAGAACAGAATAGATAGAATACATCTCAAACTCAAAATACTGCTCTCGTTTTTTTCTTGGAAGGAATGTACTGCTCCCATTGTAATTAGAACATGCAAAAACTAGTGTCAATTAATCCATAAACGTGCACGGCAATTTTTTTGGGAGCGTGCACCGACATCTCAGGACAATGCAGTACTAGTCTACACTAATCCCCATATATATGGTCCTACTAATCCTATAGCATCAAAAACTAACTCAAGTAGTAACATATCAATCGGATCAATGGCTGTGCGTGGCATTCAGAACATCGCAGAGGACCGGCAATGGCACTACCTATAGCGGAGGTTTTGAGGGGAATGGTTTGACTTTGACAGTGGTTAACATACATCCCCACCCACGACAAACCTTTTGCTGAATCATCCCCTCCGTTTTGAAATCCAGGAACGCCTGCAAAAATGCATAGTAAAATTATGTCCTAATGCCGAGGATACATTGGGTCTCTTCTTTTTAGCTTCTAAAAACCACTTTTCTACAATAACTAGATTTCAAATGAAGTGTCTTTTTAAAGTAGGGTTTATAAGTCGATTGTAGTAGACAATGCAGTGACTTCATTTATATCAGCCAAAATTGCACATTTATACGCGAGCCTCTCTCCGTACTCTCTCTCACGAATAGTCAAAAATTATAAACCGCAACAAAAAACCGTAAACCGAACCAAAAAGAACATCCTATATGTCAAATGCTTTAACGCAATAAATTTGGAGCTGCCTCTACTATCTGCTTCGTCAGTGCCATGCTGAATATTGTACAGGGATTTATAGACTCAAAACTGTTTTTGTTGATATGACACAGTTGTACCAGCTAGTACATGTAGAGGGTGTCTGACTAGCAGCCATGCATGTACTCTGTTTCAGTGGATGGACAGTATTGCTGTGCTTGTTTTAAAAAAGTATGGCTGTCCTAGTGACCTCTGAATTGTATCAGTAAATGGAAATAAATTCATATCTGCGATGGAATTATTAATTCAAAATGTCAATTGTCACCCTTTACAACTAGATTATCATCTTTACATTTTATAACCATTCTGAAGATGTCTATCATGTGAAATCACAAAGTCTAAATCAAGTAAGGAACCAATAATAAATTGTACAAAGGCTCCTGAGGTTACAAGAAATCATAATTACCTTCAGATCAGCATGCCCGCTCACAAGTCATCAAACTGGACAGACATCCCCCCAAAGACATGTCCAATGCTCAAGTTTGTCAGAGTTTTATCCTGATGCAAATTGCTGGCAAAATTTTACAGATATGATGACCTTGTCTCAAATGACTGGCCGAATTGCTAGGGCCAATCTGCTCATAATCTTATGGAAATGGATTGTGCATGTGGCGAATCAACCTGGATACTCTGAAATTGTGAAGAAATTATGCTACCTCGCAGGTGCAGCCCATCCAATAAAAATCCAATGCAGAAATCAAGCAAAGAAATATGGAATGTAATTTCTTTCATGACTGATTTAACGTCCACGAACATATCTTTTATCGTGCAGTTTCTTCTCATAGTTCAAATTTCTCCCAACAAGCTTCCGGCATGTCTGTAGTCGAATCTGTTCTCTATCTTAATGAATATGATGCCCATTCTCGAAAAAAAGATCTTCCGACATGTCCAATCTGCAGCCTGTTTAAAGGGTAATACTGGTACATGCCATTCAACCCATGTTAATAATATTAGAAGATGTCTTGATGTGCATTACTGTATTGCCAGCTTGAGAACAAGAATGTTGTAAACATGCGCCGCAGAGACTACACTACTTGGGGTGAGCATTGATGAACTGGGTCATGGGGAGGTGAAAAGTGAATAATTTTAAGAGTTTAAGTGTGTCGAATGTTTGGTTTTCATTACTATTACAAAAGAATGAGTTGGTGGTTGTGCGTCTCTTCTAAATTTTATTGTAACGCACGAACAGGTGACTAGTATAGTTGAAGTTCAAAGGGGTACCTATTCCTTCATTATTTAGCTAGCTAATGCAATAGAGATTATAATTAAGGATTAATCAGTTGGGGCTAGGAGGACAGGAGTGAAAACTTAAGCGATACTCCTGACTAGTTGAAGTGCCCACATGCTGCAAGTCCAGCCTGCCCTTTACTATTCGTGTATCATGAAGCCCAATCGAGCCTTCTGTGCTGTCAGCAAAGGGCCGGCTGTGACAGATGTCGTCATCTATGATCGAGTCCACCAACTTGACACACAGAATAACACATGGTGATGGTGATGCATTGTAGGGCATTGCGGTGCGGTGTCCCTAGAGGTGGTCACTGGGCCGGGCTTAACCGTATTGGCCTGGCCCAAGCATAGCATGGCCTGGTGGACCATGCGCTGGGCCGGCACGGCACGACCCGTTTACAATCATGGGCCATGTTGGCACGGCATGACACGGCCCCCGTTGGCAATGGGCACAAATGGGCTGTGCTGGCACGGCTCGGCTCGGCTCGTCGAATATAGTCGTTAGATAGAACTCTACTTATCTTATACTTAAACATATATTGCTATATAAGAACACCTTATCTGTTTTCCTGAACACCCAAGGTCATCAATCTCGTAGCTCCTTCAGTAGAACCCAAGTTAGAGACCTTGAACTTATTGAGAACGATTGGGTTGTTGGTGAAAAAATATTTTCTTTTTTAGAACTTTTTCATAAAGCTACATTTTGCCTTTCTAGAGTATACTATCCAACTTCTCATCTAATTGTTCATAACATTCTTGAAATTGTCACTCACTTAAAGGCTTTTGAAAATGATCCTGTACTACAGGATGTTGTAGTTGCCATGAAAACTAAGTTTTTAAAATATGAGAGGGAAATGGCCAAAATCGAAGGATTTATAAATGTATTACAACTTTTAAGTGATGCTACCTGTTTAGATTATTGTACATACTATAGAGTAGTTAATGATAAATTATATGAGGTATACGAGAAATACGAAAATAAGTTTGAGTCAGTGCGTTTGGAAAGACCCCTGGTATCTCCTAGCACCTTTAGGGGGACTATGCAATAGGGCAAGATTTTCTGTTCTTCCTCTAGAGATTCTCGTGCAGATACACATCAGTCAGGAGGAGGAAGGCGACAAAGAACTGGAGACCTATCAAGCTATCTCAACAGTGATAGCGTCAGTTTTGAGCAAGAGTTAAACATCCTCTCATAGTGGCAAACCCAGAAAATAACATATTCAGTGCTATCCATATTAACGCGGGATGTGTTGGCTGTTCCTGTCTCTATTGTCTGCTCGGAGTCAGCCTACAGTCTATTTGGAAGAATAATCAAGGTGTGACGAACAAGTCTCTCGAACGAGATGGTCGAAATCCTTCTGACCGTCAAAAACTGGGAACAAGCTGAATCAAGACTCCAATATACTGCAAAGAATAGATACTTAGAAGAATCTTTAGAGAATTTATATTTAGATAGTAATGAATAGGATTTTCAATATTTTTTTAGATGTAGTCACTAGTGAGCTTTATATGTTGTATTTTTTTTCTTTACCAAGATTTTCTCAAGTTGAGTTTTTACTTGGTAAAGTTTTTAACGAGACAGTCATTTCATTTAATTTAATAAGTTAATAAAGCTCATTATATCACTAAAAATAATTATCTTGATGATTAACATATCTATAATTTTTTATAATTTTTAAGTAATTTTCGACAATTGTCTGATTTAATGGGCCAACTGTGCCGGCACGATCCGTTAAATCATAACTGTACCTATGATGGTACGGTATGATCGTGGGCCGTGCCTGAACTCGGACCGCAACCTATGAACCGGCACAACACGAATCATTTATTTGATGAATCTTAAATGGATCATGCCTAAACAAGCCATACTTTCGCTGGACCTGTGCCGTGGCCGTCCGACACGGCTCATTGGCCAGGTCTAGGTGTCCCATCCAGTCAATACTGGACTGGAGTAGTACATGAGGACTGAGGAGAGGTACCAGTGCGAAGACAACAACACTCCGCCGGCGCTCCCCTCTCCTTCTCAACATCGCGTGGCGATCATGTCTTGGCTCTTCAGCCGCAAGGGCGCCTCGGGCTTCTCCTGGAGCTCCACCGCCGAGGAGGTCACCGCCGCCCTCTCCGCCTCCGGGCTCACCGCCATCGTCACCGGTACGACCATTTCCTTCTCTGCTGCTGCTGCTGCCGCTGCCGCTTTCTGATTTCCTATGGATTGGGTGGGGGCAGGGGCCTCCAGCGGGATCGGCGCGGAGACGGCGCGCGTCCTGGCGATGCGCGGGGCCCACGTCGTCATGGCCGTCCGGAACGTCGCCGCCGCCGGGGCCGTGCGGGAGGGCGTCCTCGCGGAGGCCCCCGCCGCCAAGCTGGACCTTATGGAGCTCGATCTCTCCTCCATGGACTCGGTGCGCAGCTTCGCCTCCGACTTCACCGCCAAGGGCCTCCCCCTCAACATCCTCATGTACACACCAACGATAAGCACTCTACTTCCCCCTAGTAGTCGCACTCCACTTCATTATCAACCAATCAAGAAATAAATGCAACCGCGTGCGTCTCATACCAACATATATATAGACTAGTTCATTTTCCTCAGTGCCTAGTCTTAGGATGTTAATTGTAGGAATGGGACGTTTTCTGGTATGAATATTAGGAGCCAAAAAATGATCTGATGATTCATCAAGACGTGTCTCAAGGTTTTGTTAATACATCGTCAGTCCTAGGCAGCGACCTAGCCACACCTGTGGACCCTTCAGTAAGGAGCTGTACTAATAGATTTAATGCAGTCTTGCATTCCACCGATTCAACTCCAAATTGTCTGCTACTACAACTACTGCAACAGTGAGTAGGATGACTTATCATTTCGAGCACAACTAGCTGGTTGTATGCAGCTAGTTCCAGGACATTGCCATGCTATCGTACGGATTTAATTCTGGGTCTCTACTACAAGTACTATGGGGTGACTTATTAGTTGGAGTAAGTACAACTAGTAGGCTAGATGTCGGTAATTTCAGGACATTGTCCCATTTCCCTTTTCTTGCCACACAAGTGATTAGGTTTATATATATTTATTTATGTATGTAGGTTTGAAGACAGGAAAGGGATCGACGATCTTCCAGAATTCCTAATTTGAAGGATGTTATAGCCTTATTGGAATGGGTGATTTCATGGAGTAGGAGCCATTGATTTGGGGGGAATTTGTTCTGTAGGATCATAACAGTCGAAGTGTCCCTAAATAAGCTGGTCATACTACAATACTAGTGAAGTACTTGCATAGCAATGACAAGATCAACTACTTTTCACACTACAGCACTAAATTCTGGATAGAACAATAGGGCGCCTTTCTTCAACAATCTGACTTGCTGTGTTATTTTCGTGCTTGTTCGCCTGCACATTTGTTGAAGTGTTACTTCAACACAGCTCATGTCATTGCCTGATTACTTGGTGCTTTTGCTGGCAGCAACAATGCAGGAGTAATGGCAACTCCTTTCTCACTCTCAAAGGATGGCATTGAGATGCAGTTTGCAACTAACCATGTTGGTAGGAACTCCATTTACTTGACTACTTGATGAACCAGTTACCCTGATTTAGAACGCTTCATCTCAACAATATAGTGTTGTAAAAGTTGTTCCAGTTTTATTCCTTAAGCGACGAGGACACCAATTATATGAAATTTGTCATGGAATATATTTGCTACTTTGAATCATGCAACAATACAGAATGTGCAAATTTAGCTCAACAGTCAATTGCAATACCCTACTTCACCAAACCCTGATGTTTTAATTCATGATGATGGTTAGAGACACCAATATATTAAAATGTGATTCTCATGTAATTTTTAGGTCATTTTCTTTTGACACATCTTCTCTTGGAGACCATGAAGAAGACCTCTCGTGAATCAAATGTGGAAGGAAGAATTGTTAACGTTTCATCAGAGGGGCACAGGTTTGCATATCGGGAAGGCATCCGTTTTGTCAAGATAAATGATGAGTCAGAGTATGTAATTATTGTGCAGTTGTTATATTTTTCCTTGTTTACTTCGTTGCAAGGCAAATCTAGTCACTTGCTGTTCAATCTTGTGTTGTGCAGGTATAACAGCATTGGAGCATATGGGCAGTCAAAGCTTGCAAACATTTTGCATGCTAATGAACTTGCTAGGAGATTTAAGGTACGCCTCATACCATCAAAGTGTTTTCTTTCAACATGTGTACATTTATTAGATTTTGTGGTTAACATTGCACCCTGTCTTGTTATGTATTATCTTGAGTTCTTTAGGTTGAACATATGCTATATCCGTGTTTATTCCAACAGGGGTGCTTGTGCTAGGCACCATCAATTGCACCTAAGAGTTTCCGGCTAAACTTTAAAAAGTGTACCATTTGCTTAATTTAGAAAAAAAAACACCGAGCAGCAGGTTGTTCCACTGTGGACTTCATAACATGATTTCATTTGTTTAATTTTTTATCTGTCTAAAATAATTGGAGAGCAATCTATATCCAACTCATAGGCTAGTAGATTGCCAGATTTCTGTAAACTACGTACTCTTAACAGGTTTTGTCTGTTTTCCAGTTTTTATCAATGTTCCATAGCTTTATTTCAGCTCAACTATGTCAAATTGTGGTACAATATTTGGTCTAACAGGAAGAGGGTGTCAACATCACTGCAAATTCTCTTCATCCTGGATCTATCATCACGAACCTTCTTCGCCACCACAGTATCCTAGATGGTAAATACTACCCCACACACACACACAAAGAAGGGATTCAGTAACTCAGGAAATCAAGAACTCATTGAACTGAAGGAACATAACAAAATAATCTTGATTTGCGTTTCTTCTTGCTATGAACAACTCATGGCACGTACAGCACCATGAAAACAGCACTGGATGTTAGGTTCAGTCTTGTGGCAAACATAGCAATCAAAGGATGCAAATAACCACATGCTGTGAAACTAAATGATACTTCTACTCGATTGCAGTGATGGGTTAAAAATAGATATTCAAGGTTAAGGGCTTCTTTTGAAGTTGTAAATTTGTAATGACTTACTTCATCATTTTTGTTTATTATATGCAGTTCTACATCGGACACTTGGTAAATTGGTGCTCAAAAATGCTCAACAGGTACAATTTTACACTGTGTTCAATCTTCAGGGTGTTCTCCCCATTTTATGTCCTTTTATGTGGTTATATCACCAGTATGGAACTTATATGACGTTTAATGAATTTGTTATTTGTTGGAAGTGCTAGTTTTGGGACATCTAAAAAAAAAGTTATGGCATAAAAATCTTACATCACATCACATGAAACAATGAATCAGCTATAACTGACACCCCCATCATGTTTAAGAAAAACACGATAAGTGTAGCATTTCCATGTTATAATATGACCTTGTCACTACGTCCCCTTGAGTTGCTATGCTGCTATGTTTCTCCGTCACCAATTTGGACTCTGGGGTCAGAAGGCTTTAAAATAGTCTGGAAATGGCAGGTGAATATTTAGCTTGGGGAGTAGAGAGCATGATAGATAGATCATTCTTGTCATGCGACCTGCACTTCACCCGCAGGAAAGATGACTGTCTGGTAGTACAAATCTAGATCTCCCTAAATTGTTTATTAACGGCTGGGCTAAGGTTAGGTGCCAGTAATCATGTGTTAGCCACAAATGCTGTTGCCTTGCTGCCTGAATCTAATATATTAGCCTCGGGTTTGTCTTAAACAGGGGGCGGCGACCACATGCTATGTCGCGCTGCACCCACAGGTGAAGGGCGTCTCGGGAAAGTACTTGTGCGACAGCAATCTGTACGAGCCGAGTGAGAAAGCCAAGGACATGGACCTGGCCAAGAGGCTGTGGGAGTTCAGCATCGAGCTCATCACCTAATTGATACCTCCGAATCGATGGGAGGATTGCAAAACACTTCGACAGTAAAATACAGTAGCTCTCATGTGGTGGACTGGATGAGTCAACCGTGCAAACATTTGTATCGTGACATTTCAAGAGGACAAGATGGTTTCTGAACTCTGATACAGATCAAAATACTGTCTCTGAAGATGATTGTGTGTATTCTGATCACGTTAGCCATCGAGGGTGAATATGCTCTAGCGTCTGGTTGTGAGATACTTTATGCGGTTTCTGAATCTCATTGCTACGGGAGTGGGATTCTGAGCTGATGGGGACTGGCAAGCTGGGCCCACTAGTCAGTGGCCCTCCTCGGCCTAGCAGCTGGGACCCACCGACAGCGACCACGCAGGCTCAGAATCGGACGGCTGGGAATCGGCCCCGGGAGCATGGAGCGTGGACAGACCCGCGCCGTCCAGGTGTGGCTGCCGGTGACGAGAGAGAGATCATGGGTCCGTCCGTCCAATGAATCCATCAATCGGTTGTGTCTGAGCAGCCAGTAAACAAACACACAAGACAGAGCAAGGCAAGGCAAGGAAAGGAAAGGGAGAAGAGGTGAGGCGGCCACTTATCCACACGTCCTCCTCTCGTCTCGTCTCCCCTCCTCCTTTCCTCCTCCTTCCTTCCTGAGACGGATAGCACCTGCGATGCAGCAACTTCCCTAAGGTTCCTCTGCCTCTTCTTGCTTGTAGGCTTTATTAGGCCATGGCTATGGGAGCCGTGCTCTCCGGTAGAACCTTTGCCTCTCCACTCGCTTCAGGTAACTCAAAGATTCTTGCTTGATGCATTTACGGTTTCTCTTCTTTTTATTTCCTCGGGTTTTTTTCTTCTTCTTCCTCTTCTTCTTTAAGTAGCTGCGGCATAATTGATAAGGTTCTTGAGCATGCATAAGTACTTAAGTAGCTGGAAGCCTGCGCGCGCGTGTGCAGCTGCCATAAGATGGTACACTAATATACTAACTCGATTGACATTTGTCCCATAAAAGGTGAATGGGTTATCTAATAATTTTTTGCCATGCATAAAAGGTGGTTCGGAACCAGCAAACCATGATTCTAGAAAGGTTGTGCTGGATTGAGCACTCTTTCTTGCTTGTCGTTCCATAAAGACTAAAACTCCATCGCCCTGCCTGAATAATTTACAAGCTGAAACGCCATGACAAATTGGTGTTATTATTTTCCAGTGAAGGCCCCTTTATTGCAAATCTAATTCTTTTGGCCTTTTACAGGAAAGCAACATGAGATGAAATATTGTACATCGCCACAAAACAGGTGTGCATGTTTCTTGGTTCCTGGAGAAAGATATGGTCGACATATTACTAGGAGCACCCTTTTCCTAGTCCATAATTATTCCAGGAACACTGAAACGGCAAGATTGCAGCTTTCTGGGGAAATTCAGCAGCCTGTGTTAAACTCTGCTTGGGACTACTTAACCATGAGGTTTTGCAATGCAAGCCTGAAGAGGAGAGTCCTATCGAGGGTTGAGTGCTTTGTGTCCTCAGATCCAATAAACAGTGGTTGGCTAAAACCAAGGAGGTGGGGGAATATCACCAGTTTGGAGACTGCTTGTGTCCAGCCAGAGTACAGACTACCAATCAGAAAACGTGCTGACTGCAAAGCCGAGCAGTATGAGATATCGGGATCGCCGTTGAGCCCTTCCGATGTTCCTGCTGAGGCAGTGCTGAGCCCTTCCGATGTTCCTGCTGAGGCAGTGCTGATTGGAGATACAAATGAGCTTTCTCCTTGGTGGCAGGAGTTCCCAAAGCGCTGGACAATCGTTCTCCTGTGCTTCTTTGCATTCCTTCTTTGCAACATGGACCGTGTGAGTTAGTGGTTATATTTGTCTTGATGTCTCTGAGAACAACGATTGAGTATATTGTCATTATTTGAGTACTGAACACTTACTAAATTCTGCCAGGTCAACATGAGTATCGCGATCCTACCAATGTCATCAGAGTTCAGCTGGAACCCAGCAACTGTTGGCTTAATCCAGTCTTCTTTCTTTTGGGGCTACCTTCTTACTCAGGTGCATTGCTATTATTGTACGTCAAGAATTTGCTCTGCATTAATTTCTTGATGTGCATTTTTTATCTTCGGTCACATACACTTGATTTTGGTATCCAGTTTCAATAAATGGAACTGGGGTAATCCTTGATGTCCTGTTTGTCTAAAAAAGCAGACAATTGATTTGAAAATTTGTGCTGCAGATTATTGGTGGTATTTGGGCTGACAGGTTTGGTGGTAAGATAGTTCTAGGATTTGGGGTCGTATGGTGGTCAATTGCAACAATTCTTACACCCCTTGCTGCCAAGGTTGGGCTTCCGTGCTTACTCATCATGCGTGCTTTCATGGGGATAGGCGAGGTTGGTGTCTTCTACTGTCACTCTACATTAATTTATGCTATTTATCATATGCATTTCATGCATATACAACAAATGCTTCATATCGTATGGATCACGGTTCCTCAATAGACTAGCTTCTACAACATGCAATACATGGCGATTAAAATTTTATATCGTGAGAAAGTACGTACCTGCCATAAGCCATCTGATACACTACTGCACAGACCAAGGGATAAACTATGCCAGGAACTTATCTGGCTTATCAAGTATTTTGGTGAATCTTGACATCCATTTCAATTTGTTGATATTATTAGTGGTGCAGGCATTGAAATCAAGTTTCTAGTTGCAGCACTATATTGCGAGGTCTTTGTTTTGGCTTTTATTTGATCATTTTTCTTATATCTATGGTTTGACAGGGTGTTGCCATGCCGGCTATGAACAACATTCTTTCAAAATGGATCCCGGTTTCAGAGAGAAGCAGATCTCTTGCATTAGTATACAGTGGAATGTACCTTGGTTCAGTCACCGGCCTAGCCTTTTCACCTCTCTTGATAAGCAGATTCGGTTGGCCTTCTGTTTTTTATGCATTCGGGTCCCTAGGAAGCATCTGGTTTGCACTATGGCAAAGAAAAGTAAGACAAACCAATTCTCGCACTAGTTTCTCATATTCTGTCCTTCAGAGCTAGTTTCATACAGGTTAACTCAGTAGACATGCGTTCATCATAAATACTTGATTTAGATGCCATCTAGTTTAACATCAACAACTCTGGAAATCAGCACGCTAAAACTTTTTGCGTGTTGAAGTTCTTTTTGCTTTTAGATACTCATTCTTCTTTCTCAGTTGATTGCTACTATTCACTCTGAATTAGGCACGCAGCTCACCGAGTGAAGATCCGGAACTAAGTAAAGCGGAAAAGACGTTCATACTAGGTGGTGGTGCCTTAAAGGAGCCTGTTACCTCCATACCGTGGAGGCTAATTCTATCAAAGGCTCCAGTATGGGCTCTAATAATATCACATTTTTGCCATAACTGGGGAACATTCATTCTTCTAACATGGATGCCCACATACTACAATCAGGTAGTTTCAATTTTATGGTGTCATGTTTGACAGTCCTTGTTGCTCATATCAGACAATGACACCATAGCATGTCGTTGGTTGTACTTGACGAAAGGTTCTGAAGTTCAATCTCACTGAGTCCGGGCTTCTGTGTGTCTTGCCATGGCTGACAATGGCTGTTTTCGCGAACATTGGTGGCTGGATTGCCGACACTCTTGTTGAGAGGGGGGTTTCCGTAACAAATGTTCGTAAGGTAAGTTGTTATTTAGCAACTTTTTGTTTATTGTATGAATTTTTGAAAATAGATATGCTTAGAGCTGCTGTTCTGACATAATTTTGAAATGTGTTGTTGTGTAGATCATGCAATCGATTGGTTTTCTTGGACCAGCCTTCTTCTTGACACTGCTGAGCAAAGTCCGTACTCCAGCCATGGCCGTATTGTGTATGGCATGCAGTCAGGTTTGATGCACTTCAGAAATGCCATTCATATGTGTTCATAAGTAGCTTCTGACACTCCTAACAACTATTCTGCTATAAATACTAGCTGATATTTCTGGCCAACTTTTTGGCAGGGGAGCGATGCTTTTTCACAATCTGGCCTGTACTCGAATCACCAGGATATAGGACCACGTTATGCGGTAATGTCCTCATGTGGATTGTTACTGGTCTGATGTTGTCTAGTTCAGCTGAGAAATTTTAGTGCGGCTGCTAGTAGTGTTGGTGTTTCGTTGCCCCTTTTGGGCTTATGATCTGAGATAATTGCATCTAACTAGACAATGTCCCAAAAAATTGCAGGGGGTACTTCTTGGACTGTCGAACACTGCTGGCGTGCTTGCAGGAGTTTTTGGTACTGCTGCCACTGGCTACATTCTTCAGAAAGGTGAAATCCCGCTGCCGCAGAATATTCGGCGCTTTGTATGACTATGCTAACTTCCTCCTATGTCTTCATTTTGTTTTTTGACCGCCAGGTTCTTGGGATAGTGTGTTTAAGGTGGCTGTAGCACTGTACATAGTAGGAACCGTTGTGTGGAATGTCTTTTCAACCGGAGAGAAAGTTCTTGAATAAGCTGTGGATGTTCTTATATGCCGCTATACAAAAATTAGCTGATTTTGCTGATGTCTTTTTGGGGTACAAGAAAAAGGCTCTCTTTTAGAAAGAGAGAGAGCTGAAAAACTCTTTTAGCAAGAGATATAGCTGCATTTGATGTTTGAGCTACGGAAGGAATGAAGAGCAAAGTGAAATGCTGCAATGGCCGGGAGGAATTGGGCTGTGAACTCACGACGGTATAGACTTGAACCAAACAATTCTCTGCTGCTGAAAGCAGCTGCACCAAGGGAGCGTCAGATTTTGCAGCAAGCTTAGCTAGAACCTGTTTCCGGAGAAGTCCAAGCTCCTTCCCGATTCCTCTTACGTCTTTTGTTTTCAAATATTGATCAATTAACCATGTTTCAGCTTGCTTTTGAGAAAGAAGCTACAGCTACTGCCAAATTCATGATGTATTATGGGAGCATTTCGGGAGAAGAATGCTTTTTTATTAAATTGCGATACTGCTGCTGTTATTTTGCGTATCCTGCATGACGATATCACATGACAATGGCGTTGTTTAGGGCATATTAGTGTCTGTAAAACAGTGACCTTTTTGCTGGATCATAATATGATAATCTGTTGGTTAGAGAACTGCCGATTTTTTATTTTTTGGGAGGTTGATTTCCAACTAGGTGATCGAGTAGGGATTTCCAAGAAAGATTTAATTCTACTTGTCTACACCAAAATCTGCGAAAAAAAAATGGTTTGTAGGTCTGTGGCACCATGAAATCTTGAAAAAGAAAAATAATTGAATTTGCACAGTAATTGGTGTACAAATTATTAAGAGAACACGAGGAGCACAGTTTGCAAATATCGGATACTGTGTGTACTACCGATGCCGACTTGTTGCCCACCAACAACAAAAATTCAACTTGGCACGACAATGGTTTTTCAACGATAGCACGCAGGAGAAACCCAAGCTTGTGTGCTGCTCTAGATTAGAGTGTTACATAAGCCGTAAATACAGAGAATCCTTTTTGTAAATCCAAACCTTTTATTTTTTGTTGAAAGGTGGATATTTTAGAAGAGATGTCAACTGGAGGCTAATCAAGGAATCGATGAAAAACTTGTAAACTGAAAATAATCTAATAATAATAGATACAAAAGGCGGGGATAGTGCATTTGGAAATTCTAGTTTCCCTCCATAATTTATTTGTTATTGCGTTTCCTTAAAAGAGAGAAAAGCCAACAAACCCACCAACCAACCAATCGTACGTCGTCGTCTTCTTCCTCCCCTCCCCTCCCTTCCCTTCCCTTCCCTTCCCTTCCCTTGGAGTTGGGTCGGGAGTGGACTTCCTCCAACCACCGGCCGGCTCCAAGTTCCAATGCCTCCTCCCATCCAACCCCCCGCGACTTGTCGGAGATTTTGATCTGTAGAGCTCTAGGGGTGTCCCCCGCCAGCCCATGCCTCGCCCCCGCCGCCGATGGGAGACCTCCCACCGCCGCAGCCCCCCTCCTCCTCCGACCGCCCCCTCATGACCCCGCCCCGCCGCGAGCCCTCCGAGCCCCCCAGCGAGAGCGACTGGGACGGATCCAGCCGCGAGGGCTCCCCAGACATCGCCTCCCCCGCCGGCGAGCTCGTCCGCCGCGCCGCCCGCCGCTGGAGCGGCCCCGACGACGACCCCGCCTCGCAGATCTCGCGCGCTGCCGACGCCGGCTGGTGGCTCGGCGAGATCGAACGCGAGCGGGTGCGCCTCGTGCGGGAGTGGGTCCAGATGGCCGCCCGCGACCGCGAAGAGGACAGCCCTCCGCCGCCCCCCGACCACGCCCGCAGGGACCTCCTCCGGATCCGCGGTCGCCAGGCGCGCCTCGAGCTCGTCATGCGCATGGCCGCCGACCGCCACGCCGAGCTCCAGCGCCTCTCCCAGCACCGATCCGTCTCCGACTTCCCCCACCGCAACCGAATCCACGTCGGTGCTTTCTTGCAACCCATTGTTCCATTGGTTACTTACTAGCTCGCTGTGCTGCGGGGTGCTTGCTTTCCGTGGGGTGCACATCAGATGTCTTATGCGGTGTTCCCTATCAATCTTACCATAGGCGCTGCTCCGGGGGAGGTTTCTGCGCAATGGTGGTTTGCCGGAGGAGGAGAGAAGGCTGCCATCGGTGGCCGCAAGGGAGCTCGGGCAGCTGCGGCAGCGTCATCCTGTCTCGGGTTTGAGGTGTGTATGTGACCTCGCTTGTTAATGGATACTAGCCTCTTCTTCTTTTTTCTTTTCTTTTAAATAAATGCAAGCGATTATTGGACTAGCGGGTCATTGTCCGAACATTCTGTTGCTGTGGTTGTAGGGGTTACATCTTATGAGGAGTTCCTGATTCTTAGTATTGATGCTGCTATTGCTATAGTTAGTTGATTGCATTGCATGTTGCTGAGATTGTCTCAGTGGATGTGGAACGAGAGTACATGAAGTGTGTTTGGAGTAATGATGGCTATGTGCTGTAACTAAAGCTGATACTTGTATTAGTTGAATGTGTGCTTTTAGTGTTCTAGGCTTCTATTAGCTGAGCAACCAGTGCTGAGTTGCAGTTCAGTGTCACTCGGTTGTTCACACGCAAACAACATGCCATGCATGCATTGCAAATTCCTGTGCCTGTCATTTTATTGTCTCCTGTTTCAGTGATAGTGTAAAAAAAATCTAAGTGAAGAATTTAATTTTATCTTTATCTAAAACAAATGGTTGCAACTTTACTCATGAAAAACCCGAACATTCGAAAGCTTCCTGGTCATTTTTTTAGCTGTCGTTTTTATCCGCTTGCAATATTGGATGCTTGACGCACATGTTTTGCTCTTCTGCAAATAAGTAGAAACACAAACTACAAACATTTACATGATGTGTTTTGCTTATTTCATGCTGGCATAGTTATCTGGGTATGACATAATGATAGTTTGAAGATATTAATATCTCCTTTCAATAATTTTCATATGTTATATGTTGTTGGGCCCTCGTTTGTCGCCTCATGATATATCAATTTGCGTGCTAGTCACGCAATATATCCTTAAGTTTGCTTTGTGTTACGTGTTCTTCATGCTCTCTCCTTTCACATTTGGTAATTGTAAATGCGGTGTCTTTACTACCTTTTTGGATGAGTTTAGTTATCGCAGTCATAATGTGATTGTATAATGTAACTAAGCTTTGCCATGTATTAAATAAAGTAATAATAGTCATCGATTTTAATAACTAGAGAAGAGTTCCGCTTCAGATTGGAGAATATCGTCCGGGGTCAAGCAGTTTGCCAATCTGATACTTCTTCAGCTCAAAATGTTGAACTCTCTAGAAATGAGCATCCTGAATCAAGCCTTACTGCTTCTGAAGACACTCAAGAGAGATATCAACAGACAAGTGAAAATGTTGACCTTCAGCGAATTGAAGATGCAACAACATCAGAATCTAGAAGTAATACACCTAGCATTGCTGAAGGCTTGTATGAAACTCGTAGTCAAGCAGAGAGTTGGCAAGAAGTTTTGGAACAGGAGAGAAGAGACTGGGAACAACTGTCCCATGCTATCACTGGAGAGGAAGCTGAAAGAAATTTGCACCATGAAAATACAGATAACAGTTCATCTCATGAGGGGACAGAGGTTGGAGATGGTCAAGATGCACATGTTCCAGAAGCACGCGACGAATCAATTAGTGATAATCATCTTCCTGAAGCACGTGAAGAACAGCATGACAATAATAATCTTCCTGAAGTGCTTGAAGAGCTGCATGGCAATAATTTTCTTCAAGAATCTCATGGAGAGTGGGATGAAGACAATCGCCCTACAGAAGCACATGATGAGTGGCAGAGTGATGATCATCTTGCAGAAGTAAATGAAGAGTGGCATGACGATGATGAGTCCAATGATACCACAGATAACTGGCATGATGATAGTTCAGATCAACCAATTGACCATGATTCTGCTCTTATTAGAAGAGCTAATACGTTTGACCCTGGTGATGATGATAATGTGTACAGCACAGAACTAAGGGAACTTCTAAGCAGGTTTTTGTTTCTCGCATTGTCGCATGACATTAGTACAAGAAATTTATTTAGCATTTAGTCTAAATACTGAAATAGTGTTCATTCTGCAGAAGGAGTGTTTCTAATCTTCTTCACAGTGCTTTTCGTGAAAACTTAGACCAACTTATCCGGTCATATGTTGAACGGCAAGGTCGTGGTCCACTCTCCTGGGATCTGGAAGGAACACCTCCTGCCCCCGACTCACCGGAGCAAGGTCAGGAGCAGCATAGAGATGATGAGGAACAGGAGCTTCATGATACTGTTGATAGGCCTCCTTTAGTGATTCCACCTCCACCTATACCTCCTCGCCAGCCACTTTGGCATTCGGAGTTGCATCATAATAACTGGATCAGGCAGAACATACACCGTTCTGATACTGTGAGTTATTCTCTATGATATTCTTACCATAGTGCAGCCATTTAGTCCGCTCTTTTCATCTTTCTGGTGTGGTTAGAATGAACTAATTTGTACTGTGAATGTATAAACCATCTTTGATAGACAGTTGCATTTATAATAAGTTGCCACATTCAACTCTTCTTCAAGTCTTAGTGGGATATTTTCCCACACTGTTGCTTGTACGTTTTGTAATTAAAGGCTCATGTTTCTTTCGGTTTGTTTCTCCAGGAATGGGAGGCTATTAATGATTTAAGGGCTGATATGGCTAGAATCCAGCAAGGCATGAGTCATATGCAAAGGATGTTGGAAGCTTGCATGGACATGCAGCTAGAGTTACAGCGTTCTGTAAGGCAGGAAGTGTCCGCAGCCTTGAACCGTTTCATCGGGGAGCGAGGTTAGTAACTCAGCATGCTTCTGACATCTACATTTGCTCAAGGGTGTTTGTTGTGTTAGAAAGGAAAACACAACCTGAGCATCCTCACACCTGTAGTTGCACCTTTGAAAGCGTTGGTTTCCATTAACAATTCCATTTATTGTTGAGACTAAGCTTAGCAGATCTCTTGATGTAGTATTTAGGGCTCTAGGCTTTGATGTTCCAAAGTATAGTTATATCGATGCTGTTTCTTCTTCTTACTGGTTACAGTTCTGAGGTTGTAGTGCATCTTATGTTTCAAACTGCCATTTAGTTAAGATACTAAGGCTCCCTCAAGAATGGATGCATTGCCTATATCTATGTTCCATTGCCATGCACAATGCCTGTTTGTGACTTTTCTTAATGCTTATGTTGCCCCCCCTGATTTAAGAGTGAGCAATGTGCTACTTAGGTTCATTAGTTGTGGTATTTATTCATGATTATATATAGTCGATACAAATGAACTGAATGCGTGATGCTTAGCTTCGTGCTGCAGTTGCAATGCTTGTGTCATACTTGAACCTAAGTTATGTATTTTGTATCTCAGGGGAAAGTAAAGAAACTATAGACGACGGATCAAAATGGATTCATGTGAGAAAAGGGACTTGCTGTATATGCTGTGATACTCCAATTGATTCTCTTTTGTACAGGTTTGACTTGCACGTTTCTATCATTGAATGAAAGCTGTTGTTTCTATGATGTACAAATCTTCTTGTGGTGCTAACCACGATTTTTTTTGGGTATTAACTATCAGATGTGGGCACATGTGCACATGTTCAAAATGCGCGAATGAGTTGGTTCGAAGCGGAGGTAAATGTCCACTGTGCCGTGCACCCATAGTTGAGGTGATACGGGCATACTTCATCATGTAGATACGGAAAAAGGAAGCATGTTTTTCCTGCAGTTGTTGTTAGCGGATGTATCATCATATTCAATTTTCGCCATTTCGGTGTGTATCCTTCCGTTCTCTCAGATGCGTTCGTTGGTGTAATATATGGTTTTGGGTGGCAGAAGTGCTTTGCTTTAAAGGGATGGTAATATATAGGAGGTGGTCACTAATTTATTTCATTACTGATCGGTTGAACATAATAGAATAGAAGGGGAGAAAAGCAGATTAATTACTGGATACATGCATACTCTGTGTGCGTGTGCGCGCGTGCGTGCAGCTTTTCTCGCAGAGTTGCGGTGTCATTTTGCTCCAAGCAGAGTCATGCCAGTGCGTGAGAAAGTTGCATTTTTACAAAGTTGGTACATCCAAATATACGTGGTGGGTACCTCAGCCAACCCCTCCGTCAATCTGTCTCTACTCAGAAACAATTCTATGAGCCTATCGTCTACGAACCCACAATGTTTTGAGCCATAGGACTTGTTGAGCTGCTACTACCATGTGTGCTTGGGCGGCTTCTGTCCTGAATACTATACCGGTGAAAAACAATTACCACTGATAATTAAGCAATTCAATTCAATTCACCGCGGCGCCAACGAGAAGTCGGCGGTGGGCCCCTGCAGCTTCTGCTTCCACACTCACGAACCTTGGACACCTTCTCGCCCACCCACGTCATCTCTGGCCACATTGGCGGAGAGAAGGGTGTGTGTGGCCCTCCCCAACGGATCTTTCTTTAGTCATATACTTATATAAATGTAAAGTTCTATAATTCACTTAAAATCTAAAGAGTCATAAGTCATGCAGATTGCAAAGCTCTTTCTAAAGGCTTTGTCTAATTAGTTCTCATACGACAGCAGCATAGACGTGCTCATACAAGCAGCGGCACAGCCAACTTCTCTATCGACAACCTCCTTAGCCACGACGGGTTTGTCCTAGTCTACAAGATTAGTACTCAATCCTGTAGAATTCAGCTTATCAATTCGGTGCATCCTCTTGCATTTTTACCAAGTTTGTACACTTGGCCTTGTATGGAAGAGACAAAAGCTTGAGGAGGATTGGCGGATGATGTGGGTGGGCGGCGGTGAGGTGACACAAGGAAAGGCATCTTTTCAGGTATCTTCTTGGGAGGGGATCCTATCAACGGCATTCCTTTCCTGATCGTTTCAGGTGACACTTTGTACCTGCACCCAGCAAAATAGCACAGGTTTCAGTTGAAAAAACTGGTTTAAAAGCAACTAAATAGCAGCCCCGCATCCCCTTGCCCTTCCCTCTAAAATCACTACTAAAAATTCAGCCTGCTAATGCTGTAGAGACTCTACTCTAGTTGTAGAATGCAATTCCACCTAAGTGATCTGCACTTTTTGTCAAAGCAGAGGTCACAACACTGTTTTCATTTCCACCATATCTTGTTAAGACTCATTTTGGTGAGTACCCACAGGAAACTTTTGAAACCCAAAGGGCAGTACGAAGTCCTATATGTACCGGCATTTAACTCGGTATTGATCGTATATCTCCTTCCATTTCATTGTTTCTTTGTCTGTATCCAGGCTCTATCCATATAATATGTTTATCAGATTACCAAAGTCTTCCCTCTTAAGCTGTGTCGAGCGTCTACTAAACCTCGTATTTTAAGCATCCTCACCTAGCGGCCAGCGCTATAGCAACAACAGAATCATGTTCTACGGAAACCTCAAATGAATCTGGGAACCATTGTTTGCCTCTTGACTTGAAAAAAGACAAACGCTTGACTGTGCTTAAAATAGTTGATCAGATAAGCCATCCTCCTATATATGATGGTTTTCCCTTACCAAGTACATGTTGCCAATCACCACTATGTATCAATTTACTATCTGATCTTATCATGTAGAGGTTTGCTACTTGTTGAAAGTAGGCCAAGCAACGGATTTGTATATGTAATCACACAAATTAGGCATGCGCCTGTAAAATATAATTACCTGGAGCCATGTTCAGATATTTGGAGATCCTACTGTGTGTGTAGGTGTAACATATGCCGAGGGTTCTTTGTGCGCCAAACTCAGCCACTCCTTGTAGCGTCCTGTTCCTCATGTCAACAGCAATCACCCATGCCTTGCTGCGATCCCGGTGGTCAACCTTGGTCATGAAGTAAACAACATCATCATTGTGCAAGCTGATTGTGGGTTGACCTATGTGGATTCTCTCCAAGGTTGGCCGAGGTGTGCCTTGATCGTCCTGCAGCTTAGGCAGCAGTTCAAGCTGCGCCGGGTTGTTGTCAAGAGAGACCTCGAAAGCATTGAGTTTGCAGTCCAGTTGCCAATCCTCCTCCTCCAAAGAAGAAGTAGCCATCCTGCTCCATGTGGCAGCCGTCCAACCATCAGAGATGAAGAAGCCGTGCTTGTATGAGCCCGGCCTGATGTGCATCTGCAGCTCGACATACTTGATGCGACCTTGGACAACTGCAATGTCCCGGGCAGTCCATGGATCCGAGAGCTTCCTGCCGGGTTTGAGCGGCTGTGGCAATGGGATGTAGCGAATCACAGGGTCTTCACGGAGCACATCACATTGCACGATACCCCAGCGGAGGTCGACAAAGGCGACAGTGCCGCCTTCTCCTCCGATCGCGATCACCTTGCTCGTATCATGGCAAAAGTCGTCGCTGCCATGCTGTTGCTGTTGGTCCAGTGAGAGCGTCTTGGTGGTCCAAGCGCCGTCCTTGGAGTGGAGGAGGTAGAGGTCGAACTGCCCGGGTACGGATGACTCACAGAGTGCGGCGATAGTGTAGAGTAGGTTATGGCCGCCGTCGTGGCGGTGGGGGCGCAGGGTGAGTTTACAGCGGTCGTCGGTGCGGTGGGTGGTGGTGTCGTGGAGCAGGAAGCCAACCTGATCGTCATGAAAGGAGTAGGGGTGGGGTTGCGGGAGCAGATCCAGTTTCGGCTTCCCCTTGCCGACCTGGTAGATGTAGTAGTCATTCACCCTGGGGTTACCTATTTCGGCCTGACCGGCGAGGACGATGCGGATGAGGGCGAGGCCGCCCTCTGTGGCGATGACCTTGGGCACTGAGGAGAACTTGGGGGGTGGCAAATCTGGGGAGTAGACGCAGAAATAGGAGACGCGCGGCGGGTGGGCGAAGCAGAAGGTGACCTGGATGGCGTGCCTGCCGTCCCTCGTCTTGGAAAAGGCGGTGGTGGAGTTCTGGCGGTCGGCGATGTAGGCGCGCATGTCGAGGAGGACCCAGCTTGGCCATGGGGCAGCATCATCGTTGGTCGGCGGCGGATGCAGGGAGACGCGAAAGCGCCTCTCCATCACTGATCTCTTCTCCGGCCTCTGCCTGCCCTGCGCTAGCTATCAGCCTGATCCCTTTTGTTTGGATTTCTTCTTCTTTGCTTGGAAAGGAAATCGGAGTTGGAGACGGAGGAGGATGGATAGATCGATCCACCAGGGATCCACACGGAATCAATCGGATCTCCTCCTCCTCCTCCTCTTCTTCTGGCCTACTGTCCTGTTCTGGTTAGAGGAGTGCCCTCGACGTGCTTGGATGGCCTCCTGGCCGCAAGCCCAGTAGCAAGGGTGGAGGAGTGCCCTCGACGTGCTTGGATGGGGGCGGGGCTACAAGCCCAGTAGCAAGACGAATTGAAAAAACCGGACCAATAAAACCTACCTAACCGGTCAACTCGGTTAGAGACGGAGGAGGATGAATGGATCGATCTACCAGGGGATCCACACGGAATCAATCCTCCTCCTCCTCCTCTCTTCTTCTGGCCTAGTTAGAGGAGGAGTGCCGTCGACGTGGGTGGGTGACGGCGAGGCCACAAGAAGGGATGTCACTGGTCACGCAGCTCCCGGTTAGCATGCTGGGCCGAACACCACACCATTCAAGGCCTAGCACAATCAACATAGCACGCGTAAATGTAGTCCAGCTCACACAAACATGGTCCAAAATGCTCCACCAGCCAAGCCACTCTATTTTTTATCGTTTAATTGAATATACCATTAAGATTTATTTTATGGCTGCATGTCAAATGTTATGGCATATATTTAATTATAATTAAGGGTAATCTTTAATTTAAAGTCTCGCTTTTGTAGGTCAACATACTATTCAATTCATTTCCTTAATCTTAATCTTGAATGTATTTTTAATTGAGCAGGTGGGGTCGTCGTCGCCAGCTCACGAGGGGGTGGAGAGCAACTGTGGCGCTGCTTGGGGATGGTGGAGGACACCTCGAGGATGCTTCTGAAGGAAGGAATTGGACCGGGATTCACCAAGGAAGGAGCAGCGCTGGCAGCGGCGGTCTTGGCCGGAGTTGGGGAAGATGGCCGGCTCGAGTGCTCGGGTGAACGAAAGTTCAATTGGCTCGGAGAGGGGGCAGAAGGGAGGTGGAGGCACGATGTGATGCGATCATCGCTGTGATGGCATCGCCGGAGCTACCGGTACAGCGTGAGGCGGCGGTGGCCGGTGGTTCTGGGCTGGCGCCCGAGCTCGGGCTGAGTAGGGGAGGAAGGGGGAGCTAGGGGAAAAGCAATGGGGCAATAGGCCTCTTATAGCTAGGAAGGGGGTTGCTGTGGCGGATGTTGCCGGAGACTGATGCATAGGGCGACCAGACAGTGAGTGGATTGAAGCCGACGGGAGCAGGGCATGGGCGGTGTGTGTGCAGGGGTCAACGATGTGCTAGCGCAGGCGATGGGTTTGATGCGATGGAGATGAGGCCGGAATGACGCTCGAGCATGGCGATAGGATGGGGGCAGTTAGCGCCAGAGGAGGCGGGGCCGGCTGATGTGAGGGGAAGGGTGGGGAGGAGAAGAAGACGGGACGGGGCAGGCCGGCCCGTGCGCAGAGAGGGAAGGAGGGGGAAGAGACCGGGGGCCCAGTGGTAGGAGGAGAGAGGGAAGGGATGCGGGGCCCCCGCACAGTGACAGCAAAGGTGAGAAAGAGGGGAGAAAGAGTGAGGGAAAAATGGGAAACTTTATCAATTCTTGAATTTTGGATTTTCAGTTCAGAGATTTGTTCAAGTATCTAGATACAATTTTAATATTTCCCTATTTTTGATTTTATTTAGTTTGCCCTTGGATTTTGATTTGCACTTTGATTATTTTTGAGACTTAAGTGTGTAATTGAGTTTTGAATTTTATGTTTAGAAAACTTGAAGTTGAGCCCGAGTTTGAGTTATCAGGTCAATTTGATTTAAGGTGGATTTTTATTTAAATTGATTTCTAGATTTTTGGTTCTTAGAATTTTAAACTCATATTTAAATTATTTTGTATCATTTATTGCCATGATTGTTATCTTGGTGCTCGAGAATTATTTTCAGTTATTATTTACTTAGCACAAATCTGAAGAAAATTCAAATAAGATTTTGGCAAAAATTACAAATGCCAATACAATGCAAATACAAATTTTAATTCTTCCTAATTTTTTGAACATTCAAAATTTAGGATGTTACATTCTGAATACAACAAAGGAGAAGAAAACAACAGTACAAGCTAAATTATAGGATCATATGTTGAGTGCTGAGACCATCGTGCGTGATGCCGTCGGCGAGCTAAACTGATCCTCCTGAACTGAGTGGCTGGCACGCAGATGTGCATGCAGGCATGCTGATTCTGCTAACACCCCCCGCAGCCACATCGTACTGGAGACCAATAGAGGGGCGGCGCCGGCGAACTGGAGACGAACGGAGGGGTGACGGTGGAGAGAAGCTTCTGGCCTTCCACTCAGATCCAGATCTAGAACTAGAGACTGGAGACAAACGGGGCAGCGACGCTGCTAAGTGCTAACTGCGGAGTCTGCGGTCGATGGAGTTGAAGAGTCAATGAGTCACGCGGTGTGCTGGTGCCTGATGGGCTGCTGGAGTGATGAACCATGGTAATCGGTGATGGGCTGGTGAATATAATATGGGCCTGGGCCATATGGCCAGCGGCCGGATATCCGGATTTTATTATTTTCGGATAGTCCGATTCCGTATTTGTATTCGACGGATATTGTATTATTGTATTCGTATTTGTTTCCGAAAAAAACCCATATTCATTTCCAATCCGAGGCTACCTGACAAAAATCCGAGCCAAACTATTCCATATTCAAAAATTATCTAGATCGGTTGGAAACTATTCGATCCGTGTTCACCATAATATGATATTACATTGTTGATATGCTACTTTCTGTATTAGCTTGACTTTTTTATTTTACCCGAGAAAATGTATGCTAAACTAGACCTTTCAACAGTG
The DNA here is from genome assembly GCA_036346575.1 of Dendrocalamus sinicus. Classification (NCBI taxonomy): domain Eukaryota; kingdom Viridiplantae; phylum Streptophyta; class Magnoliopsida; order Poales; family Poaceae; genus Dendrocalamus; species Dendrocalamus sinicus. Next base: position 35,943,745 of record CM070665.1, read on the forward strand.
ATTGCCTGCAAGATTTTTCATTTGAGACAACCCAAAAAATTTCGAAGACTTTAAATCTCTTTAAATTTCAGCTGAATTCGTTTTCTTGCCTAATTTGGAAATCCATGGCCATTTCCCGCTTTCCGTTCCTGGACTTACCGCTTTCTTCTATCTTTGGCTTTCTCCCGAAGCTGTCGCACCCCACACCAACACTCCCCCCCGTCCCGTCCCGTCCCCCGTCCCGTTTCTTCTCCTTCATCATTCCGAGAAAGAGTGAACAAAACCCCCAAACCCCCAAGCCCCGCCCCGCCGCCATGACGCGAGGCAGCAAGAAGAAGCGCAACCGCAGGAAGGGCAAGCAGGGTTCATCTTCCTCCTCGCCGCCCATCCAGGACGCTGCACCTCCACAGGCGTCGTCTGACATGTTGCTCATGATGCCAGCGGGCAGTAATCCTCCCACTCGCGACCCGCGCCGCCCGCCGGACACCCAAGAAGCATCATCCTCCCCTGCCTCGTCCGCCAGGATCCCCAGCATTCCACAAGCGGGCAGTAATCCTCCCACTCGCGACCCGCGCCGCCCGCCGGACACCCAAGAAGCATCATCCTCCCCTGCCTCGTCCGCCAGGATCCCCAGCATTCCACAAGCGGGCAGTAATCCTCCCACTCGCGACTCGCGCCGCCCGCCGGACACCCAAGAGGCATCATCCTCCCCTGCCTCGTCCGCCAGGATCCCCAGCATTCCACAAGGCGCTACACCTCCATCGGCCGGCACCACTCGCGCCACGCCCTCTCCGACTCGCTCTTTTGCCGCTGTGGCAATGGCGGGGAGGACTTTGCCGGCGCCGAGGGTGGTTGCTCCTAAGTTGATTGATGCCGTCGACGATGATGTTTTGGCGGCACAATTTCTGCTATTCCTGAAGGGGTAAGCACCTGTTCGGCTGTTCCCTAGCAGTAGTATCAGTAGTTCATCTCGTGAGTTCCGGTTATAATCTCACCTCTGCAGGTATGTCGAGCCTGGTGAGGAGTTCGGATTCTATAGAGCTCAGGTACACTCGATGAGAAAACAAGGCCGCTATAAGCTCAAGGTTGACTTCGACCATTTGTTGAGATGCTTGAGGGATGACAGGAATTACATCAAACTCGTTTTCCGCATTGGGAATGATACTGATAGGTTCGTATAATTCCCAGACTTACATCGCTGCTTGCCAAGGCAAATTGTGCTCCTATATGTATTGACTTGGATGCAATCTTTGCATTTCTATGACAGCAAGCACCAGTGGTTAAGACTGGTAGTTCGCCAGTTCCTAAAGGATGAAGAATTCGGCGGCGAGGAAGAAAAGATCAATAACAATGCAGAAGTTTCTTTTGTCAACAGGCCCATAAGGTTATGATCCCTTTCTGATAATGGATAAAGACTTATCATATCTGCATAAAAATAACGTAAACTCACATGCATGCAGCATTAGAATGCTAAAGGACTTCCTAGAAGACCAAGTTCCACTTATAAAGGACATTACTGTGTTGGCTGGGAGGTTCACAGTGCGCGCTACCACTGCCCGTGGGAGACAAGCATTCAGGTCTGTCCTTGCTGAGCTGCTTCTTTTGAAACACAAACATGATGTGTTTTATGATGGAGATTTTGGCATCGAGGATCTAGTGATTATCAATTCTACCCGTTGCTTGATATTAAAGAAACCGCAGTCATTGCCCTCAATGTCAACGCTGGGGGGACATACATCTACTGCAAAAGCAAAAGTGAATGATCTGAAGAAGTTGTGGACTATCATGGAAAAGTACTACATAAGAGGAGGGGTTTTCCCACTGTACTTTGAAGAATTAAGTGATGATTTGACCTCTGCCAGTGAGGCTGACATCAGGGAGGCCTGGTTTGCTGATTATCTGCTGGCACATCCAGCACTTATGCCATCTATGAGCCGCAAGCACCTTGTCTATGAGTTGCACAGTGCGGTTAGGGTTTTCAAACTTGGCAGAGACCCTGAATTTAAGGCGATCCTTTCAGCAAGGCCAATTTGTGATGATTGGAGATCAAAAGTACTTGAATCGGGTGATGATATTTTGTTGGGCGTGTACTGGTACAAGTTTGGTGATGTTAATGAAACAAATGAAGAACCTCATGAAAACACAACTGAAGGAATCCTCAGGTACAAGCGCCATCTGTTACAGCATACTATTGATCATATTGATAAGGCCAAAAATGCCAAGGCCAAGGACAGAGGCAAGGGAAAGAAGGAGGGCAAGGATAAGGAAAAGGATGATGACTTAAATGATCTTGATGAGATAGAGCTTTTTGCCGCCGCAACCGTGCCAAGTTTTTTACCAAATCTGTTGAAACGCCTGCTGCAGCAATGCCAAATGCGGGGAAAGTAAGTCCCTTCTTTTCATTTTACTTTCGTTATGTCCTGTTTCTTTTCTAAAAAGAATTTCCCCTTTTTCTTGCAGGCTTATGGGTGCATGGTCAAACTATTATTCAACAATGTCCGATATGAAAGATCTCCCCTCTAAATAAATGTAAGTTCTCATCTCTATGAATGTTTTACTGACACCTAAAGCCATTGGTACACTGCAATTTGTTCCTTATGCTGTGAAGGTTTAAGGAAGGCGCATGTTCTTTGATAGATATAAAGGTTTAATTGCTATAAAAAAATTTCCCTCCAAATGAATGGAAGTTTACGATGAAGGAAGGGGATATACAACCAATACCTAGTTATATGCCGGTACATATAGGACTTCAAACTGCCTTTGGAGATCATAAGTTTCCTGTGGGTGCTCTATCAATGAAAATACTCACCAAAATAAGTCTTTAAGTATGGATGATAGAACTGAAAACAGCAATGCGACTTGTGCTTTGACAGAGAACACATCACCTCGGTGTTATTTCATTCTAGAACTAGAATTGGTTGATAGTATATCAAGAGTGAATGTACCATGATACATGAAAAAATAGGGAAGGAACCAAATCTCACCTGACCATGGTTTGAACTGAGTATAATTGGTACAGAGCACTCAAACGCTGCAAAGGAAGCATCCAAACTACTCAATTGGACCAAATGGAACTGGAGCAGAGCAACATGTACATACTGTAAGAAATAGGAATGAGATGGTCGAAAGCACTGTGGTAAGGAAGGCGGTGATTTGCAGAGTTCCCTGGTAACCGTCTGAAATTTTGCTGTGAAACCAAAAGTGACATACATAAAATATATTCCTATTATGGACAACTGTTCTCGATCCTATTATCCAACATCCACCTTGGTATTCCAGTAAACGTGATGTGCACATGAGAGATTCTAAGCATGTTGGCCATGTGCTCACCATATAGAGTTGCACAGGCATACGTCTGCTTAGAAAGAAGTTTAGTCAATATATGGGAGAATGGAAAATACATAGTTGAAACATATCTAGCTCGATGAATTTATTAGAATGCTTACCTTTGCATTTCTGCAGGTTTAGCTGAACTGAGCTGTCTTGACTTTTCATGGCATGTTTACTAGCATCAAGTCAGGTTGGTACTTTCTAATTCATGTCCTTCGGCATTATTTTTTCTTTTTGTAGCTATCTTATGTTGAACTTTGTAATGCACGTCTAATAACTGGTAGAAAAAGGCACCAGTACAACTATAGCAAGCAGAAAATTTAGAGAAAATAAATAATGGCTCAGCAGTTGATTTTTCTTCATATACTTGATATTAATCTTTTATGCATGCTACAGAATGGATCTTCTTCTTAGTTCCCTAATCTCCTCTTAGTCCTTAATGTCCGTGTGTATGAACGAAGAAACCTAATAATTTCTTGCATACAAGGCTCAATCTTACGAAATATACTTTGCTGAACTTTTTTTTATTAAGTATTAGAGGTTTCACATATCTAAATTAAATAACTTATATTTAATTTGGTTCTCTGTTTTATACAAACCTTCAACTGAACAGGGCAGAACCATGTTGGCATCATTGGAGAACAGTACTTGAAAGATGACCATGTCTGTCACTCTGTCTTCAGATGGCTGGTGTTAATGGGGGCCTGGTGTTGAGCTCTTTGTTTTGTAAAAAGCTTGCTAGTTTAGCTGGTGTGCCTAGCAGTGTTGAAATTAACCTGCCTGTATCTGCCTGTACCTCTGAACTGGTTGATATGATACAAGGATGACCAATTGCACACCATCCAATTCTATTAATTGCAGGAGTTATCACACACAAGCTGACAAGCACACACTTTCAACGTGTACACCTACCACTGATCACCTCGTACTACATGTTATTACTCCGATCCATTGAGAAATCTTTGAAGGGCTTAGTGCTTGCTAGCTCCTAATTGAATTATTACTGGAGTAGTAGAAGAGCCAGGTACAGGCCGACGGCGTCGAGATATTTGGCGGAGCGTCAGAAGAAGCCGATGACGAAGCTTGAGCGACAGGCTGAAGGGGATCCCAAGCGGGAAGCTGAAGCTAAAGTAGCGCTAAACTCACTAGTCAAGCAGACCTGTGGAGGGGAAAAATAAACAGTGAATAAGTACTAGTTGGTCTTAACTTTCCTTTTATTTGCTTCCTTCAGTTAAGATGTGCATGCATCCCGTTGCGCTGCAACGGTGATGCTATCGCTCTGACAGTGTGCATACCAGGATGTTGAGATTTATGGAGGCAGCAGTCACCACAGCAAGAGAAGAGAAAGTAGTGCTCATGACATACTCCGTTGGATTAGAAGGTTCTGGAAGCAAATTGAGGACTGAAGGCTAGCAGTTCCATTGATAAGAGCAACCAACATTTTTTCCTTTTTCGAAAACAGAGGGAGTAAATCCTCTCTGATTTCTATTATTAGAAATCAAGAACTACATACTGTCGCAGGTTCACACAAAAGAGCAACCAAACTGCTTGTACATAATAGACTGATAAAAAAAAGCATAAGGCCACATCGATAAGAGATAAAAGAGCATCTGAACAAAGTTTAAATATTGCCTGCCTTAACATGCATCCTGGCTACTGCATCACAACCTTAATAAATAAAACTCTGACAAAACAGAAGCAAATCTAACCATCACTGCCTTCTTACACAAAAGCTACCATAGTAGTCAAGACATGAAAGACCACCACCTTTACTCGTACCCCTACTTATTCCAAGTCCATACTATCCCCATCTTCAGCTCCCACACTCGCTCCTTCCACCTCAGCATCCTGGTGCTTTTGTTCACCATCGCAGTGTTGCATTGTCATCGTCACAAAATCCGTGAAAGGGATCTTTTCAGGCATCTTCTTGGGAGGGGATCCCATCAACGGCATCCCTGGTCGTTTCAGGTGACACTTTGTACCTGCACCCAGCAAAATAGCACAGGTTTTAGTTGAAAAAACTGGTTTAAAAGCAACTAAATAGCAGCCCCGCATCCCTTGCCCTTCCCTCTAAAATCACTACTAAAAAATTCAGCCTGCTAATGCTGTAGAGACTCTACTCTAGTTGTAGAATGCAATTCCACCTAAGTGATCTGCTCTTTTTGTCAAAGCAGAGGTCACAACACTGTTTTCATTTCCACCATCTCTTTTTAAGACTCATTTTGGTGAGTACGCACAGGAAACTTTTGAAACCCAAAGGGCAGTACGAAGTCCTATATGTACTGGCATTTAACTCGGCATTGGTCGCATATCTCCTTCCATTTCATTGTTTCTCTGTCTGTATCCAGGCTCTATCCATATAATATGTCTTATCAGCTTACCAAAGTCTTCCCTATTAAGCTGTGTCGAGCGTCTACTAAACCTCGTATTTTAAGCATCCTCACCTAGCGGCTAGCGCTATAGCAACAACAGTATCATTCTCTACGGCAACCACAATGACTCTGGGAACCATTCTTTGCCTCTTGACTTGAAGTACATGTTGCCAATCACCCCTATGTATCAATTTACTATCTGATCTTATCATTTAGAGGTTTGCTACTTGTTGAAAGTAGGCCAAGCAACAGATTTGTATATGTAATCACACAAATTAGGCATGCGCTTGTAAAATATAATTACCTGGAGCCGTATTCAGATATTTGGAGATCCTACTGTGCGTGTAGGTGTAACATATGCCGAGGGTTCTTTGTGCGCCAAACTCAGCCACTCCTTGCAGCGTCCTGTTCCTCATGTCAACAGCAATCACCCATGCCTTGCTGCGATCCCGGTGGTCAACCTTGGTCATGAAGTAAACAACATCATCATTGTGCAAGCTGATTGTGGGTTGACCTATGTGGATTCTCTCCAAGGTTGGCCGAGGTGTGCCTTGATCGTCCTGCAGCTTAGGCAGCAGTTCAAGCTGCGCCGGGTTGTTGTCAAGAGAGACCTCGTAAGCATTGAGTTTGCAGTCCAGTTGCCAATCCTCCTCCTCCAAAGAAGAAGTAGCCATCCTGCTCCATGTGGCAGCCGTCCAACCATCAGAGATGAAGAAGCCGTGCTTGTATGAGCCCGGCCTGATGTGCATCTGCAGCTCGACATACTTGATGCGACCTTGGACAACTGCAATGTCCCGGGCAGTCCATGGATCCGAGAGCTTCCTGCCGGGTTTGAGCGGCTGTGGCAATGGGATGTAGCGAATCACAGGGTCTTCACGGAGCACATCACATTGCACGATACCCCAGCGGAGGTCGACAAAGGCGACAGTGCCGCCTTCTCCTCCGATCGCGATCACCTTGCTCGTATCATGGCAAAAGTCGTCGCTGCCATGCTGTTGCTGTTGGTCCAGTGAGAGCGTCTTGGTGGTCCAAGCGCCGTCCTTGGAGTGGAGGAGGTAGAGGTCGAACTGCCCGGGTACGGATGACTCACAGAGTGCGGCGATAGTGTAGAGTAGGTTATGGCCGCCGTCGTGGCGGTGGGGGCGCAGGGTGAGTTTACAGCGGTCGTCGGTGCGGTGGGTGGTGGTGTCGTGGAGCAGGAAGCCAACCTGATCGTCATGAAAGGAGTAGGGGTGGGGTTGCGGGAGCAGATCCAGTTTCGGCTTCCCCTTGCCGACCTGGTAGATGTAGTAGTCATTCACCCTGGGGTTACCTATTTCGGCCTGACCGGCGAGGACGATGCGGATGAGGGCGAGGCCGCCCTCTGTGGCGATGACCTTGGGCACTGAGGAGAACTTGGGGGGTGGCAAATCTGGGGAGTAGACGCAGAAATAGGAGACGCGCGGCGGGTGGGCGAAGCAGAAGGTGACCTGGATGGCGTGCCTGCCGTCCCTCGTCTTGGAAAAGGCGGTGGTGGAGTTCTGGCGGTCGGCGATGTAGGCGCGCATGTCGAGGAGGACCCAGCTTGGCCATGGGGCAGCATCATCGTTGGTCGGCGGCGGATGCAGGGAGACGCGAAAGCGCCTCTCCATCACTGATCTCTTCTCCGGCCTCTGCCTGCCCTGCGCTAGCTATCAGCCTGATCCCTTTTTGTTTGGATTTCTTCTTCTTTGCTTGGAAAGGAAATCGGAGTTGGAGACGGAGGAGGATGGATAGATCGATCCACCAGGGGATCCACACGGAATCAATCGGATCTCCTCCTCCTCCTCCTCTTCTTCTGGCCTACTGTCCTGTTCTGGTTAGAGGAGTGCCCTCGACGTGCTTGGATGGCCTCCTGGCCGCAAGCCCAGTAGCAAGGGTGGAGGAGTGCCCTCGACGTGCTTGGATGGGGGCGGGGCTACAAGCCCAGTAGCAAGACGAATTGAAAAAACCGGACCAATAAAACCTACCTAACCGGTCAACTCGGTTAGAGACGGAGGAGGATGAATGGATCGATCTACCAGGGGATCCACACGGAATCAATCCTCCTCCTCCTCCTCTCTTCTTCTGGCCTAGTTAGAGGAGGAGTGCCGTCGACGTGGGTGGGTGACGGCGAGGCCACAAGAAGGGATGTCACTGGTCACGCAGCTCCCGGTTAGCATGCTGGGCCGAACACCACACCATTCAAGGCCTAGCACAATCAACATAGCACGCGTAAATGTAGTCCAGCTCACACAAACATGGTCCAAAATGCTCCACCAGCCAAGCCACTCTATGAGGGCAAGATAGCAGATAAAGGCCGCACTATACGTTGATCGCACCTCGCATCTCATTCCATCCCTCCGTCTGTCCTACATTGCGCGAAAGAAAGATTCACCCTCTTGCTTGGTCGCAGGCTTGCAACCACTGACTACTAGAGCTTGGAGGCATTGGCTGCAGCCCGTCGACCGTCGCGTCTCTTGGCAGTATGGACATAATTATGTCCTGAATTGACATAGCGTATTACTAAATTTCTCTCAATTCTTTCATTTTCTTTATCGAAATGGACTGAATTTATGAGTTATGGTTTGAATGTTATGATTGTTGATTGGTCTTCTTTTGTTAAATTGTAGGGTTCAAAATTAGGGTTTCAATTTGGGTTGTTGGAAATTAGAATACCCACCTACTTCATTGTAAATAGGAAGGAAAATTATACATGTAATCATGTGGGATGTTCTTTTGGACTGTAGCTGATGGCTTTTGTCTGCGTTTTGATCCTGTCTTTCAAATTTTTAAATATGTATTTCATTTTAAATGGTTACGACATATCGTTTAATTAATTTTATGAAGTTGCTTGATTTATCGTTTAATTGAATATACCATTAAGATCTATTTTATGGCTGCATGTCAAATGTTATGGCATATATTTAATTAGAATTAAGGGTAATCTTTAATTTAAAGTCTCGCTTTTGTAGGTAAACATACTATTTAATTCATTTCCTTAATCTTAATCTTGAATGCATTTTTAATTGAGATCTTCATTAAATTTGGTCATGTAACCAAGTCCATCTTTTATGAATGCCTTTAATCCTTGATATACGCTCTACCCGATAGGTTAGGGACTCGCACAACTTCGTGTATCCGTTGGCCCACATAGAACGTCGAGCCTGAGTTGTGGAGATCTATCGTTGTTAGGTATGGGTTTGTCGATCCACATACCAACTCCAAATGTAGGGTTTCACATGAGTTGAGCAGCTACTAAACTAGGGTTGACGAGTCAACACCTGTGGTTGAGCGATCATTATGTCATTTGCTCGACGTAAGGGTCTAATCCTTACATTTTCCACGAGGCAACCAACCTCCACCCTAGGGTAAAGTGGTGGGCGAAGACCGTCTCGCGGTGCCCCACAGCTCCTCTACCCTAGTTCCCAAATTTTCTAAATCTACCGACCTGCGACCATCACCTTAGTAGTGTAAGGCTTTGCATGAAATATACTACAATTATTTATACAATATTTTAAATATTTCTAGGGCTGTCAAGGGTATGGCTACAACTTAACATGGCATTTATCGATGGTAGGAAGTATCTAATTAACATGTCATTCTAAACATTTTATTTTAAGCAATTAACAATTCACAAATAATAACAATGCAAATACCATAAGTACATAATTTAAATGACATGGGATTCCAATATGATCAAGGATTTGTAACTTGCCTTGGCACTCTACGAGCTTGGCGCCTTCGTAAACCCCGGTTCCTTGGTCCTGTCCTTGCACCGTCGCCTCCGAATACTCCGGTGCTAGCGCAAACACACAAAGACAAAATAAGTCCGGCTTGAGCCTAATCAAGCGAGGAAAAATAATCTAAAGAAAAAGGAGTAAAATGTAATAAAATTCAAAAGAAGGGTTTTTGAATTTTTTTCTTGAGAGAATTTGGTGGATTGGAGGTCAAAAATGGGTTCGTGGCATCAAAACGATCAAAATGGTGTATTTTGGGAATTTTTGGGATTTTCTGGAATTTTCTGGGATTTTATTTGATTTTTCTGGATTTTTGGAAGAAGAAAAATCTCTGGACATTCCTGTGAATAGTACCGGGCCGGAGGGAAATGTCGGGGGTGTGGGTGCGGCAGGGACGGCGGCGACGGCGAGCCGGTGCGGCGCACGGTGCGGCGGAGAGCTACGCGCGCGTGCGGGCACGACCGCAAGGAGAAAGCGGGCAAACGAAAGACGCCAACGGAAAGAGAAGGCAGAAAGCCGAGAAAGGAAAGCGGCTTTCGCTGGGAATTTCCGAATTGGGAAATATTTCAGAATTCACTCAAAAATTCAGGAAAATTCGAAAAATATTTTGAAATTTTCCAGGGCATTTCAGTATATCTCCTTCCATTTCATTATGTCTTTGTCTATATCCGGGCTCTATCCATAAATATATTATCTGCTTACCAAATTCTTCCCTAGTCAGCCGTGCAGTATTGCTATTTGTGTTAGGTGATGGATATGGACAACTCTTCTCGATCCTATTATCCCACATCCACCGTGGTATTCTAGTAAACACGATGTGCACATGAGAGATTCTAAATTAAGTAACTTATATTTAATTTGTGAAACAACCCGAAAATTTTCAAAATTCTTGAATTTCTTTTGAATTTGGTTTTCTTTCCCAATTTGGCAAATTCCTTTGAATTCCGACCTTCGCCTTTTTGGCTAGCTGCTTTCCCCTTCTCTCCGGCGTCTTCCAAGAAGCCGCCTCCTCCCCTCTGGTGTGGTTCAAGAAAGGGATGGCGTCTTTCGTAGCCCCGGCCATGCAGCCGTCTGTGCTTCGCCACTCGCGCCGCAACCCAGCACCAACGTTCACACTGCGCCATGCCTTCCCTCCAGCACGTCGCTTCGCTAGTGGCGGGTCGTCGCCATGCCCCTGCTTCACCTGCGCTGCTCCTCTGCAGAGTGTAGCTCCCCGGCCACGCGATTGCCTCTGCTTTGCCCTCGTTGCAACCGACCTTGCCGTTCACACCAGCCGCTGCCAGCTTCGCCGCGCATCATCTTACCCTTGGTCAGTCACTACTTCGCCTGCGCCTTGCCGATCGCTTGCGTTGACTGTCGTGGCCGCCGCAAACCAGCGCGCTGTGTGACCGACGCACACACACCTGCCATGCTCTGCTCTTGTGAACCTGCGTGGCACTGACAAGGCTGTAGTACTACCCTATCATGGCATATTTACCAGCATCAAGTCAGGTTGTTACTACAATCTCTCTGTTTGGTCTGTAACCACAACAGTTGGCGCCGTCCGTGGGGAGGACAAGAGCAAGCTCCAAGATCTGAAGAAGGATGGCACCAAAGAAGGCTTCACCATCGGCGGCGACAAAGAAGAAGAGGAGCACGACGGAGGCGCTCGGTGACGCGAGGGCTTCGGCGTCGGCTGCGGGTGCAGGCGACAGCGCCAGCGCTGTGGTTGCCGACCTCTACGCTCGTGGCGCGACGGTCGTCCCAACCGCTAGTGCGGCGGCCGGTGCAGGTACCGACCGGCGCGCGGGAGTGGTGACGCCGATGCCCGTGCCACCACGGCCGCCGCCACCGCGCCCGGTGCGGGAGCGACAGGTGGCCTCGGCGGCAATGCCGGTCCCGTCATCGCACCGACGTGCCGAGCGGTTCCAGAGCGCAGGCCGTGGTTGCTGCCAGCTTGATGGTGCAACCCGCTGCCCCGACTGCCGCAACCACCTTGACGTGGAGAACGCCCTACTAACGGCCCTTGGCACGCTGCAACGGGAGCTGGCGGACCTCCGTGGAGCTGTGCGGGATATACAAGAGGCTCGAAGCCAACAAGTCCCGCTGGTGGTCGCGTCGGAGCCCACGCCAGAGCGGGCGGATAGCCGCGACGCCCCTACCACCAGAGGCGTCTCACTGCGGCGCGTGAATCCGGAGTCCCCCCTCTCCGCGGGCCTGCAGCAATCGGCATGGCTGGAGGACTTCAAGTTCCCCAACGCCATCGAGCCGTACAAGGGCGACACGAACCCTCGGGAGTTCATGCGCGTGTACGAGACCGCCATTGAAGCTGCGGGCGGAGACGACACCACCAAAGCGAAGGGGCTCCCCTCGCACTGCAGGGAGTGGCGCTCTCCTGGTTCTTCACCTTAGAGCCAAACTCCATCTACGCGTGGGAGCAGATTCGCGACCGCCTCTACAACAACTTTCAGAGGAACTACGTCGAGCGCGTCGACGCGGATCAGCTCTTCGTCATCAAGCAAAAACCCTCAGAGAAGCTCCGAGAATACTTCAAGCGCTTTGCTAAGGTCAACTGCCAGGTCAAGGATGTCAACGAGACAACCATCATCAATGCAGCCATACAAGGTCTCCGCCAGGGGCCGTTGGCCGAGTACAACGCGTGCAAGCCCATTAGGACGGTCACGAAACTCTTTGATAAGATGGAAGAGTATGCGAGGGTGGAGGAAGATGCATGGAGACGTAAAAGTGATGACTCCGACATTAATCAAGCGAAGGACTCGTCGAAGAATGAAGATTCATCGAAGAAGGAGGACTCCTCGAAGGGCAAGCGTAGGCAAGAGTCTTCGCAAGATGCCCCTGAGCGCAATCAGCGTAGACCTCAAAGGGCCCGCTACATCCTCGACATTGAAGGTAGCTCTGAGGACACCGCCCCTGCCTTTCGTAGACATGGCCGCAGAGGCCGGGGGCGGGGACGCGACTGGGGCCACGATGATAGACCCTCGAAAAGCAGGAGAACCAGGACTACGGCATGTGGTGCGAGGTGCATGACCGTGGTGACCATTTCACGCGGGCATGCACCGCCATTGCGGCACTGCGTCAGAACGCTGCCAGGGACAGAGCCCTGGAAGCGGTGCCTCTCGTTGTGGCCCATGTGCAGTAGCCCCAAGAGGGGCCCCTACGGACCCAACCCCCGGAGGAGGCCCAGCGCTGGATCATAAACGTCATCTCCAGACGCTATTCACAGGAGTTCTCCTCGACGCAAGCACCGCCGGGGTGGGCACAGCGCGAAATCACCTTCATGCCTGCTAACGCTGAGGGCGTGGAGTTCCTCCACCAAGATCCCCTAGTCATCCAAGCCGCCATCGCAGGCTACGATGTCAAACGCGTCCTGGTCGACGGAGGTAGCTCTGCGAACATTCTGTTTGCGGTAGCCTTCGACCAAATGGGGATCCCCCAGAGTCACTTGAGCCCCTCGGGAATCCCACTGCAGGGCTTCGGGGGTCAGCCACTGAAGGCGTTGGGCCAGATATGTCTCCAAGTCTCCTTTGGCCAGGGCGACAATGCGAGGAGTGAAGACGTCACCTTCGACGTCGTCGACATCCCGTACCCATACAATGCCATATTGGGGTGCCCAACCCTCAATTCCTTCGGGGCGGTCCTGTAGGGCATCATCACCACCTTCGGTGACCAGGACCTCGCTCGGCGCATACAGTCTGGTGCTCGGGGCCCACACCGCAAGGTGCATGTCCTCACCGACAATCCAAAGGTGGACACGCCCTCCGCCCCAAGATGGACGCCTAAGCCCTGGCCGGAGGGCGAAGTCAAGAGGGTACCCCTGCATGCCGACGGACATCACGTGTCCATCGGCGAAGCCTCCCTTCCGAAGTCGAACAAGATCTACTTCAGGTACTTCGGGACAATGCAGATGTCTTTGCATGGTCCCCGGAAGACTTCAAGGGCGTGGACCGCGCCCTCATTGAACACAAGTTAGCAGTCCGCCCTCGACGCCAAGCCAGTCAAGCAGAGGCTTCGGCACATGTCCATCGACCGGCAGCAAGCGGCCAAGGTGGAGGTAGCGAAACTTCTCCAGGCCGGAGTCATCTGCGAGGTCCAGCACCCAGACTGGCTCGCCAACCCGGTGCTGGTGAAGAAGGCCAGCAGCACCTAGCGTATGTGCATCGACTTTACTGCCCTTAACAAAGCGTGTCCGAAGGACGACTACCCCTTGCCGCGCATAGATCAGCTGGTGGATGCCACGGCGGGGTGCGAGCTCATGAGTTTCTTGGACGCATACTCTGGCTACCACCAGATCTACAAGGCCACGGATGATGAGGACAAGACCAGCTTCATCACGCCATTAGGGATATACTGTTTCGTCAGGATGCCCTTCGGCCTGAAGAATGCCAGGGCGACGTTCACCCATCTCGTCACGCTGGCATTGTCCTCCTAGCTTGGGAGGCACGTGAAGGCCTACATAGACGATGTGGTCGTCAAAACCAGGTAGCTCACCTCCCACGGTCAGGATCTTCAAGAGACCTTCGACAACCTCAGGAGGGCAGGCATCAAGCTCAACCCGGATAAGTGCATCTTCGGCGCGCAAGCGGGCAAGCTCCTAGGCTTCCTCGTGTCCGGGCGCCGCATCCAGGCGAACCCTGACAAAGTCGACGCAATCCTCGCCATGGAGCCGCCAAAGACGACGAGAGAAGTCCAGAGGCTTACTGGCCGCATGGCCGCACTGAGCCACTTCTTATCCAGGGTAGCAGAGCGGGGTCTGCCATTCTTCAAGACACTTCGCGGCTGCGGTGGGTTCCACTGGGGTGGCCACTGTGCGAAGGCTTTCAACGACCTCAAGAAGCACCTCGCAAGCCTTCCCACATTGGTCGCCCTAGCACCAGAGGCTCCCCTACTGCTCTACCTCGCAGCTACAGCAACATCGGTCAGCGCCGTCCTTGTCCTCGAGGAGGGCACACTTCAGCAGCCCGTATACTTCATCTCCGAAGCCCTCCAGGGCGCCAAGACGCGGTATACAGAGATGGAGAAGCTGACTTACACGCTGGTCATGGCATCGAGGAAGCTCAGGCATTATTTCCTTTCCCAGCGCAGTGGTCACTACACCGGAGGGCCACCGCCTGATGTACTCGGGCGCCTTGGATTCCCGGCCACCAACAATACGGCCGAGTATAAGGCGCTATGTTTTGGCCTTGCGAAGCTTAAGCTCTGGGCGCGCAAAGGGTCCTTGTTCGCACCGACTCTCGTCTGGTAGTAGGCCATGTCAACAAATCCTACAAGCTAAGGACCCCTAGCTGGCCAAGTACCTGGCGGAGGTGAGAGCGAAGGAGTGCCACTTCCTGGGAGTCATGGTCAAAGCCATCCCGCGCGCGGACAATGAACAAGCCGACGCCCTCGCAAAGGTCACCAGCCAGCAGCTCCCTCTGCCCAAGGGAGCATTTTATGAGGTCCTGCCCGTGGCAGCCATAGCCCAAGACAACCGTGATGCAGCTCTCATCCATCAAATTGCCCAGATGGGTGACTGGCGGGAGCCCATTTACGATTTCTTGCAAGGCATCGCCGAGCCGGACAACCCCCTCAAGCTACGACGTCTACAGTACCGTGCCAGATCATTCCAGGTACTAGACGGTGTCCTTTATAAGAAGTGAGTATGTGCCCCACTTCTGCGATGTCTCTCGCGTGACGAAGGAAAGCACCTCCTCGCGGAAAATCATGCGGGGCTCTGCGGCTCGCACATTGCGCCAAGGTCTCTGGTCGGCAAGGCATTCAGGCAAGGCTTCTACTGGCCAACCGCCATTGCCGATGCGCAAGACCTCGTGCGTCGGTGCCAAGGCTGCCAATGGATGGTGCGGGTCATCTGCCGACCTCTGACGAGCTTGCAGCCCACCCCCCAGTGTGGCCGTTGGCAAGGTGGGGCATCGACGTTGTAGGGCCACTTCCGCGGGCCCTGGGAGACCTTCGGTTCGCCGTAGTCGCCTTAGAGTATTCTCCAGGTGGCCTGAAGCCGTCGCTATGGCTAGGATAACCTCCGCGGCCATGCAGCGCTTCCTTTGGCAGAACATCATATGTCGCTTCGGAGTACCTAGGGAGCTCACCGTGGACAATGGCCTGTAATTCGACTCCACTCCATTCAAAGAATTCTGTGACAACATGGACATCATGCTCCGATTCGCTTCGGTCGGACACCCACAGTCCAACAGAGCCGTCGAGCGGGCGAATGGCGCCATCTCTGCTAGAGTCATGAAGTGCCTCGTCAGACTGCCAAAGGGCAAGTGGCCAGATGAGCTCCATAGCGTACTCTGGTCCCTTCGCATGACGGTGACACGTCCGACAGGGTTCACACCGTTCAAACTTCTCTTCGACGACGAGTCAGTGACACCCGAGGAAGTTAAGGCCGGCTCGAGGAGGGTCCTCATCCAGGCGCCGACGGAAGAGCGCCACATGTCCCTCGATCTTGACAGAGATCGGGTGAGCGCCACCTAGCACGTCGCAAAGTACACACGCCAAATGGCGCGCGTGCGCGACCGCTCTGTATACTCACGAGAGTTCCACTTGGGAGATCTCATCCTAAAGATGGCGCTTCATGCGGAGACGGTCGGCAAACTGGTGTCCAATTGGGAGGGCCCCGACATCGTCGCTGTAGCTTTGCAGCGCGCAGCCTATCGCCTCGCAACACTCGGATAGACTCTTTGCCACACATAGAATGCAGACAGGCTGCGGCGATATTATGTATAAGGCCGAAGGGAGGCCCGCAGCAAGGTCAGCACCCTGTCTTTTGTAAATCGTTCGCCCGCGCAAACGGGAGATCAATAAAGTCCACCGTTTGCAAAATTTCTCATTCTGTGTAAAGACGCACGGAGGCCCGCCTCCGCGCACACTTTACGGAGTATAAATAAGACGCATGGAGGCAAGCCTCCGCTCGTACTCTACGGAGTATAAATAAGATCTTGTGAAACCTTGCAAAGCACTCATCTAGAGACTCTCTAGCGAACATTTCAAACTTGTTGTAATCTCGCTTGTACTGGTCCTGTCGTACCGTCTTAATTTGGGTGGTGCCCTCATGATAAGCATCGAGAGTCACCCAAATGTCATAGGCCGACATAAAATAAGAAATGCGATCAAATTCGCTTCGGCTCAGTCCTAGGATTATGATGTTCATTGCCTTAGCATTTGCCTCAACATCGGGCATGTTTGCCACATTGATGTTCTCATCGGAAGGAACAAGAAAACGAGTTTTGACTTTTCGCCAGATCGCATAGCCCTGAGTTTGTATGTAAGATTCCATCCTACTCTTCCAAAAGGGATAGTCGATCCAATCGAAGATAAGGGGATTGGTGGAATACTTTTTCTGTCGCTATGGCTCAACAGACCGGTTAAGATCTATGAGGAAGAGCTAACCGGCTCTGATACCAATTGAAGGATCGAAATGGCAACAAAGGGGGGTGAATGGTACCTTCAAACCGCCCTGAGTATTCTCTCAAATTTCTTCTCCGATAGCTATAGAAGCTATGAAGAAAGAAAATAAAAGGCTTTACTAAAAAACTAAAGAACCAAACTGGAAACAGAGCAAAATAACAAAGCAGAGGAAAGGAAGTACTCCTGTGAGCAAGGGCCAATTTGTCTGCAAGAGAGAAGGCCGATCAGACCACAGAAACTGTCGGATCCCGGAGTAACGACTCTGAAACCCTCTGTGTAAATCGCACTAGTTCAGGAACAGCTAGTGCATATAGCAGAACAAAGATACATATCGAATGCAAATGACCAAATATATTAAGCAAACGAGTACGGCCTTATGGCCAAGTCTTACATTGATAATTCAAATAAAGGAGAAATTAACAGCGGAAAATAAAATGATAATTGGCGAAGCCCAACTGCCTGCCCAGAGGCAGACGACTGCAAGACACGTCCTACTCGTCCTGGTCCTCACCGTAGTCGTAGACATCCTCCTCTGCTTTGATATAGCAAGGAGAGTACAAACTTGTACTCCACAAGTCACACGGAAAAATGCAACATAATGATAAGGGCCACAAAGGAAGGCATATAGGGTTACTTGTGCATAAAGCAACATTTGATGAAATACAATAAATAGATTAAAAATGCTGAATTTAATACGATAAATAAAAACAATATGATAATTGAAAATTTATACCATTAGTGCAGGCTCCGACCATACACTAACCTAACCACGGGAATCCCTCCCGGACCATCTTACCAAAAAAACATCCCGTATGGATTCCATCCATCCACACATTTTCCATACACTCATGGATTCCATCCATCCATAAGGTTTTCGAAAAACATTTTGTAAAACAAAGTCTAATCCATGAAAAACTCTTGCCTAGCATGCCCGTGACCGTGGGCACGGCTATCTAGGATAGATTATACACTCTACAGAGGTTGTACAGCTTTACCCACAAGATATTATGTCCTCATAATGTCGGCCAATACGCACTTCCTTAGGCATGCGACTGAGTAATCATAACAAGGCCTTTACAATACGAAGCCGTCAACCTGGCCAAGCCAACTCTAAGGTTTCACCCCAGTAAGGAATCCACCAGAACGGGACCCCTCTTGAGCCTAGGTGAGACTTCTCATGGCTACAACCACGCTCACCCAAGTGGGACTTCTCATGGCACCAACCACGCCCACTTTCAACCTACGACTTGACTCGAGTTGAGACTCATAAATTATTCACCTGTATCGTCCCATACCAGCCATGTGGTAGTACGATAGGGCTTTGCAACAGTAGCTCACAGACCAGTCCTTAATCTGACCTAGGCCCAACCACATACTCCTGTGCTTGCAAATTATTCCATGTACTGAATTTAAAGTACATGGAATAAAATTAGGCATGCAATATAATTTAAAACAAAATAATTTTATTTGCAAACTGGGTACAACATGGTCAAGGAGTGTGACTTGCCTTGCTCTTCGAATTGGTGAGATCCGTCGTGGGGAAAATCTTCAGAATCGTCGTAATCTACACGTGAAAATAACCTACCAAACTCACAATAAATTCAAATAAACTTCATAATTCAAATTAAGGCCAGGAATGGATAGAGGGGCATTTTTGATGAATTTAGAAATTTGAATGGGCTCAATCGGAGTTAGGATGAAGAAGAACGGGCTTCGGGAAGTTTAAAATCAGGGAAAATGAATAACATAAATTTCTGAAATTATTTTTCTAAAGGAAAATGAGAATTATGACATCAGCAAGGATTTTCTTTTTGGCTGAATTATTTTTATACTGAAAAATCAGGTTAATTGCGCCAGCATGACGTCAACCCGAGGGGGCCGACTGACCGGTGGGGCCTTGGTCCATGGACCAGGCCCACGGGAAGTGGCGCTGGCCGAGGTGGCAGGGGGAGGCGGGTGGCGCTGACTGGGCGGTCTGGCGTGGAGGTGGCGCCGACATGGCGCCGCGTGGCAGCCACGCAGGCCTGGTGGCAGCGCTGGCCGGAGGTCATGGGGCGGCGACGGCGACCGTGCTCCGTTGGCCGGCGGTGAGCGGCAAAGGCCGGAGGAGGTAGAGGAGACCGAGGGGATCCCGATTTTACCTTCGCGCGGGCTCGGTGAGCACGGGAGGTGGGGCGAGGTGGAGTGGGAGACGGCGGTGCTCCGGGGGGGAGGGGGTTGTAGGGCCGAGGGGGTGGAGGCGCGGCGGGATTGCTCACCGGAGTTTTCGGGAGGTGGGCGGCGGTTGCAACGGAGGTGGCCAAGTGGTGCGTGGGGGAGTGGGCGTCGTGCGCGTGAAAAGAGGGGGAGGCCAAAGCAGGAATCAAATGATTTGGTTGGAAATCTTCTCCAGATGCCAAGATAATCTGAGAGACAAAGAAGTTTGAGATAAAGTACTCAAATTCCAACTCTCGATTGATTGAATTTCATGGTTAAGAGCAAACTGCAAAGAGACTGAAAATAGACCAACAGTAACTACTCCAAAGAGATGAAAAATAGGGAAATGCTTGAACTTTCGCTGCTCTTCTCAGGATCTTTGAACAGAACTACAAACTAAAAAGCAAAGCAATCTCAGGAAAGAGAGAATGTAGACCAAAAGCCAATCTCAGCCAAAACAGAGATAGATAGAGCAAGAAAATCATTCCGCTGAACTTCTGAACCTGGAAACCGAGGAGAAAAGAAATGCGAATCCATTGAATCCAGACTTGCAAATAGATGTTGATTCATGATCTTAAGGCTGTGAGTTCTTAACCCTAGCAAGAATGTTATCTCTACTCAAGAAGACATCAAGAACAAAGATCCTCTGCTAACCAAAACAGTAAACCCTAGAATTTAGAAAACAGAGGAAGTTTCAGGCAAGCAAGATCTTGAAGAGAATAGCAGCTAGTAAAATCTCAGCTTTCAGTAATGAGCTAGCCAAGGGGCTTTGAGAAGATTCCCCGTTCAGAGCACAACGATTTTGCTGCTACCCAAACGAGAACTCCATTCCAACATGAAAGAAGCAGAGAAGAACAAAGCGCAGAGAAGAAGAAACTGAAACAAGAACACAGAGAAATAGGGAATAAGAACAGCTCAACAACATTCCTTCTCATATTGATTCAGAGACATAAATGATTACATAATGAGTTGCTACAGCCGGTTCATCCCCATTCTCACATCGAGAGCATTCACCCATAAAGGTAAAACAAGAAACGCAGAGCGAGCTCTCAGACTCTCTTCTGGACAAGAGACAAAAGCAAACACCACTCACTCTGGAAGAGGGACAAAACCTAAAACCCTTACATCAAAAGAGAGGAGGAAACCAGTACCCCCTCCAAACCCTAACCCCCTCTCTATTTATAGCTTCCACAAACGGGTTCACATCTAGCTTTGCCCATTAACATCCAGTGCTTTACTCATTTTCTCCAACCGAATCCGCTTCCATTATGCAGCCTTGCACATTTACCAAAATGCCACTCCTGCGCCTTCCTGGAAGCTTCCTCTTTTCTTGCTTTCCATGCCCTGCAACCACTTTGAACCCTCGCCGTCTTCAGCATCAACACCGCCTGTGCCTAGTCCAGCCATCCCACGCCTCACCACGAATCAGCTTCAAAGTCCTGCAACCATCACACACAAGAAAACATCACATAGCACCGCTCGAAACAGTATAATCATACATTAGCATCAGAAGAAGATACTCAAGCATGAAATACCCAAAACAAACTCAAGCTCTATAAAACAAGCGTCAATTACTCATCACGAACACGGGGTTATCTCCACATGGTCTCTCAATCTCCCCCTTGATGAGTATATTGACAAACACAGAAAAAGCGCATAAAGTTGAGTTTGTTTGTTTTAAAATGAAAAAGAGTCACACATGGCCTAAAAGGAATAACAAGGAAGCTTATGACCATGTTGACAAAGGAGAAAAACAGAAAGAGCAAGTTTTCCTCAAAAGCTCCAGAAAATCCCCATTTTATGCCTTTTTCTCCATTATTTTCCCCCTTTTGGCAATAAAATCATCAAGATGCACGAGAGAGAATAGAGCATGAATTGATTGAAATAACTGTATCTTATTCATTCTAAGCAATTAGAGCCATGAAGATTATCCAAAATGACCTTGTGAGTATTACACCAAGTCATAACACATAAGAATGCTATCAAGATCACGACAAGACATGTATAATCATGCTAAACCAAAAGGTCATAATCTGAAAATTAGATGAATTGTTGAGCATGTCAAGTCATTCAAGATTATAATCTAGCTAAAGGTATCCAAAGATGATGCAGGCCATGTCAATATTCTAAGTGGAACCAAGAAGCTAGTATTGAATCATTTTAGAGTGCTATAAGTTCGAGAATGAGATATTTGTTCAAGTACTTGTAAGTTCTGTAGTCTTAGCAAATTGAGCACATTTGACATGATTCTGCTTTAGAAAAGTATGGTTGTTTCCAACCAAAATTGTTGTTTAGTCATGTACTAGATCTCAAGCCTTATGCAATCACTCCAAGCTAGAAGCTTAAGAAGATGATCTTGGTCAACCAAAACTCCCCCTGAATTTATGCCTAGTGCAATGGCAAGCAGTCTCATGAGAAAGAATTGGTGAGATCAGTTCTTTTGCACAAAAGAGATTTTTTTTGCTTTTGCTGAATTTAGTGCAAGAATAAGAAGTTAAGAATAACTCATGCTTCACAAAGTACTAGCATAGCTCAATCTAAAGCTCAATAGAGATTCAAGACTCAACTCAGCCTATTTGACATGACATGAATCATAAAAGGATAACTAAAGAGTATCTGCGCATCGGAGATCGCCTTCGTGCCTTCCATCTCCAGCAAACGGATGCGCTCACAAACCCATCCTACAGCGAATGTGGAAGCGCTTTGGGGACCCGCGGCGAACGACCTCCTTGGTGGCGTGAGCCTCTTCGGCAGCTCGAAGCCGGTCCTTTAGCACCCTCCGCTCGCGGATACGTGCCTCCTGCAGGGCTCGGCTGAGAGCGAGGGTCTGCACAGTGCGGTTGTTAGCGAAGTCCCAAACAACGGCATATGTTGTGAACCTAAGCACTTACCCTCATCTCCGGGCCTCCAACGCACCTTCCAGGAGCTCCGGCCCGCACGACAACAGCGCCTGTCGATCTACGCTGGAGTCGGTCCACTCCGCGACCCCTTGGAGTGCCCGCAGCATCTCCGACTAGGGAATAAAGTCGGAGACACCCGGCCGCTGAACCTCCGTGCCGACGACTTCGAAAGCACCAGGCGTTGACATCACGTCCTGGGCAGGAAGACCAGAGACTTCGCGGCCATCTCCGTTGCTCGATCCTTGGCCGTGTCCGGGAGACCTTGTCTTGCCTGATGTTGATGACGGAATGAGCGAGCAGATCAGAGAAAGCTTCACGAAGTCGTGGGGGGAGAAAGAGTTGCGCCTACCTTCGATACACTTAGGTGAGGCACGGGGAGGTGTTCGCTCCGCCTCGGTCCGGACCGTGGGGGCTTCGTCTGCACCAGGGGCAGCGAGTTCCCCCTCAGGCCGGACATCCTCCCCGTCGGACCCCGGATTCTCTGCGACCCCGACCTCCACGGCGAACCCCTCGTTCGGCAGGGAGGGCGATTGTATCCGGGGGCGCTTCACCCTCGGAGACGGGGACGACGTTTCCTCGGCCTCGGTGGCCGACACGGGTGATGAGGCCTCACCCTCCTGGTTGTCGATGCCACGGCCTATTTCCTCGGCGCCGCCCAGGGCCCCCTCACCAGGGGCAGCGCGCCCTGCCTCCACCTCCAAGTCCGAGTTGCCGTACTCTGCCATGTTGGACCCAATGACCGCCCTCGACCTCGACAGCAATCACTGGAGACGCGGCTGATGGGTTGGATGCAGCGGCAAGAGATCGAGCCCTGCACCGAGGGGGAGACGCCCCCACCTTGTCGTCACTGTCGCGATCTCAACCAAAGAAACTCGATGGAGGGGAGTTCTCAAACTTCGGTAGTGTCAACTTCGTTCTGCGGTCACCGTGCATGAACATCTTCCCCGCCAACTTGACCCGAGCGAAGTGGGAATCGAACTGGATGCGGCGGCGGTTCTACCATCGAGTGGCGAGCGGCAGCAGTCTTCGATGGCGGGTCAGCCGATGTCGTTCAACACATCGCCCACTGTAGCTCTTGACCGCGATGACAAGCAGAGGGCGCGGAGGCTTGTGGGGATCACACACCGCTTTGCAACCTCGCAGAGGAGTTCGTCATGTATGGCGTGGTGCTGCTTGCCTGTCGGTGGCACATCCAGCCTGGCCCCGTCCGGCCCGACGGTGTTCGGCCGTCCGTGTCTTCGCTGCCAAGGCCCTCTAACCCTCGTAAGCTCTTCTGCTGCAGACTGCATTCAATATTTCCTTCGTGTTTTTTTGTAACCTTGCCTCGCTTTATGTGTAGGACTCCTTCTGGAAGATGCGGAGACAGCCTGCACGAGTCTACAACGGCGAAGCTGGGGCGTATAAACCGAGTGTGCAAAGCTCTGGGCATTACTGTGCCGGAGCGCGCCACTCCGACCACAAGCTGGGCTTGCCTCCGTGACTGCGACGACAAGGGGGAGGCCTCCCCCCTCGTTAGAGGGCCCGGTCACCTACCGGCGTATTCAGCCCGGCGGCTGCCCCTCCCATAAATCCTACCGGAGCTGAAGGTACGACGGTCACCGACTCCGACTTGGCGGAGTACACCAATTCGGACTTGGAGGCGGAGGCGGATCGCCCAACTACCTTGAAGGTTTTTACCACCTCTCAGTATAAGTCCAATCGATGGACATGATAAAGGTCTTGAAGATCATAATAAATCCCAAAGACAGTTTGTAAATCCTGAAGATAAGCGTTGTACTCTTTTTCCCTTAGTGAGTTTTCCCGTTGTGTTTCTTACTTGAAGGGTTTTAATGAGGCAACAAATACAATACAATTTAACATGTGTTGTATAATCTTTTCTCCATTCTTTTTTTTCCATTGGGGTTTTGGAAGGAGTTTTTAACGAGGCATATACATATCATGGTATGAAGCTTCATAAGAATTTGCTTAGCTCGGGCGAATGATTAGCCACATCAAGAAGTCATGTGGCAAAAACATCGTTGGTAACCCCACTATTATCTATGAAGACAATGCAACTTGTGTGACACAGATGCAAATGAGCTACGTTAAAAGTAATATCACGAGGTATATTGCTCTTAAATTCTTTATCCTCACGAACTCCAGAGGAACGAAGAGATAAAGTTATTGAAAGCTAGGTCTTATGATAATGGAGAGATAAAGATATTGAAAGTTAGGTCTTGTGATAATATAGCAGATCTATTTACAAAAGCTCTCCCAGCCTCTAACATCCAGAAGTGCGTATGAAGTATAGGAATGATGTGACTTAGTGAGTTACAAGGTTCAAGGGGAATAAATCCCTGAACTATAGCCCTTATTTAAGACTAGAAGACTTATATGATCCTGAAGATATAATGTTGTACTCTTTTTTGTGAGTTTTCCTGAAGTTTTCTCATATGAAGGTTTTTATGAGGCAACAAGTGTGACATGAGAAACATTGCACTTTGTCGTCGGTATGAGTCCGGATAGTAAACTTGTAAGCACCCTTAGTCGGATACGAAGACCGCTACGGGTGCGAAGGGACTCAAGAGAAGCATGTAACCACTAAGTGTATTCCGTACGGGAGCCTAAGTTTACAAAATGGCATCCGCTCTCCCATTACAAGGGGTCCTATTTATAGGGAGAGAGGGGAGGTCAGTGTAGTTACAACTTTGCCCTTAAGATTTGGCCTACTTCTGGGGGCATTTTAGTCATTTGCTCTGTGTGGCCCTACCGTGTCCGGGACCCCAGGGTCGGCCTCAGACCCTCCTAGGGTCGGGCTCACTTACTCGGCCCGGGGTTGGTCAGACCCTCCTGAGATCAGCCTCGCGTACTTCGCTCGTGGTCGGCCTCAAACGCCACCGAGGTCTGTCTTGCGCACCTTGCCCGGGGTCGGCCCCGGACGCCTCCGGGGCCGGTCTTGCACACCTCGCTTAAGGTCAGCCCTAGACACCTCCGGGGCCGGTCTTGCGCATTCTGCCCAGGGTTGGCCCCGGATCCTCCTAGGGTCGATCTCGCGCACTCCGCCTGGGGTTGGCCCCGGACTTGGCTTGGGGTAGAGCTTACAACGGGCGCCGCTGCTCCAAGGTGGTTGTGGGCCCGAGGTAGAGTGGAACCCTCCCCCAACACACTCTTTTCTCCATCCTTTTTTCCATTGGGTTTTAGGAGGAGTTTTTAATGAGGCATGTGCATGTCGTGGTATTCGCCCAATGAGGAGTGTTACAAAACCTAGAAGGTTACGTTGTGGGAAATACCAAATCTACCCCTGAGGGGTTCTGGCTATAAATAGACAACCCTATGTACATGAAGAATAGATCTAATGATAATAAAGACTTCATTCCTTTGGCATCTTCTCTAATTGTTCTTTGTCAATTCTCTATTGATTGGTTGCATGGATTGCATCGGAGGTTGTTATCATGATTTCTCAACATGAGCAATAGTGCTAGTTGTGGGTAGTGTTGTGCATGGCAATGCTGGAGCGAAGCAACGGCGTGGAAATTGCTAAAACAACTATACTAAAAAATCCAAAGCATCCTATTTTCACGTATTCTCTTTTCTCTAATTACGCACAGGTCCTTGAGATAGTTATTTTTGAAATATTACATATCTGATACGAGATACGTGGGTAATATGTTACAATACGGTATCCACAGGTATTTAGATAATTATGATTTAAAAATAAAAAATTCTAATACTTCCCTATACATGCACCATACGACAACATGTACATTAAATCGTGTTGCGTGCACATCGCCTCATCGCGCTGTCCTCCCAAATCCACCAAAGCCTAGCCCCACCAACACTGTTCTCACCACCGCTACCGCCTCCATCTATTGCTGCTGTTGCATCCTTCCCACCTCTTATGCTATTGCCGCCGTTGCATCCTTCCCACCTTTTATGCTATTGCCGCCGCAAGAGCCGCTGCCATCACCTCCCCCTCCCTCCCACCGGTTAGATGAATCGTGAAGAGCACAGCGGTGGTGCGAGGGCAATTTAACTTTTATTTATTTATTCGTTCAGTCTTTTTCAGTCTTCTGTTATTTCTAGTTTAGCAAGATTAATGTAATTGAAATTGTAATGTAGTTATTTATATTTTGGAGAAGATTATTTTGATTGGGATCGAGAATTGTAATCTGATGCAAATTTTTAAGGTAACTATTGTAATTGTAATTATTCAAATTTCAGAGATGACGGCCTTGGTTGGAGATCAAGATTTTAATTTGTTGTAATTAGGAGTGTAATTTATGTAAATGAAATTGTGATTTTTTGGAGGTCGAGAATTGTATTTGAATGTAACTTGAGATGTAAAATAATATAATTCGGACTGTATTTTGATGTAATATGGACTGTTATTTATTTGATTCAAAAAACAATTATAATTATTGCTTGACTATTGGAATTATTTGCTATACATGGATTGCAAATATTTTACTTATCTTGAGTTACTTGGAATCATGTTGAGGAATTTCTATTCGAAAATTTTAATTTTGAAATGGCCTATAACTTTTAATTTGGACTGGTCATGTGAAATAATTTTATTTATTTATTCTGTTCTTGCAGGAAAAAAAATTCCATACATAATTGCTTTATCAAGTGATAAATTAATTTTCATTAGTCTTTATTTACTAATTAAAATGGATTAAGAAAATACGGGTTCTGAGAGCCCATCTGATAAACTCCATTAGACCATTAGGTAGGACGGTTGGTTTCTTGCTTGGCAGCTTTGCATGTTTCGCCACATTTGGTTTGCTCTCGGTCTGTTGGAACTACTTCTTTGGGGTTTGGCTTGGCTGATGGTCTTTCGTTGCTTTATGGCAAGAATTTTTTTTACTTGTGTTCTTTCCTAGCAACTTCATCAAAGTTGTGCATCTATGCATTAAGATTTAGGCTCTGCTCATTTCGGTTTGGGCTTGTGGTTTCTGGTTTATTTTTTACTATTCATAAATTTCGTCTTTTTTGGCTTTTTTTGAGCTTTTTTGCTGGTTCTTTTTTCTGTATTCGTTTGCATTGTCCATGATGAGTTAACCTGTTTTTTATTTTTTTAAATTTAGTTACGCCAAATAAACCACCATCAGCTACAATGTAATTTTAGCCAGCTACAGTATAATTTCAGTCATAAGTCAACTTATTTCAGCCTAACTGAGCGGCACCTCAAAAGAAAGGAGAGCAGTTCAGTACAACAGTACAATCGGCCAAAGAAAGTGAATATAATATTAACACCTACTAGGCTATTACAGCAGCAATGTAAAACAACAACTCAAGTGCGATAATAATTCTGACACGTTTGACAACTGCTAAGAAAAGAGTAATGCATACTTGTGATGAAGCTTCTAGAGAACTTAGGGAAAATGCATGGTATGGATTTTTGCCAAGGAAGGCCATAGAATAGATAGGTATGGTAGAGATATTTTAGAGGACCCTAGAATTAGGAAATATTAAATAGATTGGTATTTTAGTAGGGAATTTTAGAGTCAAGATATTTGCAGTTGAAGGGTTTGGATTGTGCCACATGACAATAGTCTAATGGCTATAGACCACTACAAATAGGGCTGCCATACCCCCTTGTGTGTGCCATGGATGAGCAGACGACATTAGGGATGGCCATATCAGAAGGCCAAGGTTGGGTAGCCATAAATAAAAAGTTACTGTATCAAGTTGTAGTAGTGAATAAAAAAGTAGAGTTATCCCTCCTTGTAAGAGTTGGTCTCCCTGGTAAGCCGTACTTTCATTAGTGTTTCAATTATGATTTGACGTGAATGGCTTGATCGCCTAAAAGCTGGATGGTCGAATCTATCATCTAAAGATTCATCTTTGGCACTTTTGCCTGTATATAAGTAAAGCACTAAGTAATACGAAGGAAGGCTAACTAACAAAAGGGTATTTGGTGAAGCGATAACAATTCTGACACGTTTGACAATTGCTAAGAAAAGAGTAATGCATACTTGTGATGAAGCTTCTAGAGAACTTAGGGAAAATGCATGGTATGGATTTTTTGCCAAGGAAGGCCATAGAATAGATAGGTATGGTAGAGATATTTTAGAGGACCCTAGAATTAGGAAATATTAAATAGATTGATATTTTAGTAGGGAATTTTAGAGTCAAGATATTTGCAGTTGAAGGGTTTGGATTGTGCCACATGACAATAGTCTAATGGCTATAGACCACTACAAATAGGGCTGCCATACCCCCTTGTGTGTGCCATGGATGAGCAGACGGCATTAGGGATGGCCATATCAGAAGGCCAAGGTTGGGTAGCCATAAATAAAAAGTTATTGTATCAAGTTGTAGTAGTGAATAAAAAAGTAGAGTTATCCCTCCTTGTAAGAGTTGGTCTCCCTGGTAAGCCGTACTTTCATTAGTGTTTCAATTATGATTTGACGTGAATGGCTTGATCGCCTAAAAGCTGGATGGTCGAATCTATCATCTAAAGATTCATCTTTGGCACTTTTGCCTGTATATAAGTAAAGCACTAAGTAATACGAAGGAAGGCTAACTAACAAAAGGGTATTTGGTGAAGCGATAACAACTCTGACACGTTTGACAACTGCTAAGAAAAGAGTAATGCATACTTGTGATGAAGCTTCTAGAGAACTTAGGAAAAATGCATGGTATGGATTTTTGCCAAGGAAGGCCATAGAATAGATAGGTATGGTAGAGATATTTTAGAGGACCCTAAAATTAGGAAAATATTAAATAGATTGGTATTTTAGTAGGGAATTTTAGAGTCAAGATATTTGCAGTTGAAGGGTTTGGATTGTGCCACATGACAATAGTCTAATGGCTATAGACCACTACAAATAGGGCCGCCATACCCCCTTGTGTGTGTCATGGATGAGCAGACGGCATTAGGGATGGCCATATCAGAAGGCCAAGGTTAGGTAGCCATAAATAAAAAGTTATTGTATCAAGTTGTAGTAGTGAATAAAAGAGTAGAGTTGTCCCTCCTTTTAAGAGTTGGTCTCCCTGGTAAGCTGTACTTTCATTAGTGTTTCAATTATGATTTGATGTGAATGGCTTGATTGCCTAAAAGCTGGATGGTCGAATCTATCATCTAAAGGTTCATCTTTGGCACTTTTGCCTGTATATAAGTAAGCACTAAGTAATACGAAGGAAGGCTAACTAACATCTTTTGCCTGTTTTTTATTTTTAATTTTTTTAAATTTAGTTACGCCAAATAAACCACCATCAGCTACAGTGTAATTTTAGCCAGCTACAGTATAATTTCAGTCATAAGTCTGCTTATTTCAGCCTAACTGAGCGGCACCTTAAAGAAAGGAGAGCAGTTCCGTACAATAGTACAATCGGCCAAAGAAAGTGAATATAATATTAACACCTACTAGGCTATTACAGCAGCAATGTAAAACAACAACTCAAGTGCGATAACAATTCTGACACGTTTGACAACTGCTAAGAAAAGAGTAATGCATACTTGTGATGAAGCTTCTAGAGAACTTCGGGAAAATGCATGGTATAGATTTTTGCCAAGGAAGGCCATAGAATAGATAGGTATGGTAGAGATATTTTAGAGGACCCTAGAATTAGGAAATATTAAATAGATTGGTATTTTAGTAGGGAATTTTAGAGTCAAGATATTTGCAGTTGAAGGGTTTGGATTATGCCACATGACAATAGTCTAATGGCTATAGACCACTACAAATAGGGCTGCCATACCCACTTGTGTGCACTATGGATGAGCAGACGGCATTAGGGATGGCCATATCAGAAGGCCAAGGTTGGGTAGCCATAAATAAAAAGTTATTCTATCAAGTTGTAGTAGTGAATAAAAGAGTAGAGTTATCCCTCCTTGTAAGAGTTGGTCTCCCTGGTAAGCCGTACTTCTATTAGTGTTTCAATTATGATTTGACGTGAATGGCTTGATCGCATAAAAGCTGGATGGTCGAATCTATCATCTAAAGGTTCATCTTTGGCACTTTTGCCTGTATATAAGTAAAGCACTAAGTAATACGAAGGAAGGCTAACTAACAAAAGGGTATTTGGTGTAGCGTGTGTAGGTCTCCTCGGTGTGTATGTTGACGCTAAATACACATAATAAAATTAACTATCGCAAGCGCATTTCACTGTGAAGTATTTCAAGGTAATACACAGGAAAAAATGGTAACTCGAACAATCAATCGGGCTTTACTAAATGTGCTCCACTCCCAGTAAAAGTATAGTGTTTTCATGAGGTGCTTCACCCGTTTCATTAGCATCATTAAACTTGTACCAATACACACCCAACAAAATATCAACATCCGAATCGTATATTATTCCTCTCCAATCACCAGAATTTGGTCTTGCTGAAAGGATCGACTTAAATTTAGTTTCTCTACCAAGTTTGAAAATCCTGACCGCACTGTGCAACTCGCAAACAAGGTGCTTACGGCTCATGGACAACATAAGTGCCAGATGTGACAACAGATAATCAGCGAACCAGGCCTCTCTGACGTCAGGCTCACTGACAAGGGTCAAATCAGCCCTTAATTCTTTGAAGTACAGCAGGAAAACCCCTCCTCTTATGTAGTGCTTTTCCATGATACTTTTTTGCTTTTGTAGCAGATGTGTGTCCCCCCGGCGTTGACATTGAGGGCAATGACTGCAGTTTCTTTAATATAAAGCAATAGTTAGAATTGATCATCACTAGATCCGCCATGTCAAAATCTCCATCATAAAACTCATCATGTTTATGCCTCGACATTATTTTCTCTATTAAGTTACATGCACCAGCCAGTTCATGTTAGAATTAATCATCATTAGATCCGCCATGTCAAAATCTCCATCATAAAACTCATCATGTTTGTGCCTCAACATTATTTTCTCAATTAAGTTGCATGCACCAATTAGTTCACGTTAGAATTGATCATCACTATATCCGCCATGTCAAAATCTCCATCATAAAACTCCTCATGTTTGTGCCTTGACATTGTTTTCTTTATTAAGTTGCATGCACCAGCTAGTTCACCCAAAATCTTAAGCTGACGAGGAAAGACAACAATTCACTTATGCTTCAATACTTCCCTCATATGTTGGCTATCTCAGACCTAAGATGTGGAATAGAAGTAGACTACAATTATTTTTTAATTGCGCCAACGGGATTTTGAACTCAAGTACCATATTGAGTTGTATGCACCAGCCAGTTTACCAAAAAAAACTTAAGTTGACGACAAAAGATGGACAATTCACTTATACTTCAATATTCTTCACCCTTTTATGTAGGTTGAAGACTTCTTGGACCAGTCACAAAATTTTCTCAGGTAAGTAGGGAAGGTGGAGATGCAAAAGATTTGCAGATGCCTTAGAGATTGTGCTTTAAATTCGTCAGATTTCATGAGGGGTAAAATCGATACATCAAAGCTGAAGACCCTTTTGTTTGGGTGTCTTAACCCAGATGAGTTAGGCAGTAAACCTTATTTAAAACGTGCCAAGAGAAAATGGAAGTGAAAACTTAGCTGGAGAGCAGATTTGATTTCCAAAAGAGAGCAAAGCATGCGGTACACCATGTGGAACCACACCACCATGCTAATGCTACAGCTGCTACTTGTTTACCCACTTCTGCTCCTGCTATTAGTTGTGCCTCCTATTCTGCATCAACGTCCCACCCAGTCTAGTATTCAGTTTGTGCACAAGCCATGGCCTCTTATTATCCCTTCTGGTTTAGGCTACGGGTTATAGGTTCAGTTGCCAGTAGCTCCTCACCTTTAGCCAGGGATTACTGGGCCGAGCCCCAAGTAATTCATTTCAACTACCACAGCAAGGCCCACTTCTTCCAATGCCGCACCAACAGGCATTTGGTAATATGTTTCACCCATACAGTGGAGCTTGTAATGGAGCTTAGCTAGTGGTGCATCTAGGATTTCACCAAGCCTCAGACTAAATTCTAATGGACAAAAACTTAAGCCAAATATACCCATGGAAGGCATAACAAAAAGGTATAGCATAAATGCATAATTGATATGGAGTTTAAGCCCTATGCTTAACGATAGGAAGAACATCAAAAAATATAATAAAGTAGAAAAATACAATTTAACATATACAAGCAAATATATATATATAATTTAAATCCACAAGAACCCAACTTACTACTAGCACAAGATAGGCCAAACTTGCATGATATCACCCCTTCAAAACCCCATATATAAGATGATAACATCTTGGTCCTCTCTATTCTGTATTCTCAATTCCTAATCGGTTAATCCTACATAGAAATCGCAAAACACATAGCATTAATTCTTCAGTTACCATTAAGATTTTCAGTGGAACTATGGAATTGAAAGGATCCCTAATTCATAATCAGTTAATCCTACATAGAAATTGCAAAACACATTGTAACTGTTTCCAATTACCTTGTTATTTCCCCTTGCTGTAGCTTCTAAGTTGTTACATGAAGAATTATGCACCATAGGTGAATGTGTTCCAAATTTAATTTTACAATGATGCTTGATCCAATAAAATAATTAATCGTGGTGCATGATCTAAAGAAAGACGCATCCAAAATGCCCGATCCAAAGAAAGAGGCCTTCAATGTAGCAACAACATGTCCATGTTAATTGTGTCATAAGTACCGCAGCGGTGCAGCCTGTCCCTACTTTCTTTTGTGATCCAATCAATTACTCACATTTTAGCATGACAAGTTGTATGTTATAGCCTTGTATAGGATAAAGAGTTAAATACAGTTATTACATACCTGCAAATTATGTATGTGTGTTTGTTCATCTACTCGGCTGCTCTAACTTCTTCATCATATAAGCTCAGCTCTTAGGAATAAAAACAAGCCAGATAGCCTGATGCCTTAGCCATAAGGTCATTAGCCTAACGCCCTGACTATAAGGTCATTGACAACAAGACTTAATCAACTCTTGGACAATGGTAGCGTGGGCCTGCGGTCTGCGGGAGGCGTCGCTGGACTGCGGGAGGGAGGCAGCGGTGCAGGAGGCCGAGAGGCGGAGGCGCTGCGGCTGGGGGAATCCGGAGATCTAGGGTTACACCTTACACGCCTGGGGAGTGTGGACACCTGGGGCCGTGTGTTGTGGGCTGCTGGACAAGCTGGTGCCTCATGCTAGGATACTGAACTTCGATTTTTTTCACTTATATAAAAAAAAAAAATTGCACTACGGGCTACAGCCTACCTAGCCTGAGACCTAGATCAACCCCTGAGCTCAGCAGCTCCAGCACAATCAAAAATAGCATGGTGCAGAGGATACCTCCAAATTTCAGGAGCTGACAGTTGTGGTTTACGAGTGCAGCTTGCCAGTTGACAGTATTGTAAGAATGAACACCATTTTGTGCTGGTTTAAACAATGCAGAAACCTGAATGATTGCACCATCATGTATTTTAGCTGGGCAACTGGGCTATTCTTTGCTGGTGGATTGCTGAAGGGATTAGATCAAATCCTTTTGCATGCCTTGTTGAAGATAAAAAGAACTGTGCTAAGCCTTTCTTTGAAAGGAAAAAAGGTGTGATAAGGGTAAACGTGTATCTTTTTTCTTTTTTTTGGGTGCTGGCCCAGAGATTTGTTGGGTTATTTGAGATTGCGGGCACTTGTGTTGTGCAGCAAATGTCAGCACTGACACGGCACTATATCATTTGGCAGGTGCTTCGTCAGTTCCTTTGCAGGTGTTTAGCCCTCCTTTGACCTTGCGTCACATACACACATAGTGGCTGAGCTCTGTTCCAGTACCACTGCAGGTATGTATAGTTTGCGTTTCTTGTTCGCTCCCTGCGTAGTTACCCTGCCTGATTGGCCAGCCGTCTGGATGAGCTGCAGCTCTGCAACACGCTCTGCTTCGTTGGTATCAACGAAGTAAGCTAACAATTGGCTGCACTGCCCTGTTTGTTGGATTTGCCTACCCTACGTAGTAACCTCTACCCGGTCGGTTGTGTCGTGGTAATGGAAGCCTACGAGGCTGGCAGTTCCAATCTGGCTGGATCTGGATCTTTATTAGATGAAGCCAAGTAAACAAGTATTTGGGGTTGCACCTAAGCTATTGTATGTGAGGGCTGGGTATTGTTGACCTGGAGATGGTGGGTGGGGACTGAGGTCAACTTGTACTGTCAGATGCTACGGGGTGAGCATTAGCCGGCCTTAGCTTGTGTCTGGTTGCCGGTGCTTGCACTTCAATTATATGAAGTCCTGTGATGTGTCGGCCAAACTTAACTTGTTATCCAGGTAGCTCCCAGAGCGCATGTTTCTTCTCTTTTAGCGTGGGGTGTCGTTGCATATTTATTTCGCCACACATACAGGGAAATACAGATACAGATACAGTAGCTTTGTAAAGAGTAGATTGGCATGCAGTCGAATATGAGAGGGATGAAAGGGAGCGACAGCGATGGTGATAAGGTGCAATCTGGGGAAGGGAAACACTTCACATAGCCGAAAAGGTAATTGCACTTTCGCCTGGATCTCCCTGAAATTGCACTGAGAAAAGAACGGCTACTAGTTTCCACAATAGCTACGTAACTAGGCGCACAAAATGGAAGGAAAACGACCCTGCACCGCACTGCACTGTATTCTATTCTGAATTTTAGCTATGTTGTGGTTTTTACTTGGAGTTCATATTAAAATCAAATTGTTACTTTCCTTTTATTTTTCATTCCAAAATTATGTTATTTTTTGCTGTTATTTTTTATTTAATTCCAATTTTAAGTTTTAGATTAGAATTCGGATACAAATCCAACTACTAGTTTTCATCTAATTTTTACTCTAAATTTCAGCTATGTATGGGTTTTAAGTTGGAGTTCGTATAAACAATCACATTGCTAATTTCCTATTATTTTTAATTCCGAATTTTGGTTAATTTTGTTATTATTTTTATCTCAATTTTAGGCTATAATTTGTATATAAATTCAATTGCTAATTTATATTTAATTTTTATTCAAAAATTTAGCTATGTACAGGTTTTAATTTGTAGTTCTATAAAAATAAGATGGCTAATTTCCTTTTTTTTTTTTGCATTCCAAATTTCTCTTATTTTTGTGGGTCATATAAGAAGGTTGTTTCCTCATTAAAAAATTGATGCTATGAAATATGAGAAATTGTAACTTATTTGTTTTGAAAGAGTTTTTACCCCTGTTTGTCGATTCAAAATTTGAACCTAGGTTAAGAAGCAATCTGTAGTTGGGATATGTAAATCCCCATCACCCAAGAAAATTTGAACTTGTAGATTCAAATTATGAATTTTTTTAATATTGTAAAAGTACCTGACGATTTGTCTATAACAAAATCATCTTTTTAAATATAACTACCCTGTATAATCTTCACCTTTAATAGCGTAAGCACAAAACTTAGAGAGATAGAAATATCTCCGTACTCCACACATCTATGCCTCAGATCTCAAATGTGCCCTCTAGCTCAAGCTACCCACTGGCAGCCTCCTCTTCCTCGTCGCCCATGTACAGGTACGGGTTCTTCTCCACCGATTGGAAGTTGTAGAACATGAACACGTAAAAGCCCAAGCTGGCCATCTCGATGGCGCAATTGGTGGGTGGTACTTGCAGTTGAGCACGGCTGCGAAGCCTGACACGATGATCCGTGTGAAGTAGAGGTACCCGACCACCACCAGGTAGAACTACTTCAATAGGGTGAGCTTCTGGAGGTTCCATGTTGCCTTGCCGTTTGTCTTGGACGTCTCCCACAGCTTGCAGATGGACTAGATAATGGGGAAGAACACCGCGCAACAGCAGATGACATCCACGAGCAGGAAGATCTGGTTCCACGCCAGCCAGTCATGCCCTGCTGGCCCCATCTCCCCAATCACCACCGACACGATGTTCTCGATTACTTGCAGGGGGTATGATGATCATGAGGATAGTTCACTCTTGTTCCAGACTATGCATTATTTTTAACGTATTCCGTTCAACCTCAATGCAAGATTAAGTAAGATCTAAATAGTTAAGGAAAAAACTGTTAGTTGCCATTGAGAGAATAAGTATTATCAGATTGTGCGCTGGTTAACGCAAGCGTTCTTGAATGGGTGATCACTGGCATTTTTCCTTTGCAGTTCATGTGGACCGACTTATGCGATTCACACAGCATCACTACCATGCAGACACCTCGCTGTGTGCACGCCTTATGCACCCGAGGACGTGGCTTCCACGAAGATCGTAAATGCGGCCAATTAAAATAGCGCTCGCAGTGGATATGAATTATCACATCTCTTTTCATTTTAATCTCCTTGCAATGGAGGCAGTTGTACTCTAAAAGACTTTGGCTGTGACCGTGCTTTGATGTGACGATATTAATAAAGACTTCAATGAGTAATTGCCTTTAAGCTCGCTGGTTGATTCCATGCGCTTGCGCCTTTAATAAAGAAGTAGTCGGTGTTATCTTTAGGATGGTTGCTTGTTTTTTTTTTATTGTGTTATTTGTAGGCCCTCGGCTTCTTCCCTCTGAGGTGGCTGTTGTAGGGTTGATGAGTGCACAAAGCCCGTACTCTGCTTCCTTGGTGGTCACTGTTTTCCTTTTAAATTGCAACCTCTGTAGTCTTTTGGTTTCTGGTAATAGAGATCGGAATTTCCAGCTTAAAAAAAGTTTGTACTAGTATACAGTAAGCGCGCATGATGATTGAGAGAATACATTGCAACGAAAATACTTTTTTTGTTTCTTTGAGGCGAAGGGAAATACCAGTAGTAAGTACGGTGAAGTAGTAGCGCTTAACTAGACGAAACGTACGCTACAGCGGATGTTTTCGGGCCACAGAAAGCCTAGCCCAGCTAGCAAGCCCACAAAAATTAGCACTACATTACATGCATGTAGGCCAGCATCAAACACAGCTGAAACGAAACGTACTGTACGTACTACGGCAAGTGTTCGATCCACAGAGGCTGCCTTCCTGCTTTGATTAGTTTGGGCTTCTCCGTCCATAATTAACGACAGCTAGCGATTGGCCCAACGAAAGTGTTGAGCAATGGTCGCTAGTAAATTTAGTCCGAACGATTTCTATTAGATAGAAGATAGATCAAATAGGTAATATAGAAACAAATAGTAAATTAAACACAGAGAGATAGAGGTCTCCTTTCTTTATTGCTTTCTTCTTCAAAAGGTACACATACAATTATTGGGGACCCCTATTTATATATTAAAGGATAAGGTGCCCATCATGGGCCAGGTTTGTAGGTCCAAGTCCAGGTTTCTTAACACTCCCACTTAGGTACTCATCCAATACGTACATGCCTCATCAAAACTCCATAAAAATCCAGTGAAAAAATTGGAGAAAGAATACATGATACATATTATGTTGCGTTGCATGAATTGCTCCATTAAAAACCTTGGCCGAGAAACTTCCGAAAAATCATCAAGGGAAAAAAGAGTACAATCCACCCAATTTTATTTAATCTACAGGATTTATTCTTTAGGTACTCGATCTTCATGATCAAGTTTTAATAGTGAGTTCGACAAGAATCTCCCCCTATGTTCTACACTTCTCTAAGTCTCATCATACCAATTACACGTATACATCTTTCAAAGTTAGATGCTGGAAGTGACTTAGTGAATAAATATGCAAAATATTCACATGACTTAGTATGCAGTATCTTACTTTTATCCATCTTTTGTAACTTATGAGCATAGAAAACCTTAGGGTTGATATGCTTTGTAAGATGACTCTTCACGTATCTCGTCTATACTTGTGCAACACAAACTGCATTATCTTCATAGATAATTGTAGGAGTTTGCACGATATTTAATCCACATAACTGCTAGATGTAGTGAATCATTCGTCAAAGCTTAGCACATTTCCGTGTGGCTTCGTACAGTGCTATTATTTTCGAGTGATTTGTCGAAGTTGATACAAGACTTTGCTTAGATAATTTCCATGAAATTACAATTCCACCACACAGGAATGCATAGTCTGTATGTGACCTAGTTGTATGTGGGTCTAACAGGTACCCAGCATCTGCATAGCCAGTCATATTCAAGTCTTGGTTCTTTCTGTAGAATAGTCCAATGTCTTTGCTTCCTTTGAGATATCGGAAGATATCCTTTATCCCCTGCCAATACCTTTTGGTAGGTTCTACATTATACCTTGCTAATAGGATTACATCAAATGCAATATTCGGTCTGCCTGAGGGAGAATGTGTACTTTAGCTTCTCGAACCATTTCTTTAGTGCAATCCATAAGGCTAGTGCGCTCTTCTATGCCATGTACTCGTTCTTGAGCGTGAGGAAGAGGTGGTGCCTGAGGAAGTGAAGTACCTGATCATTTTTCTCAGGGTGGGTTTGGCCTTCTCCGATGCACCAGTCTGGCTTCAAGTATGATCTTGACATCAAAAGTCTAAGTCAAATAGTTTGGCCATGCTGGGCTAGCTCATCAAACTACTGATTCGTGATGCATGTTGTCTACATGTGCATGAAAGGAATATATAAATTTACTACAGGTAAACATGCATAAACTGAATTGGATAATGGTACAAAAGTTTCTCGTAATGTTTTAGAATTTGTATGCATTTTTATATAGTTTTATTGCTAATTTCAGTGATTAAAAGGTAATTTAAGCAATTATGATTAATCAAAATAGTAAGTAAATACAGAAAATATAGAAAGTAATAATAATAGTGGTGAACATGCTTCAAAAGCTAAAAACAATTGAAGAATTGCATTCCAGAGGTCTTTTTATACTGGAATATGAATTTTTAGTGAATTCTGCAATTTCCAAGAAGTTATCAGCTAATTTTCAATTCTAAGAAAATTTTCGCGTAACTTGCCAATTTTTCTTAGGGTCTTTTTGCAAAATTCAGGACCCCCAGTAGGGCCCTTCCTCTGGCCCAATTTTTTGGCCCACTCCACACGGCCCACTTCGACCGGATCAAAGAGAAGGGGTAGGGAACCCTACCCCTGTTCATGGTGGTGGCAGCGCATCCAGCGCACGTGCGAGGAAACCCACGGTCGGGGCATGCAGCACTGTGGGTGGCCGGGGCGTTGGCACTATGGGTGGCCGGGGCTGACGAAGGCATGCGACGCGGCGGGCAGCTGAGGCCGACGGCGGTGGCCCAAGCGGCCTCAAGCTGGACCGAGTGATGACCGGCGTGCGTGCGGGTGGCACATGCAGGCGGCTGTTGCCCCAGGAGGCACGTGCGGGTAGCCGGTGGCTTGAGTGGCATGTGCAGGCGGTCGGTGGCTCGGGTGACACATGCAGGCGGCCGACAGCCGGGGTGCGGCACGACGGTTGTGGTGCCTTGTGAGGGAGGTGGTGACGGCGGCGGTTGTGCGAGGCTGAGCGGCAGTGGCGATGGCGACGGCTGCCTGAGGCCAAGTGGCAACGGTGCCTCGTGCGGGAGGCAGCAACGGCAACGCTCCATGTGGGGCTGGTAGCTGTGCTTGACATGGGCGACGTGGCTGTGGGCCGGCGGCTGCGGGAGCTCCAGTGACGGCGGCCTCGCCTGGGGGCTGAGATCGGTGCACAGCGGTGCCTCGTGCGGGAGGCGACAGCTTCGTCCAGGGCCAGCATCGGCACACGGCGGTGCGGTCAACCACGTGCAAGCAGTGCGGACAACCGGGGCGGCCGTGTTCGGACGACACGCATTGTGATTTTCCCTTTTTTTAATCTACAATACAATCAATATATACTCTTTGTGCAAATTTACCAATCGGCTTGGCCGACGACTTCAAGTCAGCTCGCAGTAGATTAGAGTGAATTTGCACCGTAGAAAATAATATAGAAAGCAAAATTTATGGAATTTAAAGCGATCTGGATAGGCAATTCAATCTACGAGTGTCATGCTTCGATGATTACCTTTCGATGCATTAGAGCGATTCGTGCTGATAACGTATTGAGAAACCGTCACTAGCAAGTCCAATCTAAGCGATTTCTCCTAGACAGAAGATAGATCAAACACAGGTAATATAAGAACAAATGATAAATTGAACACAGAGAGACAGGAGGAACTCTTTTCTTTATTGCTTTCTTCTCCTAAAAGTATACTTATAATTATTGGAGAGTCTCTATTTATAGACTAAAGGATAAGGTGTTCATCATAAACCAGGCTTGCAGGCCAAAGTACGTAGTAAAGTGGAGTAACAACGATTGGATGGAATAATTCGTTTTTCAGGAGAAACGGTAGGAAAGGATCTACTATGTGTGTGTCTCGGCATGCTCAGCTACAAGCTACCAATTAATTAATTTCCTACGGAAGCATATGTAGTGCCCTGACAGAACCGATGGATGTACTGTAGGACATGCATGCCTGCAAGTAGGAGCAACGTGCATGGTGCGGGACCGGTCGAAGGGGCGGGAGATGCATGGATGGATGGATGGATGGACGGGAGTATCCTAGGAGAGACCCATGTCGGGAACCGAAAGCGTCGTCGTTAACTCAACTGCAGTTACTCCGTGGTGAGCACATAATCTTAGATAGCTCCGAATGACGCGTATACAAGGTACAAGAGTAACATGTCGTGGTACACCACCGCGCTCGGCCGGCCGCATGCTCGGATAGATAGGTCGATCGATCCACACAGCTCGCTAGCTAGCTAGCTAGGCACTTTCCCTTGCAAGTCACTCTAGCTAGCTACTTCTCCGGCCACCCAGCCTGCTTGATGCTCCCGCCCTCCATCCATCGTCGTCCTTGCACTATTCCATCTCACATCTCCGTCCTCTCCACGTTACCTAGCTAGATCATCTACCTCTCTCCATCTCCTCCAGCCCCAGCCAGCCATGTCGGCGCTGCCGCAACCCACCCTCCGCCCGATCACCACCACCGTCGACCATCCACCACACGACGCCGACGACGCCCAGCACCAACAAGCACAAGGCATGCTCGAGCACGACTACCGCTGCCGCACGCCCACCTCGCAGCAGAGCCAGCTCCCGTCGTCAGAATTAGCAAACATGATCTGCCCCCCGGCGCCGAGGAAGCCTAGGAGGAGGGCCGTGCTCATGAGGCCTCGCAAGAGGCCGCTGCTGCAGGACCTGGAGTCCGAGGAGTACTACTCGGACTTGGAATCGGCGCCGGCGCCGGAAGTCATCACCGTCTCCATGGAGGAGCTGGAAGCGGCGTTCCGGAGGAGGAGAAAGCCAGCTGGTTATCATCGCAGTACTGAAACCAACGGCAACTACTGCAGGAAGAGGAAGCGATACATTACATCCGAGTATTAATCCATTCTTCATCAATTCTCTAGCTACTTATTCAGAGTTCAGATCAGTAGTATTTTGCCTTGATCTGTTGCATTTGGTTGTATCAGTATGCATGCGCACGTGATATATATATACACACATGTTTGGTGTATATACGATCGATCATCGTAATTGGCTCAAGAACTTATATAGCTAGCTATCTAGTTCTCAGGTCTCGTTGGATCTGCACACGGATCGGTTGAATTATACATGTTTCTGTAATTTTTTTTGTATGGTCTGTCATTTTTTTTGTTTTTTATAAAGCTAGATATATGTATGTATGTCTATGCATGTCAGCAAATACTGCACTGCAGGTGCATGTTCGATCGTGGTGACCGATCGATTTCATGTTATTTGTTTCGTCTGTGTGCAGTGCCTACGGTCAATTTGTTGGCTAGCGTCAAGAATTGTGCGTGTGTGTGTTTTTTACTTTTTTTAATTAAGGAGCATTGAAGCACTTCCTTGTTTGATTGTACAACTAGCAAATTGCAACAATGTCATTTACCGTATATATTTATCAACAGCGGAGGCCTTTTGTCATATTGTAGCTTCGTCCATATAGTATGTATCTCTCTTAGTTTCAAAAACAAAATCTCTCTCAGCTGTATACGTACATCTCTGCAGACTGTATAACTATCGATATATCATTTGTGCTTGCAGTCGAAGGGATTAACTTGGTGTATGTTGTCTTTCTTTTAGATCTAAACTGTTATGTATCATTTATTATCGATGATTAATTGTGTAAATGCACGAGAGTACGGATTCTTTATACTTTGCTTTTTTATCCTCGGAGAACAAAAGCAGTATAGTAGAAATTGATTGTCTTGTCGCAAAGAAAAAAATTGTCAGTATATAGGTATAGGTAAATGCAGCTGCTAATTGATGTACAGATTGGGTTGGACGAGGAGAGCAAATTAAAGGAACAGTAGGAGCTGTTAAGCCAGATAGAGATGGTCGTTGAGATGAGTAGAGCGGAGCAACGGGCAATCTCTCTTTCGGTTCCCCCCCCCCCCCCCTCTCTCTCTCTTTCTGTAAAGAATAAAGGAATCCTCTTCCTCTTGACGGTTGCTTTACTTTCATTTTGTCTCCACTACTAAAACATCGTCATAGGCGGTTTCATCAGCCGTCTAAAATTATATATCAGTAATAATATGATATCATCACAGACAACTTTAAACCCTCTATAATGTAGAATATCACAGATAGTTTTTAGTAGAAACCGTCTATAATTTCAACTACAAACCGTCTGTGATATAAATATCACAGGCGGTTTGTAGTTGCAATTGTCTGTAATAAACCATATATCACAGACGGTTTCTACTAAAAACCGTAGAAACTATCTGTGATAATAATATATCACAGTCGGTTATGAGATAATAACCGTCTGTGATATTATTTTCTGTTCCTAAATCTATTTATGTTTGTTGGCTAGCCTCAGGAAATGTTAGCCATACCCTCTAACACAAGCAAATCAACACAGTATATATATATATATATATATATATATATATATATATATATATATATATATATATATATATATATATATATATATATATATATATATATATATATATATATATATATATAGGAAAATTACATAATGCACCATGGTGCCTAGGCACCAACATCCGATACACGTGTATGATTGATAATTTTTTGAGTTTGGGTATGAAAATGTTTTATACCCTTGATATATTTATGGTAAGTTAGTTTTGAACTCAGTTCAAACTAGTTTGAACTACTTTTGAGTTCAATGCAACTACGATGAGTATATACCATAAAAATAGTTCAAACTAATTAAACTGAAGTTGAATTTAAATTTTTTCTGAGTTTGATATCTCAAATATACTTTTTATGGGTATATGAAGATACCCACATCAA
The DNA here is from genome assembly GCA_036346575.1 of Dendrocalamus sinicus. Taxonomy (NCBI): domain Eukaryota; kingdom Viridiplantae; phylum Streptophyta; class Magnoliopsida; order Poales; family Poaceae; genus Dendrocalamus; species Dendrocalamus sinicus. The sequence goes on from CM070665.1 coordinate 35,986,666, forward strand.
GCGTTATAATCTCAAGCAAATCAACGGGTATTGATATTGGTGCCTAGGCACCATGGTGCATGAAACACTCGTCCTATATATATATATATATATATATATATATATATATATATATATATATATATATATATATATATATATATATATATATATATATATATATATATATATATATATATATATATATATATATATATATATATATATATATATATATATATATATATATATATCAAATTCACATTCATTCATTTGAAACAAGAACATCCATTTCACAAATTAATTAACAGAAATAAAATAAACTATTCATCCATGAACAAATACACATATGAACACTTAAACTCAATCTTCTCCCAGTGAAATTCATTCTACATTGTGGAACTCCCCATCTTCTTTTATGACTTTAGACATCAAGAAGTACGCACACTGTCCTCGAATATGTTTAAAGTCGGCCTGTTCTAACGGAGTTGTAGCAATGAATGGAACCTGTCAGTAGGAAGATCAATGTCGTGCATACATATATAAATTGATAAGTATGAAATAATTATCGCAAGTTGACAAACCTCATGATTATTCTTCGCAAAACCAACAAGTAGTTGCATGTTGTGGCAAACATAGAATCCACAAGTATTGTTGCCCGGCGGCTGCTGATGGTACTGCAAAAATAGAATTTGTTAGTTTGAGAGGCATTACTACGAAGTGTTATATAGGATTAATGCATACTAGAGAATACCAGGAAATCTAGAACGTGTCACATGGCATCGATCCCTCCCTTAGATTTCTGTACCTTTGCAATGTACATGGCGAACGACCTACGTGACTCCAAAAGGTTAGCCTTAGTCATTGGGAAGGGAAAAAAAGACTATAATAGAGTTATCTATGGAGAAAATTTGTTTACGTGTCGATTACTTATTGGATAACTGTGTAGTTGGTTTTGTTCTTCTTTAGAGAATCAAGGCATATTATTCTGTTCCATTTTAGTATAATTATAATTAGAATCTAGTGGAACCTACACAGGTATGTCATGATCATTAAACATAAATTCGTGTTACTTATAAAGTACAAATCAATAAGTATATCTACTAATGTAGTACTTACCCCTGGTTGTAGGGCATAAGTATGAATTCCTTGTTGTGGTGACCCTTCAATGCCTTTGACGAATGATGCATCCTCCTTGATACTATCCATGGGGACCAAGCGTGAGGCGAGGAAACCAACTAGTGATTTCGTTAATATGGATTCACTCACCATGTATCTATACACACACACACACACACACACACACAAAAGCAATGAGTTATATATGATATTTATCGACATTATATAAAAGTAGACCGTGATTGTACACACTTACAGTGTCCATTATCAAATAAGTGAGGTGTCGAGTGTGAAGAAAAAGTATAAGTCCTCGAAGGTCACCATGAAGATACAATCATAAATATTGTGTTGCAGATGATGGGACATGAACTTGACGTTGACACCCGAGTGTTGTTGTTCCTTCGGCTTGTTGGCCTGTTCCATGATTTGATGTTGAAGCTTATTACTAAGGGCCACAATCTAGGTGCCGCTCATTTGTGCTGAAAAAAATGGTAGCTTATGGCTGAAATTGCACAGCTGGGTGAAATTGCATTGTAGTTGAAGGTGACTTATTAGGATAATTAAATTTAAAAAATAAAAAACACAAGTTAGTCCATCACGAACAATGTAAATGAATACGAAAAAAAGAACTGGCAAAAAGCTCAAAAAAGCTAAAAAGCTAATAAAAGACGAAATTTATGAATAGTACAAAATAAATCAGAAACTAGAAGTTTAAGCCGAAATGAACGGGCCAGTAAAATATTGGCTTTCTAAAAAGTTTTGATACTTACATGTGTCTCAAGCATCTTATCTCTTCCCTCTTTCTTCCAACTTACCAGAAAGCTGACATAGCATAGGCTAAGTACTAAGCAAATTGGCCAATGCGAGAGATGCTTTAATAAGTGCTTATAAGTGAGAGATTATGCTAATCCTCCAGCACCTACATGAGAACTCAAGCCTCTAGACTCCTATGCAATCACCTGTGGTCACGTTCTTCCACAAACTCACAAGCACCCAGCAGACATTGATGCTTAACTAGACTCGATACTTTAGCTCATGTACATTCTTCCTCCAATGTGACAAGAAAAACTACCTGTAAGCACTGCCAACTTGGAATAAGATACTCTGTATAAATAGGGCCAGTGTCCAAAAGCTAGCTGCACTAGACTCACGATCTTTCGTGGCAGTTTGCACATTTCCTGACATACCGCAGGCAATCGATAGGAATAATCATTTTTCTGATGGGCTCGTAATTAGAGATGGCAACGGGTAAATACCCATCGGGTATTGCCATTTCATACCCGTACCTATTAGGTGTAAATTTACCCGTCGGGTTACCCGTATCCGCACGCGGGTAGGAAAATTTACCCATACCCGTACCCGTGCGGGTATTACTACCCGACGGGTAACCCGTACCCGCAAGCATACCCGGTTCAACACATAAGAATATCATCAATTTAGACATTCATTAATCATACATGCCAAGCACAAAAGCGTCTAATGATCAAAATTAGTACATCACATAAACATACTTGACATGATCATATCAACATATGACAAACAAATAAACAATCAACAACAAGTAGATAATAAAATTAACATTTGAGTGGGATGTCTAGTTGTCTAATGCGGGTATTCATTACCATGGGTAGACGGTATGGGTAGTATATACCACACCGCACTCCGCTACCCGTGGGTAGAGGATTTCGCCCAATAGCGTACCCATGGGTACATAAAATTTTCCATACCCGTCTCTTTATCGGGTAAAACCCGTCAGGTATCCGGGTATCGGGTACCCATTGCCATCTCTACTCGTAATGCTGCCAACAAAATTTATAGTTTTCGTGACGGTTTAACTGATACCCGTCCATGAAACTAGTTTCCGTGACGAGAGCTTGGCCAACGAGAAAACTAAGGGCGTATTTGGTTCGTTACCGGAATCTGCCAAAGGTTGTCATAGCTCATAATGCCGAAGTTTAGCCTGTGTTTGCTTGATGACCGGACCTGTGGCGTGCCCAACTTTGCCTAGCGCTGGTCAGTTCATTTTCTGCGCCATATCTCGCCAAGTCTGGCGCTGAATTCAGCCACCACACTTGCGGCGTGAACAGAAGTTTGATGTGGCGTGTTCTGGTATTAAACCAAACACGCCCTAATTGCCCAAGCTCTCTTCAAACCCTACCCCTAGCTTCACCTAGCAGCCCCCCACCCTCCACCCACCCATTTGCCATATTAGCAGCCAACCCTAATCCTGATTCATGATTTAGAAATAAAAATGCAGCTGATTGAATCTTTGAACAAATTAAATGGAGGTAGCTAGCTAAAATGCAATGGCACTTGATTAGAATTTATTATATTAATATATGGGTTCTTTTGGACTATAATTTATGATTTTTGTCTTAAAATTTTAAATTCTGGCTGTTTGCAAAATAGAGTACGGAGAGATATTTGCGTGCGATTTTAAACGATATAGATGAAGTCGAGACAGTATATATTATAATTAACTTGTAAACTCTGTCTTAACAACACTATATATTGCTAGTTACTATAAAAAAATTAAGTTATAAATCTAAAATAACTCACTCAATTGTTTGTCTACTTATTCTGCTGGGTGGTGCATGCAAATAGCTAGCCAGCTAGCGCTCTAAAAGAAAAGAAAACACGTGGTGCGGGTGCGTACGTGTGCACGTACGCGTGTCGGCCTCGGCGGCCTGTATGACGCATTGAGCAGGTCGTTTCGCCAACCACAAGACGGATCGAGATGCGAACTAAAGCATCCGAGGCACGTACAGCAATCCAACATTTATATTCTGAGAGACCATGTAAGAGCCCACGGCTGATGAACCATTAATAATTATACAGCGTTGGATTTCGAATTTTACTGAAATCTACAGTGTTTTAGAATCTTTTTCAGGTCAAATCGGCTGAGCCAGCGGTCTCATCGATTCGGTGATGATTTTAGCCGGATTTTGTATTTTAGGAAAATTGGTTCGAGTTTTAATTTGTTTTGTTCTAAGTCAGTGCATATGTATTATATAAAATATGTTTTGATTAATGTGAGTCAAGTTATAAAGAACTTTTTGCTTTAAAATGATTTATTGGTTTTTGGATGTGCAAGAAGATTTAGAGTCAACCATAGTCAACGACGAGGATCGAGACTACGCTCATAGAGGAGCTAAGGCCTAAAACGATCAAGGATGCCGGGTGAGATGGTTGAGCTCAAGCATGGTATAAGGAAGATAGAAAATATTAAAGAAAAAGTTCAAGCGATGGATTACACTAAGTGGCTTAGTCAGTCCAAGTGAGACGTGGTCCAATAGAACCGAAACGAGAAACACTTGCTGACACGTGGCAAAGCTAGTAGTGCACCTATATGTGGCAAGTAAGGTGGTTGCTTGCAAGGAAAAATGAAGACCGGGTCAATAAAGTGTATTTGGTAAATTTGCCAAATATCAGAAATTGCATTAGGTTAAAATCGTGACGTTTGAGCGGCGCTTGGAAAGACGGTTTATATCAAGAAGCCGAGAAGATCAAGTGGATCAAAAGCGAAAGACTTAGTAAATTTGGGTTCATGTACTTTGAAAAGCGTGCATGACTTAAATGTATAAGTAAAACTCGTATTGTGGTGGGTTAACGGGTTTATCTCATATATGCTAGTGGATAATATCTATTAGGGTTAGATGTGGGTTGGTTGTATCATCTATTTAATAAGTTAGGATGGAGGCTTGCTAGTTAATTATCCCATAATTCGTCATTCTAACTAAGTGATTTAGGGCTATGGTTTAAAAAGTGTGTGAGTATTATGATGTGCTCTCTTGTTCTTTCAGTAGAGTGGTTATAAAAATCTTCATCCTTAAATAGTAATAGATTAATTTCGTTTTTACTTATGGAGACCCTTTAATTTGGTTGATTTGCGTTTGAGTGGACAATGGAGTAGATACGTGTAGTAAAAGTGGCGGGGACGACCGGTCGAGATGAGATGCACGCTACCAAAAAGCTACAACTTATGGTCGATTGAAGCTAGAGATTGGTGGAGGTAAATAATGTACTAACCATGCATGAGGAGCTGCATGGATGGGCCTTGCCAGATACTGGTCATCTGAAAGCATCTTAGACCAGCTGCTGATGGAAGGCTGAGGCTCCGTTTGTTTGGTTTTTAGTTTTTAGTTTTTACTTTTTTTTGGTTTATTGGTTTTTTGTGTTTTTTTTTGTCTTTTTTCGTATTCCTTTATATTATCCGTGATAAACTAACCTGCTTTTTATCTTTAATTTTTTGTAAATTTAATTACACGAAAAAGTCACCAGCAGCTATAGTGTAAAATAAACTAGGTACAATACTAAACAGTAAAAATAAACTATAAGCAAAAAAACCCAAATAAAGGTGTTGTTTGGTCACTAGCTGGTCTTGCAAGTTAGTTGTGCCTTTGAATCCTGTCAGTTACAAAGGGATAAAGCTAGCTATGGCCAAGCTAGAGAGAGCCAGACAGCTTTGGAACCAGCTAGCCTGTGTGCCAGCCAGAGATCGAGAAAATATGTATGTATGTATGTAGTTGTAAAGATGCATGGTTACCAAACTGCAACTCTGGCAGGCAGGCATGCGTAGACTCAAATATATATGTATATTTTGGGTCCTGGAGATGGATCGATCGATGAAAGCCAGCACCGGCCGAATAAAGCTGCTCTGAATTTTGCACGGCACATACATGGGATATATGTATAGAGTATATATGTACGTACATTAATTAGTTGCATCTCTCTGGAATCCTATGGCCGGTTTCAGTGAATTCGCTCAGGGGATACGCTTGTTAATTAATTTCCCTGCAGTTGCAAGTGAATTACTCAGAGCTAGCACACAAGCATGCATGATATATCTACCGGATGTACATCGTTACAGCTAAGCTCCTTGTTGTTTTTTATCAAAATAGCTACCTACGTACGTACTCGGTCCCTTTCAGGACAAAACACCCGTACGTTCGTTCGTATGTGCACGGACAAAAAAGAAATTGTATATAGTTGCCTGACAAGGAGATGACTAGCAGGCACAGTAGCTTCATTGTGCGTGCACGCGTACAGTACAAATACGTAATTGACCTTTGACAGTAGAGAACAAATTTAGTTTGATTTATACATGTACGGTGCTTGTCTGCAAATGTCACATGCATGGAATGAAATTTTTTTGGATCGTACGTATATCATGTGACAGGTTTCTTCAAAAAAAATCGTTCGAATTTTGGGCCCTCGCATGGAGATCCAATGGCAATTTTGATTTTTAGGACGAATTTTTTTTCGAGGAATTGCATGAAATGAAATGTTCTGGGTTTTACCCTTTAACTGCATATATCATCATGCATGTATCAATTCAAAGGGCATTCCATTCCAATCCAATTAATATGTTCTCAATGGACAGGGGAGACCTTTAGAAGATGTCATGCCATGCCTTACCACGTATATCCGGAAGCATAAAAAAGGCTTCATATGTGTACATGATATACCATTTAAATGAACGTGTTATACTTTTTTTTATCATTTTTGGTATACTTAAATACTAATTCTAAGATACTTTAATGCGATTTAGTTGAAAAAATTCATCATAGTCCTTTCCATATAAAAGGACTATATATATAGATTATGCTATAAAAAATGGACTTCGATGAAAATTTTCATGTAACTCACTTTAGAGTATCTTATAATCATTATCAGAGTATACTCAAAAGAATACAAAGGTATAACGGCATCATTTAAACGGTATATAAGAAGTAGGAGTACGTACTTTGTGTGTGTTGGCTTTTCCTTTCCAGCTATGATTGAGGGTTTTTGCCCGTGGAATAGACGCTTGTGTGAACGGATTGAATGCTGATAAACTATTTTGAAAAGGTTGACCCGATAAATTGTTTTCAAAAAAGAATGAAAAAATTATTATATGTATTTGTTTGAAAAAACTATAAATTATAAATTGAAAAGAATGATCATACCATATAATACGTTCTTTGGGGCCGGTAAACTAAACTTACCTGGCTACCAAAAGCTAAAAGAAAGAAGGAAAGGAAGCTAGATCGGTGCTGCATTTGGCCATTGGGGTCCTTAGCATGTGAAGCTGTATATATGCGCCGAAAGCACATGGAAGGACGAGAAGATACCCCAAAGGCAAAAGGGTGCCATAGATAGATGGGGATGGGAAAAAGGAAGGCTAATAGCAGTACTCAACAGAGCCGAAGGCAGCTGAAAAGTGTTACCGACTCCAGTCAGGCCTTAGTGAAGTGATGGTTAAGTGTACTTGCCACTGACGACGCCTCCTCTTTGACAAGCAAGCTTCTCCGACAAATTTCTAGTGCTTGTTGCTGCTCCTGTCCCGGCTATGCTTTTCTTTTTGCTGCGTGTGGCGACCAGGAGTGAATCCATCGTGGGATGCGTGCATTTAGGGCCTGTTTGGTTCATGACCAGAAGTTGTCTAGCCACAAGTTAGGCGTGCCACAGTTTTTAGGTAGCTGTTTGGTTCACTGACGCAACTGTGGCATACCACACTTTCTTAGCACCCAGCCCCACACGTCATAGATCAGTGTCTTGCCAAACTTTGCCACAAGTGTGGCTTCAATTTTGTTAGCCACACTTTCTGTGGCAGCCACACATTGCCTAAGTTTAGGCATGGCAAACTTAGACACCAACCAAACAGGCCCTTAATTTGTAGTTGCACCAGTGAGAGTATCAGTGAACTGTTTACTGAGATGGCCTCCATTCAGTGCTCATTGCTGATCAACAAAAATTTCTCCAGTAGAAACTACATGCTGCATGCTCACTGGCATGCACTGTTGGCATACTCCACAAGCACTAGGTTCCTGATATCGTACGCCTGAAGCAAACAGATGCGGAGGCCACGAGAAGTGCAAATATTCAGGTCCCGCCCAGCAAAACTACAACGTCACGCCCAGACGTACAACTCAACTGAACTGAACATGCACGCCTTGACTTCTTCATGAATTAGCATGTCAATAATATTAAGATTCGAATGTGATTGATTTATTTTTTATATACCTTGATTTCTTTATCAGTATGTAGCATATTCCATATATATATATATATATATATATATATATATATATATATATATATATATATATATATATATATATATATATATATATATATATATATATATATATATATATATATATATATATATATATGAAAAATACTTTTACTCCCGGGTGTAATTACACCTACCTCTAACATACCACCTAAACAAACTTGAAATACTCCTTTATCAATTTAGGTATATTTGTATACTAATTATAAGATACTCCAATGTGAACCACACGGAAAACTTGCAAAGGAGTCCATAGTTTTTAGCGTATTTTGTAAATAACTTCATATACGCGCATAAAAAGGAGTATGTTGAAAAAATATACATACCACCTAGATGGTCTTAAATACTCGTATACTACACATACACAGGGGCGGATCTACAGTAAGTCATGGGTATTCAGCTGAATACCCAAAATTTTTTGCAAAAAATCTGCTATATATTAGGTATAGTATATATATGTATTAGTAATTGGGTTTAAATTACAGAATTTAATGTAAAAAAGGAGCCTGGGCCGACCCCACGCCCGAACGGCCCAGCGCGCCTCCGGCCTCCCACGCCCAAACGGCCCACTCGCGCTGGCGCTGATTAGGTCTCGGCGTCTCGCCTCGACGCCGTCTCCTCTCTCTCCGTCTCTCTCTCAGATCGTCGACCTCTCCGTCTGTGGCGGCGCACGGGCGGAGGACCGCAGCTTCACCTCCTACTCTCCTCCCTCGTCTCCCTTCGTCCAACCGTCCCGCCGACGTCCGGCCCGTGTCGCTTAGCTTCCAGTTTGGGTCGTCTCCCTCTCGTGGTTCTTGCTTATCCCTCTTCCCAAACTCCCAAATGGCCAGATCCATGGGTCTGCCACTGCAATGGCGTCCAACTAACCTGCGGTGCGGGCTGCAGTCATGGATGCCTGCGGCTCTCTCTAAGATTTTTGTAGATCTGTTTTTTTTTTGTTTTGTTTGCAGATTGCAAGAATTTGGGGGTAACGAGTTCAACAAAGTTAGCCTTCAATTTTGGGTATGAACTTTCCTACTGTTTTCTCTAATATTATTCTTTTCACCGATTATTACTACCTGGAAGCATATTTAGATCGTTCTCACTATCAATTCCCTCCAATTTGTTTGCAAGGCTGTCTGATTTTCTCCAGCAAACCTGAACTTCCACTTTAATTTTGGTGCTATTCACTCAGTGCAATGCAATACTCTTAATTATGTGGCGATTTTAGTACCAAGAAGTAACTATCTTTAACCACGTAAGGGTGGATAAGCTTGCTATTGTTAAGATGCTGCCATTTGGCCCTTGCAATACCAGTCTCCGTTATCTTCCTTCCATATTGGACAACCCTTTCTCCTTGATTTTGTAACTAACCGAGTCCTTGTATATGAATTGATGTTGGTCAGGTGGGCTTTCTTCAGCTTTTGTGCTCATGCTAATTCTTCTTCAAAACCTTGTTGTTGCAGCCAAATACTGAAACTGATGATGGTATCACACCATTGTTGTCTGTTGTGGCTTCTGGTTCCCTCCCATGCTTGGAGGTTCTAATCCAGGTACATCATCTAATTTGATAAGTAAAAGACATGTTTTCCTTGCTTTTATTTGGAACATGTTTTATTGTTGTATCGATGTTTTGGAGAAAACGATATATTGCGGTATCGATGTATCCAAGTAACCTAGCTTGAAAGTCCGAATACCCATCCAAAAAATCCTGGATCCGCCACTGCACATACATACTCTCCGTTACGCGAGATACTCCCTACATTGCGAGATACGACATAGGGTGTAATTACACCGGGTGTAGAAAAGAGGCTTCCTATAATATATATATATATATATATATATATATATATATATATATATATATATATATATATATATATATATATATATATATATATATATATATATATTGCCTTTTAGACCTCATGAATATACACATAATATTCATAATATGGTATCAGAGCTATCGCTTTGACCTTGTTCCTTCCGCTGCCATCGCCACCGCCGTTCTTTGCCGCACCTGTAGCCGCCGTCCGACGTCGCCTGCCAGCCGTCACTCGTGGCGTCTCGACCGCTAACCGTCGCTAGACATCGCTCGCCGTCTCAACCGCCAGCCGTCGTCTGTTGGAAATCTAGTCAATTTTCGGTATATTTTAATCCAGATATTCAGCATATAAAACATGACATAAACATGCATGAGTGATCTATCAACGATGTATTCATATTCGCTAATGAACAAGCTAACATAAATATCTATTAACATATTCATAGCGCACAGAAAGAAATACATCAGAAAAGTTTTCAATTTATACCCTCGGGCGGGGCCAGTGCCGGAGACACCGGAGGCGCCGTTACCATCAGTCGACATGATGGCCTATTCGATGTAGTCGATCGAGGCGTGATGCAGGACGAAGCTTGATGCAGAAGATGTTCGCATGCGCCCCGCGAACGGTTCACCACCGAAGTAGACGTCGCAGATTGAGTAGTCGCGCTGATGCGCTCCCCAAAAACTTGATCGCCCGCCTACCCGTGCAGGTACACAAACGGACGAAGTTCCGGAGGCCTACTCGCCCAGAAACTTGTGCGCGCAAGGCTTTGGACCGGAGATGACAGAGAACAGCAACAAAAACAGAGAGCGAGTACTGTTCTTTCGTATCCCTTTGGTATGGAGAGGAGAGCCTTCTTTTGTAACAGCAAAAACGAAGAGACCAGTAACTGCAGCCATAATACACTAGTAACTGCACCGTTACTGCCAGGAGTCAGTGCGTTTCGATTTTTGAATAGATAAAGAAAAACGCGTCCGCACCCGACACGCGCACGGCACGGCACGGCACGGCTCGGCGTGGCGAGGCGAGCGAGCGCGCGTGTGTATTGGCTCTCTCCAATTCCACAAGGGGGTTACCACGTTCCACCTTTTAAAGTGGTGTAACTCCCATTCAATTCTCCATATGGGACTAAACAATTTTTACACCTAGCATTAATAGTGGGCCGAGAAATTTCATTTGATTAATTGCTAAATTAAAATGGACCAAGCCCAATTAATCCAACAACGTCTGCCCAGCCCGACCTGGCCATCGCCAGCCGTTTGTCGCCCGACTGGCACCCAGCGCCTACCAACCAGACCGGACGCCCACTGCCCTGCCGCCCCATTGCCTGGATCCAACGCCTGGCGACCACCTCCCAGGCGCCCACCGCCCCGTCGTTCGGCAACCACCACCCGGACACCCGTCGACTGGCGACCTCCGTCTGGCCACCCTCCGCATCACCAACAGGCGCTTGACCACCCACTCGATCATATCAGATCTGATCTGTTGGTTCAGTGGTTTTCCTATACATCAATAAAAAAGAAAGAAGAAAAAAGAAAAGAAAAAATGTTGATCTAATCGCCATGTCGTCCAGCGCCGCTTACTAGTCTTCGTTGTTTTGGTCACCGTGCCATCCAGTGTGGCCTACTGAGGGCTTCCGTTCCATCAGCTGCGATCCCGTTCTCAGGAACAAAACTCTATAGGATGAATTATAGGTTGTGGTCTTCACTCATAGAGATCACGCTTGATAGTCTTCGCCTTTGGGGACATGTCACCGGTGCACGACCTTCTTCGCCACCGTCAGTTCAGCCTCCTCCTAAGTAGTCTACTTCTGCACCTCCTCCATAAATGAGGTTGCCAAGAAGGAGGCATAGGCTGCTACTGCAGCAGAGCAGTGATGCTCAATTCTTTTTTGCTCTAGTGTGAGTTGGAGACGCTTCGTCAAGGAGACTCTTCTGTCGATGACTTCTTTTGAGCCATGGCCAGTCTCTGGCGCTACCTGGACAAGCTGGCATCTCCACTTTGTTAGGAGTGTCATAAAGTGTAGAAGGCAGATCATAATCGCGTTCACCTTTATGATTTCCTCTACTGTCTTCACCTAGAGTTTGACTTTGCCAGGGCTCAACTGCTGAGCCGCTCGCCGCAACTGACCATCACCGAGGCCCTTTCGATACTTCAAGCTGAGGAGCTTCGCCTCGGGTTAGCAGTATAGTTCGTTCTGACTGTGTTTGCTGGTCCTTCTCCGACTACACCAACTGTTTCTGCTATGACTACGATCCGTCCTCAACTGCCTATTTTTGCTCCTGTTTTTGCACCAACTGGAGTTCAATGCATCTACTACAAGAACTTCGGGCACGACTATCAGAGTTGTGTGATGCAAAAAAAAGTGGAATAAGGTGCATGGGGGTGGACGATCACAAGAGGACAGACTAGCTTGTTAGGTTCTCGGCGAGGTAACTCTGTTTAGTAGCTCTGCTAGGCTCTACTTCAGCTCTCTCACAGCTCAGCAGGTTCTGCCAATCTAAATCAGATGTCTCCTCTAAGTACCTCTTGGGTCACACCTATTTCGTTTAGGATCGATAGACAGAGATGGTACTTGGGACTGACCGGTGCCGTAGGGATCGTCAGGGTCTCTACATTCTCGACCGCCTACACCTTCCATCCACTTCAGTTGCTCCTACTATATCTATCTCCACGGCCACTGCTGCCACCACCTCTGGAGCTTTTGCGTAGTGGCATCACCGTTTAGGTCACCTGTGTAGGTCCCATCTTTCTTTATTAGTTCGTCAGGGTGTTCTTGGACGTGTTACTGTTAATACATCCATGTTTTGTCAGGGTTATAAGTTGGGCAAGCAGCTACAACTTTCTTATTATTCTAGTGAGTCCTTGTCTTCTCGTCCTTTTAATTTAGTTCATTTAGATGTATATGGACCTGCGCCTATTATCTTTAAAGGCGGACATAAATTCTATGTAATTTTCATGGATGATTGTTCCCATTTTACTTGGCTTTTCTCTATGTCTAATCATGGTTAGTTTCTTGCAATCTATCGTAGCTTTGCCACGATTGTTCATACTCATTAATTTTATGTCCTCTATTTGTACTTTTCACTGTGATTCTGCTGGCGAGTACTATTCTGGCGCTTTCAGACAATTTTGTTCTGAGCAAGGCACTCTTTACCAGTCTTTTTGTCCTGGTGCCCATACTCATAATAGGGTTGGTGAGCGTAAGTATCGTCATCTGATTGAGACTACTCGCACTCTTCTCCTTGCCCTCTCACATTCCATTATAGTTCTGGGCTAAGGCTGGTTTTACGGCTGCATATCTTATCAATATCCATTATAGTACAATTCAAAATTTAGTTCAAACTTGTTTGAACTAATTAGTAAACTAGTTAAACTTGACATCTAAGAAATTTTAAAAAATTTCGCACATGATACATACCTCTTTTAGACTATGGTGCCCGGGCACCAAGGAGCACTCATTACTATATATATATATATGTGTGTGTGTGTGTGTGTGTGTGTGTGTGTGTGTGTGTGTGTGTGTGTCATGACTCACATAAGGATTCATACAAGTGATGCATCATGATATCAGGAAGATATAACATGGTAACTTTACTGTTAGATGATGCAAGTGGTTTAAAACTTAAGTCTAAGAACATGTTCATATGTTCATACACTACCTCCATTAATGATTAAGCATGAATTCTAAAACACTAGTAACAAGTACTCTAATAAACAAAACAGCATGCAAAACAAGTAACCTAAAGATATCATGGGAATATTACGATGTTAGAAGTCTATAACTAGGCAAACATTAGTAATATGATAAATGTATGCTATGGCAATAGTGACAATTAATCATGGAATATATTGTATGCGGAATGAAAAGGTTAACGACCGTGCGGTACTTACCTTGAGCAAGTTCGGCGGACTCACTGCACGAAGGATTCAAGGAGTGCAACTGCTCAAATGTTCCCTCAAAAGCCGTGTGCGAACCTACAAGGTGGAACAAAGACAAATCAGATAAGGGCTAAGATGAAATTGTGGAAAGATGGAAAGAACTTCATTCAACCGGAAAAGATCATGTTCGCTAGGACTTTGCGTCGTGCCTCAGTAGGCCGAACCACGTGGCCACTAAGCGTTGGCTTCACTACCGCCATCGGCCATTGCCACCACCAATCGCCCAGCGCTGACTGGCCACTCCGCCGCCTAGCCACTGCCTAGCCACGCCACCCCCTATCCGCGATGCCTAGCCACGCCATCGCCTGGCCACATCACCCAGCTGTGCCGCCACCTGGCCACACCGCCACCGTGCACCCAGCCCGTGCTGCGCCTCTAGCCTAAATCGCTCCTCTGGCCTCGCGCTGTCACGCCGCGCCTCCAGCCCACACCTGGACGCGGCTGCCACTCTACGCCCATATGCCGTCACGCCAAGCAACCTCTGGAATGGAAGCTTGCGCAGGGAAAGGCAGGTGAAAAGAAAAGAGAAAGTTTTTAATTAGCCCTCAATCCTGATTAAAGGAAGATAATTAATTTGATTTAATGCTAATAGAGCCATTAACAGGATTTGCAATACTGTGTGATTACTTCCCATTTTCAGGGTGCTACACGCGGAGGGCGCGTTCTGGCCACTGGTGATCTAGCAGGACTACAGTCCATAGCTCGTGTTTGCGTTGGTGATCCCGATGTTCTTTCAGCTAGGGATGATCGTGCTGGCCTTCTTCGCAATATTGGTATTTCGCACAGTCGGGTTTGGAAGCAATGTGGTGCTCATGGGGGCGGTCATCGTCGGCACCATCAACCTAGGCACCATCTTCTTGTCGATGCTGGTCATCAGCTGGTATGGGCGCAAGATGCTCTTCCTCATGGGCGGCATCTAGATGATCGTCTGCAAGGTGGCGGTGGTGTGGATCATGGGGGCAGGGCAGGGAGTGGGCGATGGGGAGGGGGTTAGTGGCAGAACTACTGTAGGGGCAAGCCGGGGCGGCTACCCCGGGTCTATCGGGTGGAGAATCCCCCTAGCCAGCCCGTCGGCCCCCGACCGCAGCCATTGCCATGATTGGCACCCGTGAGCTGGTGTGGTGAGCCACTGATGTGTCTGTCTGAGCCTTGAGGCCTTGAGCAATGAGCATTGGTTTGATTTTTTTTATTTCCTAGAGTACATATGTACAATATTACTATATGAGTAAACTTTTATTTCTTGTAGGAATTCTATAAGAAAATGAAATCAATGCTTGTTAGTACTTTGTATGAGCTCTTAATATTGTAATATATGCTTGTTTGGTTGTATCAATTAGATCTATGTTTGTCTGTTGTATCGGTTAGATCTTGACAACTTCAATGCATTTGACATCATTAGTTATATTGACTATTGAATCACATTGTGTTTTGGTATTTTTTGACACTACTGGTTCGCTCCGGATCTTTTTAATTCCTAGTTCCGCCGCTGGAGAGGGTAGGTGATGGCGATGGTGGTGCTGACGTGCGCGCACTCGGCGGCGTTCAGGTGGTCGTTGGGGACGCTACGTGGGTGGTGCCGAGCGAGATCTTCCCAGTGGAGGTGCGGTCGGCGGGGCAGGCAGTGAACGTGGCGGCGCTACTGGGGCTGACGTTCGTGCAGACGCAGTCCTCCTGGCCATGCTCTGCCGCTTCAGGTACGCCGGCTGGGTCGCCGTCATGAGGGCCTTCATCGCCGGGGACCAAGGGGGTGGGGTGCCCCTCCGTCCGGGCAAGCCACTGGTGCGGGAAGCGATTCGTTCCGCACCCTCGGCTTTGGTTGGTTCCACATGCATGTACATATATATGGACTCAGAATTGATGTCCACCGAGTTATAGTCAGATGCAGGCCACCATTGAAGAAATTTCCGGCCTGCACCGTCTCTGCGTGTACCTTCCCGTAAAACTATATATATCTAGGTCCGTCTGCCCCTCTCCGAGACTAGCTGAACTTCCAGCGGCTCCTTGTTCAAGTGTGCCATTTATCTTCCCTCAACAGACTCCTTGTTGAAACTCGATGCTCACCTCACCTGCTCTCTATGGGAGGCCGACCGGTGCTGGTTAATGCGGTCACATCGAAGCACTTTCGATCTAGCATTATCATTTCCGCACAGAGAATCTAAATAGTTTTTGTGAATACTAGCGGTCAAAACGTTAACAATATTTATTTGGAAACAATGTCTCTATCTGGAAACGGAGTGATTGTTCTACCGACTAGTCGTTTAATCTGCCGTGGGGCAAGGAATATTAGGTGGGGGCAAGCTAGGTTATGGTTATGACGTTGATCGGAGCATCAGTCTACAACACCGACAACCGAGTGCTTAACTCACGCTGCATCAGTGGAAAGGAAAGGGGAGCCTTTTCATCAAGAGCTGAACGTGACATCCCAGCAAACATAATATGTAGCAGCACTTCCCTTCGTCTAGCAGTACTACACTTGCCTTGCTATTGCCTATTAGTCTCCCTCTCCTCACGTATTATCCGCACGTATGTGTATCTACGTGACTCGTGGCATGATTATATTGTGAAATTTGTATGCTATTTCCAAACTCAAGGATAATTATTTGAGCGTGGCCGATCTCGTATGGTCATTTTGGAACGCTGATTTAAAAATTTTTGAACTTCACGCGCAACTAACTCATGTATACAAGGAACTCCGATTATTTTGTTTTTAAATTTAGAAATTATGGTATCATTTAATTGAGATCCGTTGCAACACGTGACCACTTGGTTCGCTCTCCGTTTCATTAATCTCCCCCTCTTTCTTCAACATTTACGAGCAAACGTCCACATAACCATCATCTCTCTTGTTCCCAAAATATTAACCAAACATAATTCACTACTTAATCATTTTTTGGTTTCATGAGCTCCTTAATCCCGTGCCCACCCATAATTCATCTCATAAGAAGAAGCAGAGGGTGTAATATATAAACGACACTAATGTTATTAGTACGGGATAGAACAGCATGTTCTTCCTCCAAATATTTAACTATTTATTGAGGATTGTGCACAGTGTTTCCTTGTTCGTTACACGTCCAATCAATACGCTGTAGCACCGACTACTATTCATCTTTTAAGTAGTCACTATCCATTGCGGAAATTTTTTATAGTTCCATATCAGTTGTTGTTACATTAAATTCCTATATAAAGGAGAAAGAGGGTGGGAAAAGATAATATGTCATTTTTTATATAAGAGACGTTTTGAATCTGTAAATTAATACAAATAATAAGAGTGTGTGAGACAATAATTTATGGTAAAAATATAACAAAATAGTTAGATGAATAATTTACTGTTAAAGAAATTTCTCTAATGCTATCTTTTGATAAGGTGAAAAATTTAAAGATAATATTAAAAGATAAACTATACTATTGTACATACCTTGATATGACCAATCTTACATCCCTGTTCCCAAATCAAAATCCTCTCTCCTCTGAAGACGGCGATGATGCGACGACAGCGGCCGCGATTCCTTGATCCCTTCGCACTGAAGGCGTCACCTGATTCTTGGCTCCTCCGATGCTCGTCACAGATTCGCCAAGCCAAGGAGACTTAAGGTTGTAATTAGCATGAAACTGGAGTTAGTCTCATAATGAGCAAGCATTTGAAATTAATCCCCAAAACCGTGGTTAGACTGTAAGAATCTTTCTACCTCTTGAATAAGGATCATGCAAAGGCTGATAAGTCCAGCATTACTTAAGATGATTGCATTCAAAATTATCCTTTCCCAGACTGATCTCACTTAAGTACTGCATTCCACTTCAGTTTTGTTCACTGAAACAACAAAAGATAGGTGAAGGCACAAATGATGCAGTGAGAACTGAGCAGCATCTGCATGTCCCGGGCGAGATGGATCTGGCGAAACCCAGAAGCTGGTACCTGATAGAAGAACAAAACAGCAACACTACCCAGGGCAGGTTTTGTTGGTTGCTACCAACCTTTAAACCTTTTTTTCCGTCTGTTTTGTGTGTGAACGTTCTTGTGTTCTTGAATATGTAATCGAATACGTTTTCTGGAAAGAATTCCTACTGTATGACCACTACTACAGAATATGTTATTATAGACAGTTTAAAAACGTCATCACAGGCAGTTTCGTGAACCGTCTTAGTTTATGAATCAGTAATAATATGATATCATCACAGACGACTTTCGAACCATCTGTGATGCAGTATTTCACAAACAGTTTCAACTACAAGTCTACTATCATAGACGGTTTGTAGTTAAAACTGTTTGTGATATAAGACTTATCACAGACAGTTTCAACTACGAACCGCCTGTGATATTTAAATATCATGCATGCAATCTCTGGCAAGTCAGTCCTAGGGTTCCGAGCACATCTAAATTCTTAACCATATCATAGATCTCTTTTCCGCTTACATGTCTTGGAACTGAACTGTCCTCCTTCTCTCCATCAAATTGTTTCTTCATCCTGCGCTATGGGTGAGCCCTCCGAAGGACCTACAGTGACACATATACATGGTTTTGCGTGAGTGCTTCAGCCATACACTCTCGATATCATCTAAACAGTGAGCAGAGGCTTTGGCCCCTTTGTACTCTGACCCGATATGTTAGCAAGGCCAAGATAATCATTTACGGTACAAAACAACGAGCGTAAAGTGAAGTTTTCTCATTTGTATGCATCTCATACTTGTACTCCTTCGATTCACAGTATTTTTAGATCTTCCACCAACGGTGCTAGGTACACATCAATATCATTCCCAGGTTGCTTCGGCCCTTGGATAATTATCAACTACAAAATATACTTTCGCTTCATACACAACCAAGGAGCAAGGTTGTACATGCAGAGAGTCACGGGCCAAGTGTTGTGCCGCCTGCTAATGTTACCGAAAGGTTGTATTCCATCTGTACTTAATTCGAATCTTATATTCCTTGGTTCTGCACTGAAGTCTACAAACCTCCTATCGATGTTTCTTCACTGGGCAGAATCAGCAAGGTGTCTTAGCATTCCATCATCCTTACGCTCTTTCGAGTGCCAATACAGCAGTTTTGCCTCCTTTGGGTTCGCAAAAAATCGCTTCAAATAGGGAATTGCAGGAAAATAATACACCACCTTAGCAAGAGAACATTTCTTCACCTCTATTCCCTCACCGGCATTTGATTGATTCTTACGCTTATATCGGGAGGCATTGCACACCAGACATGCATGCATGTTTGCATACTCTTTACGGTAGAGGATACAGTCGTTTGGACATGCATGTATTCTTTCTACTTCCATTTTCAATGGACAAAGAACATTTTTAGCTTTGTACGTGGTTTTTGGCAACTCGTTTCCCTCCGGAAGCATGTCCGCTAAAATACCTAATAGTGTCGTGAAACTCTTGTCGGACCAACCGTTGCTTGCTTTCAATTTCAGCAGTTCAAACACGGCTGACAACTTCGTGTATTTTAACTTGCAGTACGTGAACAAAGCTTTCTATGAATCCTCCATCAAGCCCTGGAATCTAACATACTATCCCTCATCATAGTTCCCTTCCGCATCACGAAGCATCTGATCCAGATTGTCATCATACAGCCTATCCGAATCAGAACCATAATCGATATCATCCGGCGGCATATTATTGACTTCGTCGGCAATATCATTGTTATTACCTACATGTGTAGTCTGCTCTTCACCATGACTGGTCCAACGCTCATACCCCTATTTGAAATCCCTTCGAATTAAGTGTGCTTCAATCTGCGCTCGGTTCTTAAACATCTTTAGATTATCGCAGTGAATGCATGGACAATACATATATTACACCCTCTTATTCAACATATCTTCCTCGATAGCTCTTGTAAAAGTAGACACGCCATTAATGTACTCTTCACTCACACAGTTCGCAGCGTACATCCTGATTTGGTCATACGTTACGCATATAATTAATAGTTTAGCAAGAGTAATTAATTGAATTAAATTAAGTAGAAATAAACTATAAATTGATTAAACCCTAAACCATGCTAAATGTAAATAAACTTCTCTCCAGATCAAGCTAGTTCGATTTAAACCATCTTCAATTCTTCTTTCACCAAAGCTATATATCTAAATTATAATGCAATTAAAAACAAATTACTAGCCATATGTAGTCAAGAAATGAATGGATCTACAATTACTTGCCAAATAGTCTTCTTTCACCAAATCGTCGCCTCAAAGCCCCTGCCTCTAGCTCAAGCCAGCAGCTAGATCTGGAATTTAAGACAGAGAGTCGACATGTCTATGCGCAGTTAATATAGTAGAATTATCACAGATGGAAAAAACCGTCTGTGATATTTGGCAATATCACAGACGGTTTTTACCATGAATTATCTATGATATTATCTCTTCATAAATGGTTTTTGGCGCTGTAGCAACACAGCCGGTTTCTAAACTAAAACTATCTTTGCTTGTATTTAACACTGACGGATTTAAGAAATCATCTGTGAGGTACAGTCTAATATTAGGCTTCTTGTAGTAGTGGGCACATTCTATGCGTGGCACTCGAGCATGGTTTATTCTTTTCCGATTGGGTTGCAGCATAGTTTCCCTCCAATTTTGTATTGGTTTGTCAAGTTTGAGATTTGGAAGCGTAGTTTCCATGCATATTTGCATTATTTTCTCGGTTTCCAGTCAATAAATGGACTAATTAAACACTGATGTAGCTATGCCGTCACGTACAGCTGGTAGGGTAGATCGTGACCAGAATACAAACTACTACTCTCATATTAGTAGTATTATGCAACGCACCACCACATAGATTGAATTGAACGAAACACACACACTCTAATGTCAAAAGGGACCAATCAACAACCGCTTCCTATCACGAACAAATGAAAAGAAAGCATAATGTGCTCGACCTAACTACCTTGAGTGAGTATTAATATGAAGATGTATAGTTAATTACTGTCAACATAAATAATACCGTTTTTTAGTGTACTAGCTAGCTATCTCCTCCATCTCATCATGTAGCTAGCTAGCATATATGACATACTGTTCAACAATATAGGAGAGAGAGGGAGAGGTCGACATGGACATGTCGCTTACTCGAGGCCGGGTTTAGTGATTGGCTGCCTGCTTTTCTAGTTGGCCGGCCGGCATCTTTTCCTTCTTTGATTTCTCTTAATCCCTAAATTAACATTATTGTTGTTTCTGCCGGTACCAACTCTCTCTCTCTCTCTCTGCCTAGGTAGCTTCTTGTTAATTCCGTCTTCCTCTTGCTTGTATGGAGTATGGAGTAGTTGTTGTATGTATTGGCGTCTCCTAGCTATAGCTTAGCTGTGCTACCATCCATCTCTTGCAGCTTGCAATGCAATGCGGTGGTTGGGTGATCTCCATTCCAGTAATTAAGAAGCGAACGGCGCGCGGTGGGGGATTCCCTTCCGTCGGTGAGGATGCCGCACAGCCGGCTTTGCCGGTGTCTGTCTCCCACCAGCTCCGCGGGAGATGCCTGCAGCATAGCCCACATTCTTGCTCCCACCGCTGGCCTCATTGCCGTCGTCGCTTCCGCCCTCATTGCCGCCGCCCAGGAAGGCCGCGTCACCGCCGCTCCTCTTGATGCCCACCAACTGCATGTGCGCATTCAGCCACAAAAATTGCAATTTCAATATGCGCGAAAATGTAATGCCGAGCAACGTGCATGTATGTACGCAAGATACGTTGATGGCTTGATGCGTGAGATCGATCGAGAGCAATGCAGCTAGGGACGGAGACGGACTGACGGACCTTGCAGCCGAGGGAGCAGAAGCGAAAGGGGTCGAGTAGGGCGCGGCCGCAGATCTCGCAGTTGTACGGCGAAGCCGCAGCCTTGCCTGCCGCGGCGCCGGCGCCTCGCGGCTGCGGGCGCTCCTTGAGGAAGAGCACCCTGGCGCTGTTGATGACGTAAGTCTGGACGCCGGTGATGTCGAGCACGTCCTCCACCTCCGAGACGCGCACAACGTCGTGGTAGGACGAACGGCGTATCTAATTTTTGCAAGATGAAAGAAAACCAAAATGTTATGTAGCGCGCGTTTGCATTAATCGCATCGCATGGATAGTCTATGGAGGGAGGGAGGGAGAGCTAGTAGCACGGACCTGGATGACGCGGTGGGCGGCGTGGCGCTGTGCTCGGCAGTAGTAGCAGAAGGCGGGCGGAGGCGCGCGGCAGTCGAGGCAGAACATGTTGCACTCGCTGCGCGGGGAGTCGGCGTGCGAGGCGCAGGTGGAGAAGAAGCGCGTGGTGAGGAGCGGCTCCAGCCACTGTGGCACAAGGCGCGACGCCGGCGCTACCCGCCGCATCATCATATATGCCACCCGCCGGCGTCCGCCCTTGCCTAGCTAGCTGCTCGATCCAAGGCTGCAAGGGAAGGGATTCTTCTTTCTTTCTTTCGTCCTAGAGCATCTAGCTTTAATTTGGTGCCTTGTTACTCCCTTCCCTTGTTGTCGGTGTGCGTTTATGCAACGCCAAAACATCTAATGTACACCAATATAATTGACAACCCTCAAGCTAAAACGTGGGAAATATTATCAAGAGGCCAATGGACGAAGGAGAGATGTACTGCTCCGTCCAACAGTAACAACCAGGCAGGCAGCTCAGTCCTGCCTGCCGGTGCCTGCGACCCTACCTAGTTACCGGCTAATTAATTGTGGTTAGGTGCGCGACATACTCCACTACTATATAATCATATCGATCGTATCGTGAGACCGGCCGGAGGTCCGATGAGTATTTATTTAATTTTGTTTATTCTCCGTAAAAGTTTGAATTTGATTTTATGTCGTTTGCATATTTTAGTTTTGCTGTTAGGTGTTCGATATATGTTCAAACTGGCTGTGGGCCATGGTCTAACCGCGGAGCGATTGTATCGGTTCGTAGTTGGCAGTACGCTTTTTCAAAGAGGTCTTCATGTTGTTGCGTGAAGGGTTTGCGAGCTATGCGATCGGCCGAATGATGGCGCTTTGATCGGAGCTGTGCTGAGTGGTCTGACCAGTATGGTTGATGCGGTCTAACTGGATCACTTGGTATATTTTTCAGAGAGATCTTCGTGTTGTTGCGTGAAGGATTTGAGAGCTATGCGACCGACTGAATGATGATGGTCTGACCGGAGCAAGTGTTAATCATGGCGTGAATTCGTGCATTGTGTTAATCGTCGTCGGGAGTGCCATATGGTGTTTGCTAACGAGGATCAAGTGCATATCACTTGTACTTGGGATGATTGCCTATTCTTTGATATGTAGTGCGCTTGTGATTGTTGGCGGTCAACGGCAGGACCAATGATAGGAGAGCAACCCAAGGTCATGGACATCTTATCACAGACGGTTCTCCGAATCCTTCAGTATTGCAATTATCACAAACGGTTTTACATGTGTGACCATCTATGTTAGTAGCGATGAATAGAACCATCTATAATATTGATATATAATTATCACAGACAGTTTGTATTAAGAAAAATCTATGAATTATCATAGACGGTTCTAATAAAGAACCATCTGTGAAGTGTCCCATTATCACATATGGTTCTTGGTAGGGACCGTCTGTGATAAATAATTATCACAGACAGGAGCGAATCCATGGGGTAGGCGTCATCAGGCTGAAGCCTACCCTCCACTAGTTTGCTGCCCCCCTCCTGCAGCCCTGCGGCGACTAGCCCCTGCCTCCTCCCTGGCGCCGACGCCGACAAGAAGAGTTGTCTGAGGAGAAGAAAGAGCACGGAGCCACGGGAGAAGAAACAAGGCCGAACCGCGAAGAAGTAGAAATGCAGGCCCAATGGCCCACGGGCCCACCGCCCACACATCCAATGATCCAATACATGTTGCCCTTCAATTGTTCTCGTGCTCCCAATTCCCAAATTTCCCCAAATCTACCAAAATCCCTTCCCGAGCTCCCGATCCCCCAAATGCTTAAATCCCCAATTGATTGCTCACCCGTGCCACATGGCGACGAGTGATGAGCCGAGGCGGGGACGCTGGTCGCCGGATCCAGAGGGGGGACGCCGGAAGGGCCGAGGCGGGTCGCGCTGTCGCAGGACGCTGGTCGGTGGGCGGTTGCCGGCTGGCTTGAGCGCGCCATGCGGGCGCATAGTCATTGTTGTCGGGCGGGAGGCCGGGACGCTGGGAGGTGGGCGCCGGCTCTACTGGGCGCTGGCTGCTGCCTCTGCATGAGGGCGGAGACGCCGGACGCGGAGTGAGCTGAGACTGCTGAGTGACCGAGACCGACCAAGGGATCGACTGGATATTTGCCACTGCCCTGACCGGCTGACCGAGACACCGAGTGACCGAGACTTTATTAGGTTTGCAAATTACAATTCATTTCTTAATTAGTTCTCTAACTTTAGAATATAGACATTTCTTAATGTATATACTCAATTTTACTTAATTGTATTACCAATTTTTTCATTTTGATGTACAGATTGTTATCTACCGGAATCATATTTACATGTTTTTTAGATTCACTTGCTATTAGTGAGGTACCTCCGTTGTATCTCTTTTTTTACTTAGCTTTTATTCATGTATGAAGCTATGAATTTGATTGCACAAGAATACAAAACTATGTTTCTTACAAAGTAGTTTAGTCATTCAAGGTGTAGAACCAATAATTCTACAAAAACTTACGATCGAGCATAAGAATGTATAATTTTTCAGCCCACCCTTATTTTTTATTCTGGATTCGCCACTGATCACAGGCAATTCGTGGTTGGAAGTGCCTGTGATCTGTCTGCTTGGAATTACGCTACTTTGAAGGATGCGACTTGCTTTGGGGAGTTTAGTGAAAGTATACCGCAGATTTGCAAGTGTGCTTCTAGATCAATTTATTCTGGTGATTTGAGAATAGTATTTGCTTCTAATTATATACATTATAATAAGAGAGATGATAGCTATGTTTATATCTAGCTTGGTAGTTTGCTCCAATTTAAGAATGGGTCGCTACTCCTATTTTACTTCAATATATTCTTGCTTGATATACATACATATATACATATATATACACACACACATATATATATAGCTTTATAAATAGTGCGTAGCTAGCTACTTTAGATAGACAATTTATGGTGAATAATAATTATATGTAACTATTAGGCTAGCAAGTTATAGGAGTATTAATCTAATTTGACACTAATTTGTTACATGCATAGCGTAGATAGACCGAAGCTATATGTACATTGAGAATCATGTGAGTGAAGAGTACATTGATGGTGTGTCTACTTTGAGAAGAGCAGCCGAGCAGGATATATTGAAGAATGGGATAGAATTTATGTAATGTCTATGCATTGATTGCAATAATCTGAAGATTTTTACCAACTCAGCACAGATCAAAACTCACTTGAATCAAAGGGGTTTCAAAAAGGGTAAACAATATGCCGGATGTGGACTGTGCTTTCGATGAGGATAGATTGCACGATGATAATCTGAATTAGATGCACAAGGTTGTCATCTATTCTTGAACTACTAAAATTGAAGGCAAGTAATGGTTGGTTCGATAAGAGTTTCACAGCGACGTTAGGTCTCCTAGCGAACATCCTTTCAGAGGAAAATATGTTGCCGAGTACCACCTACTAAACCTAGAAGATTCTTTGTCCATTGAAAATACAAGTAGAAAGAATACATGTATGTTTGATCGATTGTGTCCTCTAATGTAAGAGTGTGCAAACTTACCCGATACAAATGTAATAATGACTTCAATGATGACGAGGGCATCGAGGTGAAGCAATGACCTCTTGCTAAGGTGTTGTGGTATCTACCGGTGATTCCCCGTTTGAAGCGCTTTTTTGTGAACCGAAAGGATGCAAGATTGGTGAATTAGCACTCAAAGGAGCGTAAGAGAGATGAAAAGATAAGACACCCTACTGATTCTATCCAGTGGAGGAACATCGATAGGATATTTATAGACTTTGGTGTGGAACCAAGAAATATAAGGTTCGAGTTGTGTACAGATGAAATGAATCCTTTCGGAACATGAGCAACCGACATAGCACCTAGCATGTAAATGTATGCATGTACAACTTTCCTCGTTGGCTGTGTATAAAGCAGAAGTATATTTTGATGTCACTACTTATCCAAGGGCTGAAGTAATCTGGGAACGATATTGATGTGTACCTAACACCATTACTGGAATACCTTGTGACATTGTGAAACAAAGAGGTACATGTATGGGATAGGAAAAAAATAAGAGAACATCACTCTGCGCCCTAAATGTTGTTCTACACAATCAATGATTTTTCTACCCTTGGTAACTTATCAAGGTTGAGTACAAAAGGAGTCAAAGTTTGTCCACACTACTTAGATTATAGCGAGAGTATGTGGTTGAACAACTTGCGTAACACTATGTACATGCATTACCATAGGTTCCTTCCAAGGAATCACCTATACCACAAGATGAAGAAATAATTTGACAGAAAAAAGAGGATGACTCAGCTTCAAAGTCTTTTTGCAGGAAAGTGGTCTAAGATATGGTTAAAGGATATCGATATTTTGCTTGGGAAGGGACGTAAGTTGAGAATCTATCAGAAGAATATGTGGAAAAAGATGTCAATATTTTATGACTTTCCTTGTTAGAAGCACTTACAAGTTCACAATTGCATCGACGTCATACACATAGAGAAGAATGTGTATAATAGCTTGATTGGTCTCTTATGAGAGAAATGATGTTCGTACAATCATCGCTGCCATCATCAATGTCGCTGAATGCGTCTGACGCTCAGAAGACCGAGGTACCGAAACGTGGCAATGGAATATCAAAAATGATCGAAGGCCGAATGACCATCTGACATGTGTCATTTTTTATATTTACTTGTCATTTTACCCCTATTATTTTCACAATTTTTGACAATTTATGATCATTTACACGTTTTTTTGTAATTAATTGCTCAAATTGGACTATTTTATATTTTTCTATATATTTCTACAGGCTAGCATGATCGAGGCACATTCACTCCAAATTGGTGTGCTAGGACTACTCCATATAGATATACACGTCATCACAAATGTGTAGGATCAAATCGCGAGGAAATCGGAGTTTCTAAGGGCTAGAACAGAAGAAATCATAATGGAGAAGGACCAATTTGCAATTGTGGAAAACTCCAAGGGCTAAAATGCAAAATGACCAATCCCCAATCCAACCGCAAAATTCCTAGCCACATGCCATTGCAATCCAGCCTGGCATTACTTTCTTCCCTGACCCCCATTTGCTCCCCCTTCCTCCTCTTTGCCTCCGGCCGCCGACAAGGTCAGGCCAGACCGCTGGCGCGCCACCTCTCCCTAGCCTCCTTCCTCTACTTTCCACCACATCGCATTCCTTTGGTCCCCCAAATTCCTCCACGCCGACACCCTTCTCCACTTCCTCTTTAGCTCCGCCACTGGCCGCCTACCCCTTCTCCTCCACTAGCACCGCCTCTTCTTTTCCTCTTTCCTCCCTTCACTGAGCATGGCACTTCTTCTTGACCTCCCCTTTGCTTCTTCTCCCTTTGCCCCCTTTCTTCTCTCCTCCCTCTTCCACACCTCTGGTCGCCGGCAAGGCCGAGCTAGCTCACTGGCGTGCCAACGCTGCTCCACCTTCAAACAAACACTAAATAGAAACAAAAATAGGCAGGTAATTAATTAGCCTGCCTAATTACCTGCCGCCTGGGGGGCTGGCGACAGGCTCCTGCTGCCAGCGACAGCGCCACACGTCGCATCACCGGCGTGCCGCCCGATCCGCCGATGGCAGAAATGACATTTTTGTTAATACGTCCCATATATTGCTATTTCAGTAAATATGGTGCGATACAGTGTCAAAACTGGCTTTGATTCAAATAGTTAGTATTTGTCATACGGCTACAATGCTTAGAGTTAGTATTTGTCATACGGTTATAATGCTTGCGATGGATATATAATAATAGACAGATCAGTGGTATCTAGCTAGCTAGATGATTGGCAGCACACTGCACTGCCCATACGCATTCAGGCTTCCCCGCGCGCACATTTGGCAATGGGCAATTTGGCACGCATACAGCACGCACGGACGACATCATAGATGGAACACAAGATATATGCGATAAGTCAGCAGATCTAGACCAGTTGGCCGGCCCTGTTGTCCTGTATTCTGCCCTAGCTTGTTCTCTAGATCTGTCGGTTGCCCGCTACTGTAACAGGCAGGCAGATGACATGTGAGGAGCAGGAGCAAGTGAAGCGCAACACATAAGCCCTGAAAATATCAGTGCCCACAGGACACGCATGTTACTTGCAAACAATACAAACTGCATGGTAGTACATTCGCTTCGATTCGACCCCACTAAGATGCACATGCACAATCATTCAGATTCCAGTGCCCTGGAAATGGCTGAATGAACCGAGGAACCACGCAGCAACACTAGAGTAGTTCTTAGTAGCACACGACACAGACAGAGAGAGAGAGAGAGGGGCATGCACCACACTGCAGCAGGACAGCGGGGAGTCGGTGACGCAGATACACAACCACCGACTGCATGCTAGCGACATCAAACCAACAGAGACGCACTCCTAGATTAACCTACGTACCAATAGCTAGTACTCGCTACCTACATTCCACCAGCATGCTCACACTGGCTAGCTAGCCCTGTTTGGTACATACATGCTTCTGCTCGCACCTGCAGTCAGGTGCACTGGTGCTTGCTAGGCGGACATGAACTTGGAGATGGCCTTGGTGCCCTCAGAGACGGCGTGCTCGCCGAGCTCGCCGGGGAGCACGAGGCGGACGGCGCTCTGCACCTCGCGGGAGGTGAGCGTAGCGCGGCCGGTGAACTTTGACAGGCGCGCCGCCTCGTCGGCCAGGCGCTCGAACATGTCGGCCATCATCATGTCGAGCACCTCCATGGCGCGCCCGGACGCGCCCATGTCCGGGTGCACCTGCTTCAGCACGCGCCACACGTACCGCTTGTACCCGCCCATCCCAGCGTCCCCCGCGCTGCTCACGCGACCGCGGCCCCAGCGCCGACGCCGCCCCTTGATCCCCTGCTTCTGCTTGGGCTTTCTCTCCGTCGCCTTGTTCGGCGTCTCCGGCTGCTTCTCCTGCATCTTGGGGAGCTCCGCTTCGCCCGTGCTCGCCTCCTGGTCGTTGGGGCCTTGCGTCGCTTGGCTCTGCGGCACAACGCACGGTGCTTCTTCCTGCGGCAGCTTCGTGTCTTGCCCTGCTCGGCGGCCTTTCCGGGGCTTCACAGCGCTGCCGGCACTGTCTCCGTCCGAGCTGGCGACCTCCACGTCCAAGCGCACGACAGTCTCCGGCTCGGAGGAGCCGTCGGCTACAACGGCGGTGGCGACCTGGACGGTCTCCTGCACCACGTTGGTCTTCACCACGGAGCCGACCACCACCTTGCCCTTGGTACGACGCTTGGGAGCCATATATGGAGTTTTTTGTTGGCTTGGTTTGCCTTGGTAAGAAGAAGATGAGGGGCTAGTCAATTGAGCAGAAGATCTAGCTTAAGTACTGGATTGGATTGCTGCAACTAGCGGAAGCTGTGCCTGTAGCGAAGAAGCGAGCTGAGGGAGACAAGTGTACGAGCACGCAAGCAGCTGGGGGAGGGACACGTCACATTGGGGTGGACACGCGGCAGAGACGTGGAAACTTGTGCTGAATGCTACGGCATGCTGCCTCGGGGTTCGTGGATCTCGAAGTGTCGGCCATGCTCCTGCCTTCGGCTTTTGGCTCGGCTTTCAAAACTGAGAAATTATTTGCAATGTGTCAATTTTTTTATTTTAATTTATGTATGCGTGCAGAGCTAGATATCAATTTAATCCAGAATTTTTAACGGATTTGACACTATTTGTGAGAGTATTTATAAAATTAATCGTAGACGTAGCGTATTTACAGAAATAACTTTTTTATCGTTCGGTGGGAGGGCGGCGGCGCGGGGGAGAAAGCATGGGTATCTACCGCACAGTGAGCAGACGGCATGCGCCTGTCGCCATCTAACTAGATAGTAGGCTCTTACCGCCTGCCCACGGGACGGCAGGTGATTAAACCAGCTTATTCACTACCTAAATTCATAATTTTATATCATATTTGTTATAATTTTTAAATATAGCAAATGAGGTCAAAAAATTACAAAATTTTATGCACAAACTCCTAACACAACGTACTTCATTGTGTAATTTTTTCACAAATTTTATCCTCTCTGAATATTGCTAAAAAATTTGTACGATTTTGATATATGTAGGAATTTTATGTGAAACTTCCCAACACAGTTGACCTAAGTGTGTATTTTTTGAGAATTTTATATGCTCCAAATTTACCATATTAACTTATGATAATTTAATCGTAATTAGTGATATGCGACCCCTCGACATCCCTCCTTGCATATCATGGTGGAGCTTCCCGAGGTATCGTGGTATGTTGTATAATGTTTTCATAATTTTTTGAGGCATTTGCTCTTTCTAAAAATTCTTAGAACAACGCATAATTAACCAGACGATTAAGCAGTTATGCACCGCTCTAAGAATTTTTAGAGGTACCAAATTATCATGAAAAATTACTAAATTTTTATGGAGCTTTCTTATATATTGTGCTACGTTGTGTAATTGTTATGTAATTTTTCACACCACTTTACTAACTCTAAAAATTATTTGAGTGGCGGCTCCACAGTGGCCGAGTGGCAGGCCATTAGCCCCTGGCCATTAGTGCTTAATTATCTATTTAATTATGCACCTCTTAAATAATTTTTTAGAGGTAGAAAATTAGAGCAAAAAATTATGTAAAAATTACAAAACATAGAACACTACATAAAGAAGCTCTATAAAAAATTTTGTAATTTTTCATGATCATTTGTTACCTCTAAAAATTCTTACAACAACGCATAACTGCTTAATTGCCTGGTTAATTATGCATCCTTTTAGGAATTTTAACAGATAGCAAATGGCCTGAAAAAAATTGCACAACGTACTACAATGGCTTGGAAAGCTCCACCAAAAATGTCGTAATTTTTTAGCTCATTTGCTATATTTACAAATTCAAAAAATTATAGCGTAAAATTACGAATTTAGGCAAGTAATTAAACCGGCTAATTAGCTAGCTTAATCACCTGCCGTCTACTGGTCGGGCGGTAGGCGCCTGCCGTCTGCTCGCCAAACGGCAGGCGCCACATGTCAACTGTTGGGCGTTGCCGTCCGGTGACCGAACGAAAGAAGTGATATTTTTATCAATACCACTTATATATAATTATTTATGTAAATATGTGTTAAGAAGACGCTATATAGGGTAAAAAACTCTTGGATCCATGTATGTATGCAGAGGTGGTGCACTTCGATTTTAGTACTAACAGTGTACCCTTTCTCCTGGCTTGGCTGATGTAGTACTAACAGTGTGTGCTCTGTCGTTCGAGTTAAACTGTTTCTTTTTTCTATAAAATTATTTCTTTAAGGCCCTTGTTTAATATGCAACGTGGAATTAAACCGTGTTCCATAAAAGTTCCTGTACAATTCAGGGAACCGAAACGTTTTAACTTTTTTGCCTGATCAGAGCAAGTTTAATAAGGCTGACTGTGCTAGCTATAAGGGAATCCATGTCAGCATAGTCCTATGTGGAGGGGAGAGAAAAGGAGAGAGAGAGCCAAGCCGGCTCCCATGCAAGAGTCAGGCTATAGCACAGGAAAAGAGACGTTATCCATGCATGTACCAATAGATTAACTGCTATATCCATGCATGTATTAAATGACCAATACCCATGTATGTATTAAATGATTGAGAGCTCTTGTAGAGACAACTTATAGCCAACTTATTGTATGAGTTGGCTGCATCATTACCTTTTGATGACATGGAAATGTATTGGAGGTAGCAGCTATCTATACTATTAAACTTGCCCTCAGGGAACTCAAATCTTAGCAAGTGGATCAACCTTGAATAGTGTAGATCAAAGTAGATCAACTGACCGTACGTTTCACTGGAACGTGGAATATGAAACGGAGTAGCTTATGGTGTCTCCAAAAGAATCCAGTGGCCTTTAGGGCTCCAAAAGCCTTCGAAGCTGCAAAAACCAGTGCTTATCCACGCTGTGAGTGGGTTACCTTCTCTCTTATAGTGAAAAAAAATTGATACAGAATTGGTACGAGTGTTGTGTCTCAATGGACGAAGGCATGAGGTGGGTTTTTTTTTTTGTATAGTTTATGGTTTATAGGTTAAATATTTGAATTCTGATTGTTCGTAAGAGGTAGTACGTACAGAAAAATAGTCGTATACAATTTTGATCGGTACAGCTGAACTCAGTACACTTTTTGCTGTAATTTTTCTATTAACTTCGTCTTAAAAAATCGTACCGTTTAAAAATCAGTTACTGTAGACAGTGTAAGCATAAGTGACGAATAAGCTAAAACGAATCGCCTATGTACTCCTGTGTGGCGCACATTTTATTGCCAGCAGCTCGTTACTATTGTAGAGTGCTTTAGGCAGTGATCGGTTGGGTTCAAGCTTTTGGCTTCCAGCTTATTTTTCACTATTCATAAATTTCGTATTTTTCTGAATTTTTGGTTTTTTGTTGAGCTTTTTTGCCGGTTCTTTTTCCCGTATTTGTTTGTATTATACGTAATGGGCTAACATATTTTTTATATTTTTAATTTTTTTAAAATTTAAGCTTTTAAGCCCAACTGATCACCACCTTAGTAGCATTACCAAATAGATGCAAATGGAGATGACGCTTCAACTGTACATGCAGCCATGGTGCATGATGTTTCGCTGGCGTGCGTCGGTGGCGTGAGAGGAAGAAGATCGAGGCTGTTGCGATGGTCCGGTCACCATTTGCAGTGGAGGTCTGGGTCAATCAAAGATAACTAGGTGAGAGATGGGCCCATCCCTTTTCTAAAGTCTAGATAGTGTATGTACTTTGTGACATCCCAACGCCGAAATGAACCGGACAAGAGAAAAGAAAGAATGTTGCCTCCAGCCGCAGCATGTGTTAATTAATTGGCAAAATTAGCTCCAGGCACATCACATAATCGTAAGTTGACTGATAGACACTGCAAATTCATGTCCGGAACACATTCCAATAAAATGATTTTTGAGGGATTTGGAGAGAGGAACAATTCAAAAATCCCAAGTTTTCTATGCTCTCTAGCACAACGATAAGGTGGGCCACATCCTGTGCAAGACAAGGATGGTAGTGATTAACAATGGTCGTTGGCGGTGGCCTTAGGGTCCTCTTCGCTCTCCTAATTTTCAAAATAATATTACTTTCTTTGCTAGAGTGTGCTCTGCCAAATAACCATGAATTTGTAGTGTCCATAAGGTAATTCTCGAATATACGGTGTATTTCAGTAAATACCAAACAAATGTGTCCAGAAACAAATTTGTCTAATAAATTCGACAAAAGCCCGCCGTCTACGCAGCACGTACGCCACATTTGCACGGACGTCCACATTTTCAATGGCATCAACAAAATTTTCCCTTTCTTTTTTGCTCTACTGCAGTCGCTCATTTGTACATTTTTTCCTCTTTTTTTTTCATGTTATATGTTTCTTCTAATTGTTATTGAGCAAAACAGTCTATCCTGTTTGTAGTTTAGATGCTAGTACGTAGTTTAGTCTTGACTCTTAAGAATTGGTCCAAAATGGAATAATTACTAGAAAGAGTCTAGAAGCAAAGCTAATTATTGTCGACACAAGTTCATTTGCTCTACTGAGTTAGCTGTTACTCATCTACGAGTTAGGCACAAATACATGATTTCAGACTTGCCAGCGGCTCCTAGACAAACCAACCTCATCAGTCATGAACAAGTGCATCAGTATGACTTTAGTGGGACAGAATTTACAGCAGCAGCAAACATCCTTCTGTACAATGACGGGTCAGGGGTTACATAAAATTAAGTTGGTTTTTTGCAGGATCATGAGATGTTAAGAGAGAAATGAATCACTCCCACCCCATCAGCATGTTGGTGACTCCATCGACAATATCGCTCCGCAGCGACGAAGAGAGCTCATGATCCTCACCAAAGTGCACTCTGTAAACCTCCCACTCCCTATCTTCCACGACATGCCTCCCAATCTCAGCCTACAAGCATCACAGTGATCGGTTAATATTTGCTAGCTTATAGCAGACAACAGAGCTCAAATGCTAGCTAGGAGAAGGCATGCAGTAATTGGTAAAGATGCCCATGGATAAACAACCGCATACCAAGAAGATTCGTTTATGAAGATTCTTGAGAGCAAGGGTGATATCATAGAACACCAGCGGTCTACCCTTACCAGAAACCTCAACCGGGTTTGCTACCAGCAGTTCTGTGTCAGGACCCCGGTTCACCAATGCCACACGTAGTGGACGGAAGAGTTCCTTCCTTAGGCGAGAACACAGCGCTCTTTGCTTGTGCTGATCAAGGATCTTTTTCCCATCTGATTGCAGCGCAAACAAATCTACGTCACAGCTGCCATTTTGGCTGGCATAGAATCGGCCGTAGGAAATCTGACAGGAAAGAAACTTCCCTTCTTCATATCGCAAAGATAGAAATACGGTGAGCGAGATTTTAGCTTCTATTGTTATTACCTGGATGTTGCAGTCCTTCAGTGTCCTCATGATGTCATATAGGAGGCCCTTATGGTCACCACACTGGATCTGAATAAGCGTGTGTACTGGGCTGAGAGAGTTATCCATTGTGACTGACAAGCTACTATTAGACCTCGAGTGACTGGATTCCTCTATAAAATCTATGTTAAACATCTGTTCCACGACAGATGGCGGCAACGAAGCAGAAGCTTGGAGGCAAAAAGACATGTCTTCAGTGGCAGACTCTATTTCACAACTCATCAAGGAATCGCCTAAGACACTCTGAAGTTTGTCACAAGTTTCTTCCCTTCTGCTCTTTGTGTGTAGGAGTTCCCTGAAATCATTGCAGATGCCTCAAGTTATCACAGCACATGGATGAAGAATTTGTTCATTTACATTAAAAAAAAGGGGGCATAGAGCTTGTATTTCAAGTGATGGACCTTACTGAACATAAACCGCACAACCGATGATACCAGTATAGACCATGAAGTTAAGGGGGAAAAAAAGACTAGACAACTTTGTTCCGCTCAGCCAAGTTGTTTCATAAGTAATACAGGATTGTAGATTTTCATCTTATTATCGCAAAGGATGATTCTTAATAACCTAACAGAATACCATATGCCTCAGGAAAAAAAGTGTTTAATCAGCACCATTGAAGTTTAGTAGAGCAGCAAAACCAAAGAGAGAAGCAGTTATGAAAGGGTAGAAACAGAGTATGGTAGGACATTTTCTCAAAATCCATGAAATAAAAAGTGGCACGATATTTTCTCGGGGGATTGAAGCAAACAAAAGAATATGGATGACAGGATGAGGCACCGACAAGGATGTGTCAGGAGATAAGAAATGGACCTAGCATCTGTGATGAAGAAAAGGTCCAACACTCTCCCGTCAGGAGTGGTGGAGACCTTCACCCTCCGAATCGTGAGTTCCAACTCGCACAACACGCGTGTCACGTCTGCAAAACACAGAATCCCCAGCAAGCAAGTCCAAATTAGACCTTTACTGAAAACCCTCCCTTTCAGGAATAGCTGTCTTTAGTTTCATAAAATTTTTGACAAAAATACCAAGGTCGCTAGATACGAAGATACCAAGTAACATTAGCGCAAAACTGAAATCGAAGAGAAGGAATTCCTATGAATAACATTACAAGTACAGGCGCATTCCTCCCCTTTTGAGCCGTCTAATCAAGAAATAATGCCGAAATTACACTATAATGGGAGGCTGGCAATTGGTCAAAAGAAATTTGAGAACTAAATTTTTGTTCGGTCACTGTAATCTGGAGGGCTGGTTGTCTGGTAAGATGGCTCACAAAGAGGGGAACATTTTCTTCGGTGATATAGAATTGTAGACTAGTGCTTTTTGTCAAAGTGCATCACCATAGGATCAAGTAGGGAAAACTTAGTTGCTGCTCAGCTGGGATACTGAATTAATTAGGGGATTCCTTAACAAATCTAATTCGAAGACAAGAGAGGAGGTAAAACTGAAGATGTTAGTACCATGCAAGAGGCCCATCCGGTCGTAGCAGCAGAACTTAAGCAGGAAGACCTGAGGCGCGGCAGGCTCGGCATCCTCCTGGAGGCCAGCGGCTGCGAGGTAGGAGCTGTCGACGCCGAATGGCGCCGTGACGGGGCAGAGCTCAACTAATCTCTTCTTGAGAAGGTCCCATCTCATGGTTCGCCCCCTCCTCGCGACCACCCACAACACGATGTAGCACCACCTCCCATCCGTGCTCATGTCTACGAGGCAAGAACCAAAATTTCAGGGAATTTTCATGGAAATACAACTAAAAACGCTTCCTTTTACACCGGAATAGCATGGACGAGTGCATATCATGTTTTGCCTTTGCAGAAGCAGCACGTTGCCGAAATTGAGCTTTAGAAAATGGGATTTTTTTTTTGTGGATTTGTCGACGACGCAAGAGCACGACTAGTTGTGTTGACTGACCGACCTCCCTTGACGATGTTGAGGCCGAAGAGGAGGACGGCCCGGCAGAGGTCGCAGCCGAGGCCCGTCTTGTCGGGGCAGCTAATCGTGACGACGGTGGGCTCGCCGGCGACATCGGCGTGCCGGATTTGCACCACCTCGTCGCTCGGTATCCCCATCTGTTTTCGTGCTCCCTTGGGCTTCACCGGGTCAAGGGGTAGATGGACCCCTCCCTAGGAGGCTAGGAGTTGCTGGTCAGCAGGACCAAATCGAAGAAGCTCCTGCTCGTGTCGATGTGTAGGGGACGCATCAGCAAGAGGAGGGAGAAGAAGAAATCGCCCTCCCTAGCGGAGGAGTGGAGTTTAACGATCGATTTATCCCTTTTGGGTTTGGGTTTGGGCACTGGCGGTGGCGGAGGAATCGGGCTGTTGGTTACTCACCGGAGATGAGGAATCTTGGCGGAAGGATTCTTCTGTCTCCCTAAGAAAGATCCCCAAGTCCCATTAAACAACTGCGCCGGGGTTGGTTGGACGGTTTGGTTTGGTGCCGCCGAGACCGGGGTAGCCAAGGATTCGTCGCCTAACTCGCGCTTTTGCCCCCCTACTTCGTTTCTGACCAACTAGCACACTAATATCTCATCTAATCTGACCGGGTTTGTGTTGGAATTCTGAAGCACCCTCGCTAACTAGCTATTGCAACTCCTAATCCAATCGGTGATTTAAACTCTGTAACTGTGATCTAATACAATCCCTACATGATAAAAATAATAATACTAATACTCTACAATCCCTACAAAATAATAATAATACTAATACTGTCTCTTTTTGAGTAACTAGTGACGAGTTGTATTCTTTTTATTTTTTACAATTCAATTTAAAGTAGCTTGTTTGGAAATTAGATTGGAATTTCGAATTCTAAATTCACATGTAAGAATATATTGCCCTCTCTTTCTCTCTTTTTGACAGTTCCAAACGACACATCCAATATAGCATGTGGACGTTTGAAGATCCACTAATTCCCAATCTCACAAGTCAACTATAATATGTGGACATTTGAAAAGAGCCAGATCAAGCCGGAGCCCTCGCTACCGTTTTTCTTCTTTCTAGAGAAAGCCGAGAGCTTTTTTATACACAACGGAGTTTCTCACGAAGGGAGGTTTTACAGGAATCCGTGGACGCGCATGCTTCCACACGATCGGCAACGAAAATATTACGAGCGAACTTCGCGCAACAATGGGCCGAGTTATTCGCCTCCCTATGCTCGAAGACAACGCTGAAATCAAGAAAATTAATATCCAGCTCTCTAGCTTCCTTCAGAGTACAAGCAAATGCATGACCTGAACATCATGCCTGCACCACAAATCTGCAAACTCCTTGCAGTCGGATTCAATAATAACTCTGTTGAATAAAATGCATCCTTTTTGCTAGGAGAACACCATCTTGAAAAGCCACGATCTCCACTGAAAGAGCATCAGCAAGGCCAACGTACTTGTTGCAACCAGCAGCATCAAAACCGCCACTGCAATTCCGAGCAACAACGCCCGTACCAACGGACGAATTAGCTAGATTAAAAGCCAGCCCCATCAATATATTGCCTTGATAGTCTCTTCCCTCGGCAATTGATCAAGGGTAGCAAGTGTCTCACGAACATACTCCATTGTCTGCCGCGGCCTGAAACCTTCATCATCGTGCGTACATCTGTCGCGCGAAGACCTGATGTTCCACATTATCGTGATAATTACCGGAGCTGCCTCCCTCAGAACTCGATCTCCAGCTAGGATATCAGCACGCCATGTCACAGGATACAAGCTAGGAAGCTTGACACCCAGGATCTCTTTTGCAGCTAACCAAAAGTGTAGGATGGATCGCTGCAATAAGAGAGTGTGAATGATTGTTGCCGCCTTTTTAAAGTTTCCAGACGATTGATGATACTTTCGATTACTCGGAAACCAAACGCCTGATCAGATGCCCAGCGTATGACCACTTGATCAACCGATCTATTTGACCTCTTCGCTCAATCGATCGATCTGTTCGACTGCTTCACCCGATCGCTTTACTCGTCGTTGTATGATCCAAACCACCAGTAATCACCAGCGTACTTTACGCAAATCAAGAACCAGATAGATTTAAGATTAACTTTATTGCAAAAATTTTGTGGATTTACAAAATGTCCTCACAAGCATCCCTAAAAACCTTTTCGACGAAAGCTCTTTCAGAAAATGCCGTTCTGTTGTTGTCGAAAATGCCGTAGTCGAAAGTTGTCGTCGTCAAAAACCGAACATAGTCGAAGTCAACGCGATCGAAGTCGGACGTGGTTGTAGTGGGACATGGTCGAAGCTTGACATAATCGAAGACTACCATGGTTGTAGTGGGACATGGTCGAAAGCTTGACATAATCGAAGTTTTTAGGGTTTTTTTTACCTTTTCTTTCTTTTCTCATATTCCTTTGCATTGTCTGTGATGAGTAATATTTTTTTAATTTAATTATAATAAGAAAATACCAACAACTACAATACAAAATAAATCATAAGAAAAAAAACCCAAATGAGCATAACCGAACCGCCCCCCTATTGGCTTAGGGCCTGTTTGGATGGACTAGGACTAGTTGTTAGCTAGGACTAGTTGTTAGCTGGCTAAAGATTAGCTCAGTCCTGTTTAGATCCAAGAACTAATAAGTACTACTATCTCAGTACAAAGTCTGTTATACCCCTATGCATGGCGGTCTAGGAGGGTTGGCGTGGGTATCAGCGTCTTTTTTCCATCCTGCTGGTCCTTTAGCCCTCATTAGCTGGGTTTGGCCAACTAGTTGGCTAACAACTAGTTGGGGCTTTGGCTAAACTTTAACCCACTCATTAGCCCTCCTGTTTGGATCCACAAGGACTAAAAATTAGCAACTAGTTGTTAGCCCATGGGATCCAAACAGACCTTTAAGAGCAATTGAATATGGAATCCAATGGTCGTTCCAAATAGAAACAGACTCACCGGATCTAATCCGCTTAATTAGTCCTGTCCGCAACGCCTCGTTGCCTGAATGGATAGCTCGCCAAGTACGGGATGACGAGCAGCAAGCACTCGCCGCTGCTGAAAAAACCATACTCCACTACATGTAGCTTTACAGTGGTGGATAAGCCATGCATACAATGTCAACGTTATAAAACCCACCACGAGATATGAAAAATAATAAAAAAACAATTAGAATATGACACAAAGATTTATTATAAAAAATCTTTACGGAACAAAACTATAAACACATAATCGACGAAATCACTATATGGAGAAGAAGTTATATAACACTATTGGTATATTACATATGTAGATAACTTGTGTTTTGTGCGCCATCTATCATGAGTCTTACAGAGAGAATAAATAAACTTGGGAACAAGAGTCCCAGATGAGGAAGGAACAGAGTCTTAGTCGGCAATAGAAACAGAGATATATTCGAAAACTGGAACATTAACCTGCTTGAAGACGGGAACAACACCCTGCTCAGAGACGAAACATAGTATTAGAAGATAATGATGAAGAGTTATACTCAGAAGCGTCTCAAGTGGTCATATCTGATTTTAGTCGGTGTAAATACCTTCGGACATCATGATAGTACAAGTTGATGAGAGTTCATCATAAATACGAAGATGATTCTAATCATAACATACGACTCGTTTGCATTACGGGATAGTCATACAAATTAAAATATGCCTTTAAATGAAATCTGATCAGATTCTTCGAACCATGACTAGATTCGGATCACAAGGCACAGCAGTCAAAATGCAGGAAGCTTTCAAGAACTGGAACCTCTAATTGTTCATTAAGATTTGTACATACGGCTTATTATATTAGGCTGTAAAAGCGTTCTGCTTGCTGCCTCCTGTTGAGGGTTCATATCACATCACTGTCTTGATTTCTTCTCCATGCTCTTGTGTGGAGTAGTAATTTTCGGTTGTAATTAACAGTAGTAGGTAGTAGAAAAAATGTTTGATAGGTAAGTAGAAGCAAGTAGTCGATGGATGCGTGTCCTTGTCCCACCGCACAAGAGGTCGTGATCGAGTGGATACAGGCAATCTTATGCCCGGTGAATGAGTTTGGTGGTCATCCCATTTCCAATCCCGTTCCCACGCTCGATGTTTTGACTTGCCTCGCTGCGCTGACATGGGCGCTTACACATGCATGCCGTGCCTTTTTGCTGGGATTGTTTCGTCTTATTCGTGACTTATGTTTATATTATCTATAATAACTAGTTTTTAAATAATTTATTTTTTAAGATGAGATCAATAAAATAGTTTTAATAAAAAATATACTGAGTTTAGCTGTATCAACCAAAATCGTATGCAACTATTTCCCTCTGCGTACGGCCTCTCGCGAACAGCCAGAATTTAAATATTTAAACCATCAACACAAAAGAACCCATATGATTCCTCTTAGCATGCATTTGGATATAGTCTGGAAGCTAGTAGCACTTACTCACTCCATCTAAATTTATAAAACATATTTTTTTTCTTATCACATAGACCAAAAAGATAATAAAAATAGTTAGATTATCCGCAATTATCATCTCTACGCACTATATTCAATGTATACATGTAGAGAATAGCAATAAAGCTATATATTTATTAGGGTATAAAGAAAACACTATATTAATTTTGTATTAAAATATAAAATATACTTTATATTTATAGATAGGTTTATTTAAAAAATATATTCTATAAATTTGGACGGAGTGAGTATTTGTCTTGTACTTAAACTTGCACTTTTTGATGGGTGCTAGTGCTACTTACTTACTGATCCCTAAGTCAAAAAGAAAGAAGAAAAAAAAGGTCATGAGTGCTGGCAAGTAGAAGAAGAAGGCTGTTTATTAGATTAACTAGGCGCTGCCTTTTCTTTCAGTCAGTACCTGCGGCTGCGAGCCAGTGGGGGAGCATGCGAAATGCTGTGCCAAGAGGGAGACCAGACCAGTGGATGTGTTGAGGAAATCAAAAGAGGGCGAAGCTTCCTGCCTGCCGATGGTGGCCCAGCCCAGGGTTGAGAAAGAGAGATTACTACGGTATTAGTAGGGAGTATTTACTAGGAGAATCCACCTGCCTTTGCTTTTTTCCATCGGTGTTTCTTCTCTTTAATTTGTTTCTTCTCTAAATCTAATCTCCCGAGTCCACCACCATCCCTACGTGCATGCATGGTCCCATCCACTAGCCTCTCGTCCAGGACAACCTCGGAGGCCACCGTAGGTTTCGCCTGCGCCCCATTATCGATCGACGATTCAATTCAATCCGAGTCGGAGAAGAAACAGCAGCAGCAGCAGTGTGATCGTTTTGGCTTCAGCTTTTAGCTTCTGGCTTATTTTTTACTATTCATAAATTTCATCTTTTTCTGAATTTTTTGTTTTTGTTGAGCTTTTTTGCCGGTTCTTTTTTCCCGTATTTGTTTGTATTATACGTAATGGGCTAATATATTTTTTATATTTTTTAAGTTTAATTATGCTAAATAAGTCTCTGTTAGCTACAGTGTTTTTTAGTCAGCTATAGTGCTTTTCAGCCATAAACCATCAAAAAATCCCAAATGAGCACCACGACTTATCTAGGTCCGTCGCAAAGCCCCCTTATCCTGTGCTGCTGAAATGAATTAACGGATCGATCGGAGAAAAGGGCCTCGCATTCCGAGCTCCCGGCCCATTCTCTTCCTTTCATCTTTTTTCCCTTCTCTTTCGATGCACGAATCCAATATACGTGTCAAGGAAAAGCAAGCCTAGTTACAATAGTTTGTACACTACTTACAATAGTTAACTCACATAAATCTTACAGTAGTTGACCCACATAAAACTATATCAGATATGATCAGCTGCAGTGGCAGATCTAGAAAAAAAATCAGAGATAGAGTGACATAGATCTGGACTAATATACAATACCAATGTAAATACATATTTTTATCCTAGTAGTATGCTAAAAGCAAAAAAACTACAATATAGGATAGGATTGAGAAAAATTCCTTAATATATGTATATCGATATTCTTGTTTACCTTTTGATTATCTCCGTATGCAAATTCAAGTATGAGATATTCTAAATAAAAGTTTATGGGTTTAAGTCAGTCTTCAAGACTCCATCTACAGCTCTTACTGCACATTTTTATTCTTTAGAAATCAAAATAAGAAAGACTAATCCTATTCTGTAGCTTCTATTACCTAATGGAGTATTGATTAACGTTAGATTTGAGAATAGAAGAATAACAAAGCCCATTGCTTTCTCAAATCCTAGTTATAATCGAATGAAATCCGGTCAGCCCAACACTAGTGCATCCCAAATGGGAGAATGGAACTCATCTACATCGAACAAAACCATGGAGATAATAGATGGAAGGACGACAACAATTTGGCAACCCAAACATCTCCATAATATCTCAAAATTTTCTGGAATAAGGACTTGAGCTTTCCATGAGAAGACAAATACGTGCATACATGAGAAGACGAGCAAGCCGACGAAGGGCGCCGCCCTGGGCCGAGTCGCGCTAGACCTATGCACCTCCGGTGGCCCCAATTGAAAGCCCTCGTGGGCTCGACACGACCTGGCAGCCTGTGCACTCACCCTTGGCCGCGGCGCACCCCTAGCCACCAGCTGCTATCGTGCCCCCTGGCGGGTCTAGAGTTAGTGAGGTGCTCGGGCCTAGCTCCACTCGTCTGCTCTGCTTTTCTTGCTCACTCACTTGGGCAGTTGTCGCTATTCTTTGCTCGCTTCTTCTATTGGCCATCTAGGTCGGACGACAATCCACATCTCCTCTTGGGCCAAACGGCAGCCCATGCGCCACAGCACCACACCGTTCTCTCATTGTCACTGATTCGTTGGTGGCCTAATGCCTGCTCTAGAGGAGGGGCCAGGAGGGGGGTTTGGCTGGTGAGAGAGCTCAGACCATTGTCGGGCCTTGTCCGAAGGGAGGGTCCACCCCTGATCAGCTCTAGGCCTTAGCCACCACATGCACATCGTCGTCGGCCCCTCTTCCTCTCCGGAGTTGTTAGGTGGGTCTAGGACCCATTAATTTACAAAAGTAATTTTATATTCGAAGACGACTAACGTGCTATCAGTCGCGCGATAATCATTGTGCGCGATAGTCGTAGCTACAGTGTCAATGGTCGATAGTCGTTACTATAACGGTCGATTGTCGTAGCTACAGCGGTCGATAGTCGTAGCAACAGGGGTCGATAGTCGTAGCTACAGTGTCGATGGTCGTAGCAATAGGGGTCGATAGTCATAGCAACAGTGGTCGATAGTTGTAGCTACATTGGTCGATGGTCGTAGCTATAGTGGTCGATAGTTGTAGCTACAGTCGACAGTCAGTGCTGGAAGTCTTGTGTGGTCAGAGATGCAGTCGAGGTGCTGTGGTCGACAAGCCTTGGTCGGTGATGTGGTCGACAAGGCGCAGTCGAAGCAGTAGTTGAAGGAGCAGTCAAAGCCGTGGTCGAAGGAGCGATGTGTTGTAGCAGGCGTGTGCACTGGTTGTGGTCAAAGGCTTGGTCGATACCATGGTCGAAGCCATTGTCGAAGGCATGATTGATGCGTGGTTGAATCCACGATCGCAGCTACAGTAAGACAGTTGATGCTTTAATTCTGCTGGTACATTTACCAAAAATATTGTCTACAAAGATGTCCTTACGTTCTAAATGTCTTATGTACTTTATTTTTGATCATATTGCATAAGAAACAATATCAGCTACTAAACATGAACATCCATTTCTAATTTAATTTATTTATGAGTTCGTACAAATGTGCTTTGCTTATTACATATTTTTTGAAAGATAAAATTGATATTTAATATTTAGTTTGTGATCATTGTTTGATAATATGAACCACTTTTATTTGGTACTCTGTTGTAACATATGAGCACTAGTAATAGATTATTCACGACGGTAATCCGTATTTTTCTGACGGGTTTTCTGGTGGCGAATGAAGCCCAGCCTTGTAGAGAGAGAGAGAGAGGGGGGGGGGGGGGAGGCATGGTGGTTGCAGATTTGGATGCCGGCCGGCACGGGCACGAGGATGCTGATCTGAATCTGATGGTGATGGACACTTAATTAGTAAGTTCTGGATTGTAGTAATTGGTTGATTTGGGACATGCATCTTGGAGTCTGCGCGTGCGGTCTCTCGTCTGCTACAAATGATGATACTCTTTGACTCCGGTACGTAGATGAGATCCATTGATGCCTGCAGCGCAAGCTATAGCATTGACAGGATGGACGCGACCAGGCGATCGCTACCTAGCTTCATGTCATCATATGCGACATGACCTGCTGCCCACCAGGAGCGGCTGAGCTCACCAGATCTAGGGACACACATAGGGCGTGTTTGGTTGCCTGTATCCGGTTGAACCAGGCTGGTCGGATGCAGGATCTCCTTGTTTGGTTGCCTGGTCGCTGGGTTCAGCCTGGCTCTGTTCATGCAAGATTCCCCCCG
Source organism: Dendrocalamus sinicus (assembly GCA_036346575.1). Lineage (NCBI taxonomy): Eukaryota > Viridiplantae > Streptophyta > Magnoliopsida > Poales > Poaceae > Dendrocalamus > Dendrocalamus sinicus. The sequence continues at coordinate 36,031,380 of CM070665.1, forward strand.
CAGCCAGGCTCTGGAGAAACGTGGGAATCGGGCGTTTCTGGGGAGCCAGGCTCGCGGGATGCAGGTGATTAGTCAGCTGATGATGTTATTAGTGTAGATTAGTAAATATCAAGTATTATTAATGTGTTTTGAAGAAGTTTAAGATATAATAAGATACGAGCATCTCATATAACATATCTTCATAATCATAATCATAATCTTATATTATTTTTATCTCATGCAACATATCTTCGTACAGGCAACCAAACAATATCTCTTCTCAGCCAGGCTCTACTCGTACGTGAACCAAACACGACAGCGTTGCATGCGCTCAATCTGTCCCACGAGAGCCAGGCTCTCAGATGCGAGCCAGGCTCTACTTGTACGTGAACCAAACAGGCCCAAGACATTGCCTGGCCTGGCCATCAGGCATGCATCAGTTCGTCGCAATGAGAAAAAGAAAGAGAGAGAGGGGCAGGCATCAGTTAATAATTAGCCGCAACTACCACTATACCACTACAAGATAACTAGTACTAGGATTAAATGTAAGCTGCGGTACGACATAGCCAGACAGACAAGCGGCCGAGAGAGATTGCATTGCATCGCACGCAAGCAAGCAATGCAAACGATAAGAGGATGGTACTAGTACAACGCAAAGAAGCAGGACGCAGAAGCAAGGAACGTACGTACCACGACGACAAGGACGACGGACGGACCACCGTTGAGTATGGTGGCTGATGGCGCAGTTCTTTTTTATTTATGGTTTATATGTATAGTTTATAGTAATTAGATTTTAAATGATATATTTCTGTAAGATGGGATTAACATAGAGATTATAGTTAAAAATGCACTGAATTCAGCTATATCGGCTAAAATCTCATGCGACTATTTTTATTTGCATACTGTATTTCGTGAACAGCCAAAATTCAAAAAATTAAACCATAAGTCACAGTTCAAAAGAAGACACCCAATAATATCTTAACCAGGTAGGATTTGGAGATGCAGTGCTATAAGTATTTCTATTATAATTTTAATAGGACTAGGATTCCAACTTTAATTTATACAAGAACAAATTTCTCTCTTGTCGTGATTGTTTTGTCGTCATAATTTCGGTTCTCTATGGGATTTATCTACTTCGTTTTAATAATGTGCACTCTCGTACCATATCTCGCAATTGTGATTCGATCTGGGGTTGCCACACATAAGGATGGGTATTAGAGTATAACAAGTGATATTCGAGCTAAGGCCAAGTTTATCTAATTTGCAAGATGGTTAGCAAAATATCAAGTGGCACAAAATCAAGACCGATGTCGGCAGTGTGGAATCAAGTAAAGAAATTTAATGGCAGAGAAAATTTTAGCGTGTGATAATATGTGGTGAAGAATGTCCTTGTCCAGCAAAGATTAATCGATGCTCTTCAAATGGACATATCGGAAAAGACGTCCCTTTAAGAATGGAAGGTGATGCAGTGGAAGGTTGTTAGTACAATTCGTCTATATCTCTTCGATGAAGAACAACTATATAAGTTGCGCGTGGAGGAAGGTACATGATTTGTTGACCGTATCAATGTCTTTAATATGATAGTGTGGATGAGAAAATTGAGAAGAAAGACAATGCTATCATATTGGTGTCAGCTCTACCACTATCATAGGAGCAATTGCTGATGATTATTCTCGTCGAAAAAACACTCCCAATTTCAATTATACAGTTGCATACCTATTGGAGGTGGAGTCCTTAAAGGAGCTATTGAATACTTTATCCTCAGGTGATCAAGCATTGGCTGTCATAAGTGTTGCAGGCAAAAGCAAAAGTCACAGGAAGAAGAAGGGTAAGACCAAACGCATACATATATGCTATCTATATGATGAAAAATATCATATAATAAAACATTGTCTAAGTTTGAAGCAAATCAAGCGTGTATGCTCAGTGGCGGCAGCAAAAGATGATTCCGACATACATGTTGTTAGTCAACCAAGTACTTCTCATTGATGGATATTAGATTTAGGTTGTTGCTTCTACATATGTTCGACAAGGGAGACATTCGATGAAGGATCTCTACTTCCGATGCAAGGAACTGTTCACTTAGTAGATTGCAAGGAGTATGCACTAACTGAGGAGGGAACAATTTATATTGAAGATGTATAATAGAACACATCGCACATTGATGGAGGTTTGATATGTTCCTAGATTAAAAAAGAGTACAATATCTGTGAGGTCACTTGAACTCGAAGGATACATATCACTTCGAGGTGGAGCCATACAAGTTACTTGCAAAGGACAGTTAATCATGAAAAGTATGTGGAGTAATGAAAGATACCTATTGATGGGCATTCATAAGGGACGAGAAACCAATGGAAGATATGGTATGAATCCTGGCCGGAAGAAGAAAACTGTATTGTCAATGGTAGGTACTTAAAAACAGAAAAAAAATGTGGAGCTGATTTAGAGCAAATTCTTGGCAGAGCTAGTAACTTCAACGGATAAGAAGTTAATATAAAGATTGTTGAGTATTGTAACTCGTATCCTAATGTAATAGGACTTAGAGAGGTGTGTTACAAATATTCCTATCTTTTGACTTTATATTGGAGGAGAACTAATATGACACTATATAAAACCATGAGAGAGCTATGGAGAATCCAAACTACAAACCAATTTATTCAAAGCAGAGGGCGTAGAAGAGGATAGATGTTAGGTTATTCTTTAGCACTAAATTCTTATATAGGGTAAGAATGAGGGTATCCTTAAAAGTCTGAGAGGGTTACGAAAGAGCGATAATCCCTTATATTCTTTTAAAATCGAGTTTAAAGAACTTACGATTGGCTTCACCAAAATTTTCTCTTGTCGTGATTGTTGTGCCTTGTGTCATCATTATTTCGATTCTCTCTATAGGATTTATCTATTTTATTCTTAATATTATGTATATTTGTATTATATCTCATAATTTTGAACCCATCTGATGACCGCTGCGCGTATCCGAGTATATCAAACACGCATAAATTGAACCGGACAGACTACAGTCCAGTACTTTGGCGTTGGCATCGATCGACATCATCTTAACAATATATCACTGCACGCACGGTACTATATATATATGCTGTCACTCGCTGGAGTGGACTTCATCGCATCGCACGGCTACAATCAAACAAACTCCAACAAGGCAGCAAGGTTCAATGACGACGTACCGTCTGTTTAATTGGCCCTTTTTTGCCTTTTGGCTGTCCGTCCATAATGCATTCCGTTGAGTAGTACAAGTCTAGTACACTAGAGCTTAATTTTGGCCTCTTAATTTTCACCGTTGCAGGCTTAATTATCACCTAGTAACTTGAAAGTACGATTAAATGCAGCCAAGCCAGCTAGTTGGACGATCGATAGGGCAGGCAACTTTATGAACGAAAAAAAAACAAGTTTGCTCCGCCCCACACCAACACTCCAGCATCGACAGACAGCTAACTTCCTAAGATATCTTTAATAGTATTATCTTAACTATCTTTTAACTATATTAAATAAGTAAAATTTTATGTGAAGGAAAGAGAAGATGAGAAGGGATAATGTGTTGTCTCTTACGCAAAAGACGACTTGAGCCTACTAACCAACGCAAATAGTGAGAGTGTGAGGTAGAAAGTTATGGTAAAAATAGTATAAAATAGTTAGAGGAATAATTTACTATTGGAAAGGTTGTATTTAGTATTGTCTTTAGGTGTGGTGGAAACCTTAGAGACGATCTTAAGAGATAGAATATTGTACATGTCCTAATACTCCATTTTCCTTGGAACAATTTATCGCATTAATATTCTCTAGACAGAAGAAGAAGAAGAAGCAGTTATTGTAAGACAAATGCAATGATGTCATTTTTGTATAGTCAATCTATATACTTTAACATATATTAATAGTCAAAACTTGAAACACTTGATTGTACAGAACCCACCATAACATACATTTGTGGATAAAGAGAGTAATCCAATACATGCATGACTCTCTCCTAACTCTCTCTTCTTCTCATGGGAGAATATATATAATAGCATGCAACCAAATTTAATAGGGTTATTGGAAGTATGCATGCTATAGGATTTGAGGATAGTTAATAAGGTTAAAATGGGAAAATAAATCATAATTTTTACCATGATTAGTGTGTGCATCTAATATTATTGGATAAAATGAAAAGTAAAATGGGCCATAAAAAAAAGTGGACGGAGGGAGTACGTTTTTATTTGGTTTTTGTTCGTCGCCCATAGGAGGTAAGCCTGTCCGTAGATGTTTCCCCAAGAGGTAAATTTGCTGTTTATCGCCGGTTTACCACAACTGCCCCTATCCCTATGGCATTTTGTATTTTATTTAGTTTCCCAAGGGTAAATTTCTAAGCTCTGGAGAGTTTGTACTCTTAACGACTTCACAAAATATCAGAGGTGGTCCTTGGGATCTCTTTAACCATTGAAAAGAAAGGGTGTACCTAATTTGTCCTATCAACGGTTTCTACTGGCTACTAGCACTAGTGTAGCCGTTGTCCGATCTGGATCTCATCACGCATCGCATTCAACGCTCCCACTTTGAACATGTATAGTAGTCTATCTTTTAAAATTATTTTTAAAATCTTTATCTCATGTAAAGATAGCATTAGAGATAACCTCTTTAATAGAAAATTATTCATCTAACTATGTTATATTATTTTTACCATAACTTTGTACATCACACTCTCTCACTGTTTTTGCATTGGTTTGCAGACTCAAGTCATCTCTCTTTACCTCTCTTTCCTTAACATAAGATTTTACTTATTTAATATATATAAGAGATAGCTAATATGATACTATTAAAGGTACCTTTATTAGCTAGGGGTACTTAGTTTTTCTTTAAAGCCAGGATGCAATGAAAAGACACACAGGTAAACTGCTCATGTGACAAGACAATAGCATAATGTTGTGAGTCTGATCTTTTTAGCTTATTTTAATTCGTGGTTTATAGCTTCTCCGGAATAAATAAATGAAACTGTTTTTTTGTCGCTGTTTTAAGGTGGCTTATCAGAACAGTCTTTTAGAATCGACTTCGATTCGTTCGTATAAACACTTATACTAAGACAAAAAATTCATAAAGTACAGCCCAAAAAACATACCGTGTGTATGGTCGTGGAGACAAGAAAATCGGTCAAAATGATACTCCGTAATTCCTCTCATAGGTACAGGAAATCGGTTGCTGATTATTACCACGGCCTCGGCCATAAATAAAATATTACTGCTGCATTATTCAACAACTGCCAACAACTACTAAACTCTCAAGGATTTAGTACTAGTTGACACTTCACAGCAAAACAAAAACACAAAAAAAAAGAGAGGAAAGACTGCCCAATTCACTGCACTGGCACTGAGCCACTGACATGAGTTACTTAGAGTAAGGGTGCACATTGGATGACAACCCGAGCTCCAGAAGAAAGCCTGCAATCAATGTAAGATCGGTTAAAACAAGCTTCAATCCATCCTGGAACCGATCAAATGCTGACTAGAAGCTAGAAACATTGACACTGATAGTACTTGCCTTTCTTCAATCTTGATCACCTTCTCCTTCTCATCATGGAACGTTACTACCCTTGAAGAACGTATTTTCCCTGACGATGGGTCGCTCGTCCTTTTGTTCGTCCTTCTCGACAGAGTCTGAGGCGAAGGTCCACTGCTGCGTTCCTGTTGTTCACCACTGTTATGGCTGGCATCTGTGGTTGTGGAGACTAATGTCGACCCACTTCTGGGTTGCTCACATGGTGCCATTTTTATTGCCTCTGGGCAACATTTGACACTCGCCAACCTGACCGAACCCCCTTTTGAGCATTCTTCTTCAGAAACTCTGCAATGTTACATACTTCGTGTAATCACACAATCTATATGCACAGAAAGATCATGGCCAAGGAGACATGAAGGCGTGTCGGAAACATACCCATCCTGGTTGTAAGACGAAGAGCGTTTAAGGTTGGGCGTCGTCCCCTTGCCTGACTCCTCCTGCTTCCCAGTCCCAGCTGTGTCATGCAGGCTCCCACTGGAACGTTCTGTTTCTGAAACTCTGACGGCACTAGTAGTTGTTGTTGGAGGACTCCCTGGGGAGTGGTCAGGATGCCTCAGTGCTCCCAGAGGAGACAGCACCGGGGATGAAGGGAACTCAAGCTGGGTGAACCGCGGCCTGTACGTTTGCACGAGGCCAAAGCCAGGGTGGTTCTTGACAGACATGGACCCGCAGGCGATGAGCCGCATCAGCAAGTTGCCTGGCTTCAGCTTGTGTAGTTCGTCATCCTCCTCCTCTAGTATCCTAGCGCCAACCCTCCTGCCGGCTTCTTCCCTTATCAGGGACTCCAAGGTCCCACTCCTGTCTCTGCCACTCGAACAAGAGCCTCCTGCACCTGCAGCTGGATCATCCTCTTCGACAATTTTAGGCCCTTTTCTCTTTGTTGGGGATGCTTGCTGGGTACTTGCCGCATCTCGTCCCTGTTGCAGCTTGACTTCATTGTCGGTACAAGTGGTAGTATCGTTGTTTTGTAGATCCCTCCCTTTTTCATCGATCTGTGTCCCTACATCATGCGCAGCGACAGGACTGCGCACATTGTGCGCGGTGAGGCTAGGTGAGCTTGCACCTGAGGAAGACATGCTTCCTCTCGTTGTCTTAGGGGACGAGCTGCCTGAAGAGCCTGACTGTGGTGTCCTGCATTGTTCGTCATCCCCAAGGGTGGAAGAAGATGGTGATGATGGCAGCGCTGGCTGTTGCTGTGGCTGTGGCGCCTCTTCTTTGATGACCGAAACAGCAGCAGCAGGAGGAGGAGGAGGAGTTGAAGGAGATGAAGACGATGATCGAGGCTTGGGGCACTGAACCTGTGCATTGTTTGTACTAGTATTCTGCTGATGATCTGAAACAAGGTTGGCACAGTATACGGTAAGCGGCCGTTCAAGAACAAACAGTTGCACATGATTCGTCGAATACCTGACGCTGGTGGTGGCTGGTCGAGGAGCTCGGAGCCCTTGAGGACGTACTCGCTGCCTTGCGCGGGGAGCAGCAGATCATCCTCGGACAGATCGTGCCACACGAATCCGTTCTTGTAGCTCCTGCGCGCGTTATCGTTGCATATATTTACCGGTTGAGTTATACGACCACAAAGAAACCAACTTGATGTCTGTCTCTGTGTGTCAAAAGATTGGATTTTTACAGGCCATGCATGGCAATTGGGAGATCGGAGTTACCTTTTGTAGGACCAGGAATACATGGCGGCCATGCCCTTCCCTCTCAGGGCGTCCAGTCGGCTAACCACATCTGAATAATTATGGCCGCAGAAAGAGAGGCAACAGTAAGATAAGCTTGGAATTCCAAGTTGCCAACGCAAAAAAAAAAAAAGACGACGCAAACCTTAATTTTGATGCTAAACGAGTAGTACGAACCTCGCAGGTAGAGGCCTTGTGGTGACGCAAGGGGCACCTCCATGAAGTGCGGGTGCTCCAGTTGGCGGTTGCGGCAGATGTAGTAGACCACCGGCACCCTCGTCCCCGGCACGTGTGTCTTGGTCGGCGGCGGCATTTCGGCCTGCACCGGCCTGACGGCGGCCTTGGAACGCGTCCCTGGGCTGGCACGCCGCCTCGCCCTCCCCTCCATGGCGTTTCTTGGCTCCTCCTCCGACATATAAATGGGTGGTACAATCTGATCAAAATCGAGTCGAATTGTTGATTATTTTGGGGAGATGTAGACAATAGGCATTACGGTTGGTGGATCGGGTCCGTCAAAGAAATCGATGGTTTCCTTTCGTCTCTGGAGAGAGAGAGAGAGAGAGAGAGAGAGAGAGAGAGAGAGAGAGAGAGAGAACGAGAGATGGCGAGAGCTGAAGAAGCAACGAACTTGCCTGTGGATGCTTCACTGCACTGCACTGCGATCGGATGAGGTGAGACGAGACGAGGCTGTTGGATTCTTGGGCATGGCCAATGCGTGGAGGAAATGGCAATTAAGCTGTCTTGTGCTTACGAGTGGTATGAAATGGAGCGACGAGGAGGAGGTGACGGCAGTGCCAGCGAATGAAGGAATGGATACACTGATAAGAAACAGTGTTGGACGGAAACAATGGAAAGGAATAGCACACAGCTTAGCTTGTGCAGGGTGGAAGGAAGGTACTGGAATGGCTGCCACCACCAAGTAGCAGTACTGTAGGAGCAGGAGAAGCTAGCATGAGTGGCGTATTTGGCAAGCGAAGCATGCGTACAGACAGGCATACGGGAAAGAGCTGTTGCTGCTACCCACATGCATGGGTCACATGCACGGGGAAGAGTACAATTGAGTTTGTTGGCTTTACTCCATCCCATCCAGCCAGTCTTTTCTTGCCTCTTTGATTACCTTCCTCACTTACATCCCCGTTTTCCTAACCTGCTTCGGTACTCACCAGTGGCGGATTCAGGATTTTACCTAAAAGTATACCGTCCAAAAATTTTCATATACAATTTGGTAAACCATTTGGCAATTCGGTAACAGTTGTAAAATTTGCAACGTAAACCTAGATGTTTGAGAAGTGCTTTCTCCCCTATATTCCAATTTCTCCAGCCATCAACAGTAAATTTATCTGACACGGTACCCTTCTTAAACAAGTAGCATATAAAGCAAAACACAGAATCCTTCTTGATACTATATTCATGCCACTCCTCATGTTTATGAAACCATACAAAATTGAATTGACGACCAGGTACCTCGGCCAACCAGGTACTAGTACAGCAGTATGCAAGTCTCGTGGTTTAATTGTTTGTTTGTTAGTAACTAAAACTGCATCGCCATGGCAACTTGTGATACAGATCTTAATTTCATGGCTGCTCTGTCTTTTCTTCAGTTTTCACTGTGCAATACTGTCGTATACAGTACATCGAAGCCAATAAATTAATGAAATTAATGGATTTAATTCCCATGTGATCGATGACCAAAACAACTGAAAAAACGAAGAAGTTGATCTACAGGGTATGATCGAAGAAGTTGAAAAACGAAGAAGTTGATTACCTGACGACGTCTCTCATGCGGTGGCGGCGAATGATCGATCGACGACTGGAAGTCTGGAACGCTGAGGCCTGAGGATCAAGCGGAGCGGGCGAGCGGCGCGTCATGCGTGCGGCAGGCGAGGCGAAGGGCAAAGGCGACCCGTCAGCGTCTCAGCGAATCGAGTGGCGCGTCACGCGTGCGGCAGGCGAGGCGAAGGGCAAAGGCGAACCGTCAGCGTCTCAGCGAATCGAGTGGCGCGTCACGCGTGCGGCAGGCGGGAGCGAACCGTCTCGCTGAGGATCGACCGATTGAGCGGCGTGTCACGACGTCACATGCCCGGTACTTCAACCGGGTCCCACCGCCACAGGGTATGCCGGTAGATCCGCCACTGGTACTCACTGTATAATAGTACTCCGTATTCCACACAGCGATGATTTCTATTTTTTAAAAAAGCTAAAAATTGTTTAGAACACGTTGATTTTTTAAATATGATTTTTTTTCTTTTTACTTTACATTATCCGTGAAGATATAATGGTGCTTTTTATTTTTTTTCCTTTATTTTTCTTTAACTAAATTTCTCAGAAAAAGCAAAAACCACAGCTCTTTAGAAGATGGGCTTAGTTGAAGGAAGATTCAGGCCTAGTGTGTGTGTCTGTCCGACTGAAGATACATGGTTAATTTCTGCTGCGTCGTCGGTCTAACGGGCCTCGGTCCAAACTAACATGGATCGACTAGCAAGCGAATGCTCCCAAGGAGACCATATTGCATAGTAATAAGGTGGTTTTTTTTATTATTATGGTTTATGTCTTTTAAACTCTACTTGTTCGTACGAGAGAGTATGAAAAGAGACAGTCACATACGATTTTGGCCAGTGTAGCTGAAGTTGGTATAATATCTACTACAATTGATTTGTATATTTTATTTTAAAAATATACACTGTTTAAAAGTTAATTACTATAGTAAAAATCAAAAGCTGTATATATAGATTGGGTTCTTTCCAGTTTAAAATTGGATTATGCTCGTACTGTCTACAACAATTAGTTTTTAATTGGTGTATTTTTTAAAATAAGATCAATAGAAATATTACAGTAAAAAATGTACTAAATTCAGCTGTACCAGCCACAAACCCTCTCGCCCCTCAGCGCTGCTCCGTGGATGCGCCACAGTGAGCAGTATATGACCAACCATTTCTTGGACATAGGGAGATTAATGCATGCTTTTATTTAATGGACCGCTGCTCGGCATTGGCCATGGTGTGCTTGCAGGCAGGCGGTGCAGGAAGCGCCACCGGCGGCGACTGTCGACGGGCGCAGGGAGTGCTACGGAGTGTTCTGCACCACCTACCAACTAAGGGCAGTGCGTGGTCTACCACACCGGCGGACCCAGGGCCCGGCGACCCTGGGCTCCTGCCCGGGCTCATCTTCCTGTGCTAACTGGAGCTCGTAGTCGTATGCTTCGTAACTAGAAACTAGCATATATTTTTCCTGTTAAATTTTACTTTATAGATCCATGTGATCTTGTGAACATATGCTACGATATGATTCTAGTTAAAACTAATGTGGTTGTCATATTTTGCTTGTATTATAATCTATGTTTCTGAGCGCTTGTTATTTAGATTTTGTTTTTCGTCCAGGCTCGTCAAATTCTCTGGGTCCGCCACTGGTCTACCATCACACTTACTCAAAACTCTTCCTTAACATGCATGTTGACCGAGACAGTAGTAGTTTTCGGCTTTACACCACCCTATGCCTTCCACATGACAAAGGGCCTGTGTTTTATGGTTATAGTTTATAGTTTTTGACTATAGCTTGTAGCTTTTAGGCTATTCGTAAAAGAGATTATAGGGTAATAGAAACTCATGTACGGTTTTTGCCGATATAAATAAAGGTCCTATAGTATGTACTACAATTAATTAGTAGACCCTGTTTGAAAGCTAGTTAATGTAGAAAAGTCAAGAGCTAGAAACCAAAAGCTGTAAAGAACAGACCACAATGACATATAGTCACATAGGATAAGAGTACCTACCAGAATTGCCCACATAAATATCATTGTAACTATTTTTTTTCAAATTTAATCTACGAATACCTGTTTTTATAAATCTAACCTTCCTTCGTGGACTTACCGAGTTCGGCAGTTACTTACTAGTCTGCCGAGCCCCCAAGTGCGGCAGCATGCATGCTCATGATTAGCATTTATGATTAGCGCTAATTAAATATGATTAGTACTAATTAAATGTTATTAGTACTAATCAGGGTTTCAGAAACCGACGGTTACTGGCCGGAATATTGGTAACAACCGAGATGAAAAATCGGCCAAAAATCCACGTGGTTATAAATGCACTCTCTAGGTTAGTTTAGACTTTTTTTTTGTACTAGATTACTTATTGTATGAACTAAATATGCATAAATATGCTAGTCCCAACATTTTATGCTAGATTTTCTTTAGCTTTTCCTGGTTTTTAGCGGGGTTTTCGGTAACTTTTAAACAACTCAAATTCAAATTTTGAAATATAAATTTTGTTCGAATTTTTTCGAGATTTCTGTTAACCGGCCGATTACCATTACAGGTCACCGGCCGAGAAAACTCCCGATTCCGAGATTTGGAACCTTGGTACTAATTAAGCAACACACTAATCAAGACATTTAATTGTTGCCGCACTTGGGGGGCTTGCCCCTGCCCAAGATACACACCTGCCGAGCTCAGTAGGTCCATAAAGAGGATTAGATTTGCAAAAATAGACGTTCAAAAATTAAATTTGAAGAAAAAAGCTACAATGACATTTGTACGGACAGTTCGTGCATACCACTCACATCCACAAATTAACAGAGCTAGCAGCTGACTGACCAGCAATCCATATTAATTTAGGTATCTTTATTTAGGGAATAGTAGTACTAAAGGATTCGCCTGGATATATCTGAGTATTTGTAGACACTATTTTCATGAAAGGTGCTCCTGACCAGACTGATCAGGGCAAGCTTCATTTCTGCATCAATGAATAGACTTTAACAAGTTGATTAATGCTTAAATTTTTTAATCTGTTGGTCTTCTCATTGAATGAAATGTAGGACGAGAAGACAAAATCTTGGAAGAAACTAGTAAATGTTGCTGTGTCAGGTGCAGCCGGAGTGATAGCAAATCATCTGCTTTTCAAAGCAAGGACAATTGGAAGAATTCTCTTCTTGTTTTTTTTTTGGGAAGAAATGAGAATTCTCTTCTTGCTAACTACTTATTATTTTGGTTTACAGTAACACTAGCTTTCAAGGCCTAGAATTCACATGTGTGCCTTTTCTATAATCTGCAGCTTGCTTCTGGTGAGGTGTTTGGACCAGACCAACCAATAGCTCTCAAGTTACTAGGCTCCCGAAGATCGTTCCAAGCGCTAGAAGGTACATGCTTGCCACTTGACCCATGTAGAAAACTGATTTGTTTGTGCTTGCTTCTTTTTGAATGTGTCCTTGAACATCACAAGTGCAGGTGTTGCTATGGAACTGGAGGATTCCCTGTACCCTCTCCTACGGGAAGTTAGCATCGGTATAGATCCTTGTGAGATCTTTTAAGATGTGGACTGGGCACTTCTAATTGCTGCAAAGCCCCAAGGCCCGGAGCGAGCTGATTTACTAGATATCAATGGCCAAATTTTTGCTCAACAGGTATCATTATTCACTATGTATGCTATCATGAAAATGTTGAGACGCCCTGTGTGATACCTCTACTCTTAATTATAAATCTTCATCACAAGCGATGCTAACACCCTACTTTCAACATCATTCTATATGGAGTTTGTTTTTAGTTATCTGACTAAAGTGAGCTTCCCTTCTTGTTTATGCTTTGAAAAGGGGAAAGCACTTAATGCTGTAGCATCTAGGAATGTGAAAGTCGTTGTTGTCGGCGACCCATGCAACACCAAGTGTGGATCTCTTTTGTTTGCTGAATTCTGTCCATTCACATTACTCCTTTTTGTGTCTAACATGATGCTTTGCTACTTGCAGTGCATTTGTTTGTTTGAAGAATGCCCCTGACATACCAGCGAAAAATTTCCATGCTCTGACAAGGTTGGATGAAAATAGAGCAAAGTGCCAGGTGCTTGACGTTGTAAATTTTTTTTGTAGTGTTGCTATAATTGTCATTTGTGTTATGTTCTTCCTCTCTGAGGAAAATGGAGCTTCAAGCACAAAATTTTTCCTGTAGCTAGCACTGAAAGCTGGTGTGTTTTACGACAGAATATCAAACATGACTATATGGGGAACCATTCGACAACTCAGGTGACATACGACTCAGATTAACAAGTTTCTATTCACACATTTCTCTTGTTTAGGCATCTCTCCACTGGTAACTAATTAATCATTCCTACATGCCATTGCTGATTATTAGCCTGTTCTTCACTGATTAGGTCCCCGATTTCTTAAACGCAAGAATTGACGGCAAGCCAGTAAAAGAAGTTATCAGGGGCACGAAATGGTTAGAAGAAGAATTCACCAAAACAGTTCAGAAGGTACGGCAGCTTTACCGTGTATCTACAATAGCACAATAGCACAAGTAAAGCTAGCATTGACAGCGTTCCTGTGGACAAAACAGCGCGGAGGTGTGCTCATCCAAAAATGGGGCAGATCTTCAGCTGCATCTACTGCTGTTTCTATAGTCGATGCGATTAGATCGCTTGTAAATCCAACCCCACAAGGCGATTGGTTCTCTTCAGGGGTAATGTTTTAGCTCACGTGGTTCTGATGTAATGTGATTTGAACATTTGTTTGTGGAGAGTGTAAACGTGATCTTTAAGAAATGTTATTGATCTGCTTTGTTTGTTCTCTCTAAAAAAAGGCAGGTTTACACTACTGGAAATCCTTATGGCATAGCAGAGGACATTGTGTTCAGCATGCCCTGCAGATCAAAGGTATTATTATCTCGAAGTTGAATTACCCTGCTATCTCAAAAAGAAGTGTTAACATTTTTCATGCAGGGTGATGGGGACTACGAACTAGTTAAGGATGTCATGATAGATGATTTCCTCTGGGAACGGATTAAAAAGGTTGGCGTCTTAGGTGTCACATTCGTGGCATCAAACTTGAGTATTGAATTGTACTATTCTCTTGCAGAGTGAGGCCGAATTGCTTGCTGAGAAGAGATGCGTTGCCCATCTTACAGGAGAGGTAGGTGACAATAGAAACAGAGCTCTTTATGGTACCCACAAATTAACGTCCATTGTTTTGAATCGAATGGACTAGATTAGTTAGAATTTAACCGTATAACATCACCTAGTATAGAGAAGTACCATTCCATTAGGGGTAAAATTGTAACTACACAATATTATTATATAGGACTCAGCAAACAAATTAGTAATTGTAATCTGTGCACATTCCTCAAGCAGTCCAAGCCCAAATCCACGACCAAAATTTGACGACAACTCAATTACACTCCTTTCGTGGAATGCTTACACTCTCTGCACAGATTATCAACCAAACTTATGTGGCGATGGTGAATTCGTTCCATTGAGGCATTGCATGCGGTGAGGTGACTCAATTGATCGATTCGTGTCCAGTGATTCCAATGGCATTGTGAAACAGGCATTCCATTGCAGTATTGAATGCAGCGGCGGAGCATCAGTAGTTACGTTAGTTAATTTGATTGATTCATTTGATTGAATGCGGTGACCGTGACGGACACTTGGTTCCTTCGATCGGCGGCGGCGTCAGAAATTGAACGGGCATTCATCAAACTAGACCAGGTTAAACCAAAAGAACCTTGGGAAAAAAATTAGGTCAACACAAAAAGTCTATAATGCCCTTAAAAAATTAATGACCATATTTAATTTCTACTACCCTCCTTTACTAGTAGTAGGATGTAATGTAAAATTTCCTTAAAAAAAATCATCATTTTCTCCTTCTGAAAGCCATTTTTCAACATAATGGAAGCAGTAGTAAGCCTAGTAAAATCGTACATGTGAATAATTGGAACATTTGTTGGATCATAGTTAGAATATTGCCCTAATTTTGTGTTCTTCAAGTAAGAGTTGGAAGTTGATTTGTTTGTTTTTGTGAGTGCAGGGTAATGCATACTGTGATCTCCCAGAGGATACGATGCTTCCAGGGGAGCAGTAGTGTTGTTAAGTCAGTGGTATATATCTTGTTCATGATGCGTAAAAGGAAGGATCGCACCACACTATCACAGAGTTTGGAATGAAAAGGCATGCGGGTCACTGAGATGGAAAGGAAGCCTTCTCTCCTCTTCCGTGGGGGCCATATATTTTTCATAGGAACTTTTTATTACTGTGGTTATCTGTTTTCCCATGGCCGGAGATGTAAGGTAAGTTATCTCCTTAGTCTAAAAAAAGGAAATTTTTTATTATGCTTGGGATAAACACCCGAGCTCTTTTCTGTAATTAAAAGTTACCAACCACAGGAATGTCAAAGGTATGGAAACTGCACTGTTATTAAGTGCGTCTCCTATTCGATCTGCGGTTTTCTGGCGACTAGTGGTAAGGGCATGCGGGTGTGTCTTGTGGCTTCAGTTATTCTTGATGACCGCAACGCTAGGTAATCCACAAACAATATTGCAAGTCGAGGAAGTTAAGTGATACAACGGTAATTTTAGGATGTGTATTCCAATCAACCTGCAGGGGCTAGCTAATGAATCTTGACGATGGCAATGCCAATCAACAAAACAACAACTCCGGGCTCCGGCCGCTAGACTGGAGCACACAGGATATGCGAAAGGGTCTCTAGCCCAATGGTTAGAGGCCTGAGTAGCACCTTAAGGTCCTAGGTTCGACTCCCAGTGGGAGCGAATTTCAGACTTGGGGGAAAAAAATCCCCTCGCCTGCTACCACACCAAAGCACAGGTCTAAGGCCCCGCCAAGGCGTTGATCTAAAGGATCCGCCGGTAGTCTCACAAGGTCGGGCGTCGGGCGATGGTGCCGCTGTGTAAGGGTGGAGCAGGGGTTCGGAGGTTTTCTCGGTCTGCGTGAGAAGACCTTCTTCTTAAAGCAATGCTCGGGGGATTCTTCCCCCCCGCAGGTCGAGTTTATATATATATATATATATATATATATATATATATATATATAGGACGAGTGTTTCATGCACCATGGTGCCTAGGCACCAATATCAATACCCGTTGATTTGCTTCGAGATTCGCAACGTTTGATGTGGGTATCTTCATATACCCATAAAAAAGTATATTTGAGATGTCAAACTCCGAAAAAATTTAAATTCAACTTCAGTTTAATTAGTTTGAACTATTTTTATGGTATATACTCATCAGTAGTTGCATTGAACTCAAAAGTAGTTCAAACTAATTTGAACTGAGTTCAAAACTTACTTACCATAAATATATCAAGGGTATAAAACATTTTCATACCCAAACTCAAAAAATTATCAATCATACACGTGTATCGGATGTTGGTGCCTAGGCACCATGGTGCCTTATGTAATTTTCCTCTATATATATATATATATATATATATATATATATATATATATATATATATATATATATATATATATATATATATATATATATATATATATATATATATATATATATATATATATATATATATATATATATATATATATATATATATCCCATATGATCCCTTTGTCATCACATTACGGCTCATGTCATCATGACCGCAACGCAGCAAAGCAACCATAATTAAGCTGCACAATGCATGCATGCCCAAACGCCGCACAGAATGTAATGGATTAATTCAGGCCTTACACTTGACTCCTCCGCATCCTGTTTGCTGCAACGCAATCCATCATTCCTCCTGTTCTGTCCCTTGCTTCTTTCACTCCTTTTCGTCGTACAAGCTTCTCGGTATCCAAAATATTCACTCAAATTACTATAAAAATTATCAATCTCAGATTACACCAATTAAGCTTAACAAAACAATATTAGAGATCTAAACCAATAAAATTAACAATCTTCTGCCCAAAGCCCACGACCGATCTAACTGCCGGGACAAAGGCAGTCTAACCTCTAGGGCCAGTCTAACTGCAAGTCCAGAGCCAGTTTGACCAGTCCCCTGTTTTTGGATATGAAAACCTCTCAAAGTAAAACTCATATATCATCCAGACACTTCCAAATTCCACATGACACTAGGAACCTAAACTAATCAAGAATCACAGGGTTCTTGGGATCAGGTCCACTAAATTGAAAAAAATCAAATCTAGGCCACAAGAACACTAAAACACTAGAACTCATATTACTTCTTTATTGTGAGGATCTAACATATGCAGTCTTTCAGATTTATTCTCATATGTTCTAATAAGGTAATTTAAGTAATAATTCTTGATAGAATTCTCATAACCATGAAATCACAACTCTTACTCAAGAATGCTCATGAACCGGTTATAATCTTGATTCTTGCTATGGAGATGGTCTAGATCGACAACAATTAATCATCTAGTATCTGTGAAGAGATAATATTACAGACGGTTCATGGTGAGAACCGTCTGTGATATTGCAAAATATCACAGATAGTTTTTTATTTAAACCATTTGTGATATTTCACAGACAGTTTGTATTACAAACCATCTATGATAATGCAATTATCACAGATAGTTTGTATTAAAAACTGTCTGTGATATGTTTCCCACCTCGCAATCCTCTAACATTTCATAATCTACCGCCTGAGTCCAAGTTGAATTTCGTTCCGAGACACCTTTGCATACGGTATCCATTTTCGACGTTCTTATACTCGTTAAAAAGCTAACGACGAGCCCAATCCCAAAAAAATGACCCGCTTACGCCAGTCACCCTCTAAGACCCCAAAATCGGCCATCTTTAGCCTCAAATTTGCGTCGCAAGTTTTCGGTTTTTGTTTTTGCCAAAATGTTTTATCTTCCGTTTGGAATTTATTGCAAAGTTGTAGATCTCATTGAAACCTTTCGAACGAGCATATATAAGCCATAGAACTTTGCTATTTTATCTTTTGAGACTAACTGTTTACATTGCACCGGTATATACATTTATTGTCTTCGATAATTATGTATCACAAACGATTTGTGGATCAAATCGTCTGTGATAATTACGTATTATAAACGGTTTGTGGTTCAAACTGTTCGTGATAATTATATATTGCTGATCGCTAGGCCCATTGATCCTCCCTAATCCAATCCTAGCCAATAGAAACCCACAATCCCCATCCCACGGATTGTAGTATCCATTCCGCTAAAAAATTTCCTACTCCTGCCTCTCCCCCCCTATACATACTCATCCATGGCCTCGCTGCTCCCTCACCCTCCTCTTCACGTCTCCTAGTGCCACAACTACTGCCTTCTAAAAGTGCAGTGGATCAGCAAGCTCGTTGTGTCACTCTCACCGCCACAACCACTTTTCGTTGAGGTCTCCGAATTTGGATGAGATTGTGGTGGATCAGCGTTCAAAATTTTGATGTAATCTCTCCACACCGTCCTCCTCCTCGATCCCGACCCTGGTGGCCCTTATGAAGTAGATAGCACGCAAGTCTACGAGTAACAAGGCACTGCGGAAGCACCTAGCTACCAAGATGGCACTCAAGTCAGCGCTAGCGACGACGGGCGTCAAATACAGCTCGCGAACTTCTTCTTCTATGTTCTTGCAATGCCATGTTTAAGAGTTGGGTTCGTAGGATCAGAAGATGTGTTCTTACCATATTCTTGCTGTGTTAGATGGGCAACCTGCTCGTTATCTTGTTATGCTATAATGGTGGATTCTAATCTTAATGAAATGGAATGTGCTGCTATATTTGCTTGTTTTCAAAGAGTATAGCTAACATTTCTTGATGCTAGCCAAAAACATAAAAAATTTAAGTATAGAATGAACTATCACAGATGATTTTGTGATATAAACCATCTATGAAGGACTATCATAGACAGCTCAAACCAAAACTGTCTGTGATACTCACACATCACATACGGTTCTATCTACCAATCGTCTGTGATGGAAAATTATCACAGACGGTTCTATATACCAACCGTCTATAATACTCTCCCATCATAGTTGGTAGCTAGAATCATCTGTGATGTGTGAGTATCATAGACAATTTTTGGTTTGAGCCACCTGTGATAGTGTTCTTCACAGACGGTTCTAGTTACAAACCGTTTATATTGTATTTATCACAAACCGTTTGTGATAACCTTCGATTATCACTAACACATAAATTCAGACGATTCAGAAAATCGTCTGTCATGATAATTCCGAACCGTCTATGATAACCCTTTTTGTAGTAGTGCAATATGTTGCTACTTGAAAATGAATGTTTTGCAGCCACTCCACCTGGAGGATAAGAGAGTACACCACAACACTCAACTTCTCTCAAACCCTAACCCTAGAACTCTTGGACTCAATGAGAGGATGATTAGATGGTTAACTTTAAGTCTCCATCCTAACCCATTAAATAGATGGGCTAGCCAGACTTATCTAACCCTTAGTGTATACTATTCACTTAGCATATAAAGAAAAACCCAATAACCCCCCTCCCAACACACGGGTTTTTAACTCACACACTATACTTATACATATTTTTCAAAGCACACAAGACCGAATCCGCTAAGTTCTTAACTTTGATCTAATTTAATCTTCTCAGCTTCTTCTTGACTTAAATTGCTCTTTCATGCACCATGGTTTTGATCCAAGATAGTTTCTATTATTTTGGTCAACTTACCAAAATATCCTTTCTTCCATTGAAAACAATCGTCATGCTAGTTACGTGTAGATGCACCACTGGCAAGCAGGGGCGAAGCCCAATGGGCCAAGGGGGGATCCTTGGCACCAGGGTAAAAAAAGAAATACTTATTACTATCCCATATTCACCATGTGTGCACCACCCCCAGCCCAAAATTGTGCACCCCCTAGTGGCCCAGCCCACAAATTGGGCCCTGTCGATTGGAAAAAAAAGCACAGCAGCAAGCAATCAGGCCCAACAATCAAGCTCCAACCGGGCCTTTTTTTTCTTTTTTGCTTCAGCAGACTCACTGCCGATTCAACTTCTTTGTCTTCTTTCTTTTTCGGTTTTTCCATCTACTGCGTACTGCCGATTCATCTGCCCCTGCCGGCTGCCGATTCATCTTTTTCCATCTACTGCCATCTGCCGATTCATCTGCCGGCGCCCCGGCGCCCAACTGCATCTTCACGGGCTCACGGCATCTTCAGTCTTCACGGAATCATGGTGCCGCACTGCCGCTGCTTCCGCCTTCTAGGGCTTTCTTCACGTCGGCATCTTCAGTCACGGACTCACGGTGCGAACTCTGAACTGCGAAACTGCGGTCTGCGAACAGGAACCGAGTTACAGAGTTTTGACTTTTGATTCTAAAAGCTAGGTGATTCATTCAACTTTCTTTACCTCTCTAATTCTTTAACAAACTAGTTTGATCTATTACAAGAATGCACTTGTATTGCACATTTGCACATATATGTTCTGAATTTGGAGTAAAATTATATACATCTATCATCAATTTTCTTACTATTATGCAATGCACCTACTGTAGAACCATATATTTTTTATCTTTTTATAATTTTATTTTTGTAATTTTTGTAATAATAGGTGGAGCACTAATCTTAGTAATGGAGAAATTTCTGAAAAGAAAAGCACCAGATAGCACCAACAATGCAAGAAGTTCATGTCCAAATTTACATGAGATCAATTGGAATGAAGAGATTGAATATGATCCAGGGTTAAGGAAACCAATTGATGCTTACCATCCAAATTTGAGAGATAGGGTAAGAAGAAAGTACCTAGAGAATGGGCCTTGCCAACCTCGCACATTTTCTTTTCCAGTTACAAAGATATCTGATCGAGATAGAAAATTTAATCCTAATTGGTTTGATGAGTTTGGTGGTTGGCTTGAGTATAGTAAGGAAAAAGATAGAGCATATTGCTTTTTTTGTTTCTTATTTAGAGACCCTAATAAGAAGGAGGATGGGTATAAAGCATTTGTTACAGATGGTTGGAATGGTTGCAGAGAAAAAACAGGCTGAAAGATCATGTTGGTGGAGTTGGTAGCTTGCACAATCAAGCAATGAAAAATTGTGACGCTTTGTTACAAAGAGCTCAACATATTGATGTTGTTATGCAAATTCAAAGTGGAGCTGCTAAAATGCTTATTTTACTCGGCTAAATGGCTCAGTTAGTGTTGCTAGATGTTTATTGAAGCAAGGATTGCCCTTCCGAGGCCATGATGAGTCCAAGGATTCTTATAACAAAGGGAACTTTTTGGAGTTTCGTGATTTCCTAGCAGAGCATGATCCTACATTAAAAAAGGTGGTAGGTAATGATGATGCAGGTAACAGTCTTATGACATCTTCTGATATTCAGAAGGATATTGTTGAATGTTTTGCAAAAGAAATATTACATTCTATTCTGGAAGAACTTGGGCATGATGTATTTTGCTTGCTGGTTGATGAATCTAGAGATGTATCTTGCAAAGAGCAAATGGCAGTGGTGTTGAGATATGTTGATAAGTGTGGAATTGTCAAGGAAAGATTCGTTGGACTTGTTCATGTAAAGGAAACAACTTCTTCCTATCTGAAGTCTTCAATTGATTCACTGTTTACAGGATTCAAGTTAAGTTTGAAGCAAGTAAGAGGCCAAGGATATGATGGTGCTAGCAATATGCGAGGTGAGTTCAATGGGTTGCAATCATTGATAATGAGAGAAAGTACTTCAGCTTATTATGTTCATTGTTTTGCTCATCAACTTCAGTTAGTTGTTGTGACTATTGTGAAAAAGCATAAAGGCATTAGTAATTTTTTTGGTATGGTTTCTACTTTGTTGAATGTTGTGGGTGGATCATCTAAGAGAAGAGACATGATTAGAGACATTAATCATGAACAAGTGAGTAAGGCATTAGGTTGTGGGATGCTTCAAACAGGCACGGGATTAAATCAAGAGCAATGTCTCCAGAGACCGGGAGATACTCGTTGGAGTTCTCATTATAAAACTCTCAAAAGTTTGCTTGACATGTTTCCAACAATAGTTAAAGTGTTAGAATTTGTGGAAGAAGATGACAGAGATAGAGCAAATAGAGATCAAGCATCTGGTCTTTTAGTGTACTTTCAATCATTTGATTTTGTCTTCTATTTGCATCTCATGTCAACTATATTAGTTATCACCAACACCTTGTCATTAGCATTGCAACGGAAGGATCAAGACATTGTGAATGCTATTCAATGTGTCAAATCAACTAGATTGCATTTGGGTGATCTGAGAAGAGATGGCTGGGAAAAGTTACTTGGTGATGTGTATGATTTTTGTGATAAATATGATATTGTCAAATTGGAAATGGAAGAATCATACAACAATCCAAAGAAACCAAGACAAAAGACGGGAATTACAAACAAACATCATTATAAAGTGGATTGTTTTAATGATGTTATCAACTGGCTACTTCAAGAGCTTGATAACCGCTTCAATGAGACAACATCTGAATTGCTTGTTTGCTCAGCTGCTTTCAATCCAAAAGAACGATTTCATGATTTTAATGTGGATAGCTTGATGAGACTGGCAAAACTTTATCCTGATGATTTTAGTTCTAGTGAATTGGCTGATCTTCGACATCATCTTTGCCTCTATATTGCTGATGTGAGAGAAGATGATAGATTCTCTAATGTAGAAAGTATTGGTGAGCTTTCTCAAAAAATGGTAGAGACAAGGAAGCATCTTTGCTATCCTTTAGTTTATCGGCTTTTGAAGCTAATACTAGTTTTGCTCATACACAAGCTACGGTTGAGAGGTGCTTTTCAGCTATGAAGATTGTGAAAACATATTTACGTAATCGCATTGGTGATGACTACATGAGTCATAGCCTTATTTGTTATGTCGAGAAAGAAGAAATGAAGAAAGTCACAAATAAGGTGTGGTTGATCGTTTATGAATATGAGAGGCGCAAATATGCAATATGAAAAGGTATATTGCCTATTTTCACATGATTTTTAATAGTTTTTCAGCTGAAAATTAACATGTTTTTATTCTCCTTTGTTGTAGGCCATTAAGGATATTGAGTTCAGATAATATATTTGCCTATATTAATGGATTTATTTATTTTGGTATGTACTTTTTGCTGCTAATGCTTTATCATCGACTCGCTGTTCATTGTCAATCACTTTGTTATATTATATATGTTAAAAACTGACGGTACAACATATTTTCTATATATTGTCCATCGAAATTTTTGTGTACTGTGCTATATGTGTGGTGAAGTGTGCACCCCCCTTGGTTTCTCTCTAGCTTCGCCCCTGCTGGCAAGTGTCGGCAAAGTCTCTCTTGTTCTGGTTCCACTGGACCACACCTCAGTTGGACCGACCAAGCCACATGGTGCAATCTGTCGCTCGAATTTCCCTTCTACATTTTCCACCTTCCTTATGCTATATTTAAGCTTATCCATCTCATTCGGTATCTTCAATCATTCTGGGTCTCAGCTCTTCCGTAAGTGTAGCACTGATCTACGTCATTGACCATTGGTGACTACAAGCGACTCTACATATCCAAAAACCAAGAAATCATTTTCGGGTAAAGTTCTTCACAATTTGACCCACGTTAGTTGTAACATACATCATGCAACATATGCATTGACCTATGTCAAACCAAATCATCCCATGACTCAAATTTTCTAAATTATCTATTTCTACAAACTGTCCAGAAAAATCTGCAAATCTGTAAATTCCAAATTTTCACTCATTTAAAATAACAATAGTTTATCACAACGTCACATGGTTCTTGAGAAATTTTCATAAAATTCAATTTCAACTCAACAGAAATATAAATTATTCATTGTAAGCGTACTCTAACCCTTCTATGTGTTCTCTGAAAACTGGAGCAGCAGTTGGGTGCCATCCGTTCAATCCTGGGACCCTTTCCATCATCATAGTGCATACTCCTTCACGTGCGTAGTATGTAATAAGAAACAAGCTGGAAGGCGAAAGCTGCAGCCCGTCCGTCCGTCATGGCAACATGGCATGCCCAAATGAGGCGTTCAGCTGGTACTAGTAAGCCATTGTCGCTCCTCTTATGGGCATCTGCCATCTCCTCTGCTCTTGTGGCCATCTTTCTCGCCTCCAAATACCTCCCTTCTCCCTACGTCGACACCACCTTATTGGTAGACGGACGGCACCACCACCACCACCACCGGCGGAAGCAGTGCGACGAGGAGGCCAAATGGGTGGCCGACATCTCGTCCCAGCACAATGCAAGCCTGGTCTTGACCGTGGATCACAAGGGCTGCGCCAACTTCAGCAGCGTGCAGAAGGCGGTCGACGCCGTCCCTGACTACGGCGTGGCCCGGACGCTGATCGCTGTGGACGCCGGTATCTTCAGGGAGAAGGTGGTGGTTTGGGGCAACAAGACGAACGTGACGGTGCACGGGCGCGGCAACCTCAACAGCAGCGTTGTTTGGAACGACACCTCCAACTCCAGCGGCGGCACCTTCTACAGCGCCACCTTCACCGTCCTGGCCGCAAACTTCGTGGCCTACAACATCAGCTTCCAGAACACGGCCTCTCCAGCAGATCCCGGGGACACCGGCGGGCAGGCGGTGGCGCTGAGGGTAGCCGGCGACCAGGCGGCGTTCCACTGGTGCGGGTTTTACAGCTCGCAGGACACGCTGCTGGACGAGCAGGGGCGCCATTTCTTCCGCGACTGCTACATCGAGGGATCCATCGACTTCATCTTCGGGAACGGCCGCTCTCTCTACCAGGGCTGCACCATAAGCTCAGTAGCGAGCGCCGTCGACGGCAGCATCACGGGGAGCATCACGGCGCAGGGGCGCGGGACGGCGGCGGAGAGAACGGGGTTCGCGTTCGTGCGGTGCAGCATCACCGGGACGGGGCAAGTGTGGCTGGGGCGGGCGTGGGGACCCTACGCCACCGTGGTGTTCGCCAAGACGAACCTCGCCGGCATTGTCGCGCCGGAGGGATGGAACGACTGGAACGACCCGTCAAGGCAGCAGTACGTTCGTTACGTACACACGACGCGCGTATCCTCCGTGCACTCCATCTGGATCATTGTGCGTCTTGATATAGATCATCGACTTAAATATATCTTTATCTATATGCAATTATTAACGCAGGACGGTGTTCTTTGGTGAGTACGAGTGCACGGGCCCCGGCGCGAGCACCGCCACCGCGCACAAGGAGAGGGTGGCGTACGCTAGGCAGCTTGATCAGCGCCAAGCCGCGCCCTTCATGGACGTCTCCTACATCGACGGCGACCAGTGGGCGCTGCCGCCGGTTCCAGTACTAGCCCAGGTGTGGCAGGGCCAGGGAGACGATCGGATGATCACGCCGGAAACGTTAGGCGCGCAGGCAGGTGCCGGCCGCAGCTGCATGCCAGCACCAACAGCAAGGAAGGTACCGTACCGTGCCCTCGATGCCGGTGGCAGCACGGCTAGCTGAGGATTCACGGATAAGCTAAGATGTATGAATGTCCACTTCGTCCTCTGTATTATCGAAGTTCCGCCAGCATGAGCAGTTCATGGTTGATTTGTTTTTTCCAATTTTTCACCATTTTTTTAGAGCACAGACAATTGTTGGCTGGTGTAGTCACAATCCACATGTCATATGTTCAAATTTGGGGGTTTTTTAGAATACTCAATCCAGAAGATCCGCGTATCACTCCAGTCTACATTAATGGATAGAAGTTTAACAATATGAAAAATCAGGTGACACCCGGAAGGGAATATAAAATCTCGAAAAATAATAGCGAAAGGCAGAGGAAGAAGAAGAAGGTGGAGCCGCATATCCCACAAAGATACCGTCGATCGATCTCGGTGCCTGACTGCCTGTGTCAGCTCTCTGCACCCACTTCCTCACTGTATAAAGCAGCTACCTGCATCCCTCTCGCACGTATATAGATCTCAAGTTGCAGTCACTCTCTCCCTTCCAGGCTTCCTCCCAACACATTACTGATTAATAACCATGTGCCGTGTAATACAGAAGCAAGCTAGCCAGCTCTTGCCGCTGATTAGTTACTTGTGTGATGCTGGTGCATTTGCCGCTGTCCGGGACAACGCAATGTACCTCTGCTCTGTAATGACCTGAATTTTTCAAAAATTTGAAGTTTAATTGAATTTTCAAATTTCATTGCAAATTCCAATTCCTAAGCCTAATCTCCAGATTTATCATCCTAATCCCGCACTAATCTTAAGGCAAATCTCCTCCCCTCCACCTGTTTTTGCGCGGCACTGTTCATCCACCCGAAACTACCCCGCCGCCTGATCTTTTCTTCGCCACCGCGGAGCCGTTCTCGCGCCTTCCCCACGCCAGCGCACCCCTGCCAACTCGCCACCACGCCCTTCGGAGCCCTTCCCCGCCAGCTGCCCTTCCCGGCCCTTCCCGCCCGTGAGCCACCGCCGCCACGCCCTCTCCTGGCGCCGAACCGCCTCCGGACGCATGTGAAAGCCAGAGGCCCCTTCAACCGCCCTCACGCACACCAGTGAAGCTCCCCATCCACCGAATTCGTCTCTTGCCCCCTCCATTGCCGGGAATGGCCGAATTCCCCAATCCCGTGCCCTAACTCAATTCCCATTCTCCGGCCGACCATTCCCCAATTACTTTCACTGGTAGCAGCCCTAAGCCCCTAGGAACCTCTCCGCGCTGCCGCCTTAGCCTCCCAAGCACCGCTCTTCTCTGGCGCCGAGAGCTCCCTCACCGCCGCAAGCCTTCACCGTGGCCAGCCTCACCAGTGCTTCCCCAGCTAAAACCAATGCTTCTCCGAGTTTCCCCACACCCTAGTGAAGCTCTAATGCCAACCCAATTACCCAAAGAAGTTCCCATGAACCCTCAATTTCAAAAATGGCCGTGGAGGAGGTGACCTCGCCGCCGGCGATTGCCGCCACCACCGGACCCGCGAGCACAAAAAATGGAACCCCCGTGTCACGCTGAGTCCGCCCATGCACTCAACCGCCGTCGCCGTCCACCCTACCGCCGCCGGCAGCCACCGCCCGCCTCCCATGCTCCTCTGCGCGCGTGCGGTCTGAGGGAGGAAGACGACCGAGCCAGCCGACTCGGTTGAACCGAGCCAGCTCCGCCCGCGCCTGGTGCGCCCGACCGGGCCAGGCCGAGCTGGTCGCGCCGAACCGCATCGCCGAGTCCGATGAATAGTGCGACCGAGCCCAAGGAATAGTACTTGACCCAAACCCAAAAATACATGTTTATACTCCCCGGATCCGTTTCGAGCCCGCCAACCCATTTCTTAGCTCCAAATATTCATATCAAGCCTCCAAAAATCCCAAACCTATCTTATTTGAATTTTGGTGAATTTATTTTGTTATTTCCATTTCTTTATTCCTAGCTCATTTTTCGTCGAGCGTGGAATTAAATTGACTTTCTTTATTTTACGCTAGCACGTGACGTCGAGGATCAGCTAATTCAAGAATACGAAGCCTCGGATCAAGGTCAAGGCCAAGAAGTTGAAGAATACGAAATTGTCGAAATTATAAGTCCGCAAGGCAAGTCACATGTTTTTGATCATATTGAATCCCATTAAATTACATTATTTATTTAATGTATTTTCATTATTGATAGTTACGAACTGATAATTGCTTAAAACAAAGATTTAGAATGGCATGCTATCTAGATAATCCTACCACTGATAAATAGCCCTGTTTACCTTGATGGCCATATTCACCTTGACAACCTTAGTAAGAATTAACATATGATATAAATGTATACAAGATCATTTCATTCAGTATGATACACTACTAAGTGACTCTGGCCGTTGGCCGGTAGAATTGAAAACCCGAGAGGGTAGGGTGGTATGGGACACCGCACCTAGGCCTGATGCTTGGTATGTACTTCTAAGGTGTTGGCTGTGGGCCGGTAGGATTTGAAAACTGATACTAAGGTAAAGGTGTACTGTGGGAAATCACGCGGTGATCTACGCCACGACTTTACCTTAGAGGAATTGAGACTGGGAAGGGTGTGCTGTGGGAAATCACGCGGTGATCTACGCCACGACCTTACCCGAGTGAGAGGCTGGTATGGATGGGTGGTGGTAGTGCCAGTGGGCACAGAGGGAGACGTGGTTGGATGCCTCAGGTGAAAAATGTAAGGACGAGAATCTTGTGCCAAGTAAAGACATAGTCAACGCCAGCCACAGGAGTTGACTTGTCAACACCGGTCTAGTAATCGCTCCATTCAATTGAAACTCTACAGTGTGATGACAGTAGACGGGAGTTAGGTATGCTGCGGTACCTAAGAACGGTAGTATTCACTCACAAGCGGCTAGAGAAGAGTATGTGCGCAATTGTAGCCGTGACTGAGTGATGCTATCGGGTAGAGTCTATATAAAGAATGGAGCAGTGAACCGACCTGGCTTTCTTAACTCTGTCGTGGGAGTTAAGGGATCGTGTGGGTAAAGTTAAGCAGCTCTGCAGAGTGAAATAAATGGTATTCGAATACGCCGTGCTTCCGGTTAATGAAGCTGTGTTAATTGAGTGATTCCAAAAACAAGGCATAAGTAGTGTTTCTGAGGTTGTTAAATTGAGTAATGATGAGATTTTATCTGATAACAGAAAACCCCTGATCTTAAGAAGAAAATGTTTTACTTTTAATTGTTTGCAAATAAAATTGCATCCACCTCATAATAAAACCACTATACACCCTCCACCTGAGAACCCTGGCAATTAGTTATATAGTATTTCCACATGTGATTTGCTGAGTACGGGGTGGGAGTACTCAGGCTTGCCTAATTTTCCCCCAACAGATACCAGAAGAAAAAGGAAGCAATTCAAGATTTCGCATTAGGGTTACGACCGCACTCAAGCGTTCATGTGGAGTTTTCTTCGGCTCTTTTGTATGTAAGTTAAGTTTTGGGCTTGAATGCCCTTATTGTCGTTAAAGCTGGCCATTAGGTCTTACTTTAATCCAATTAACTCTTTTTAAATGGCTTGTAAGCAGGCATGATACACTGTTAAGCCGCAACAGAACTCCTGGGCTGTTGCAGGCCGTACGACGTCCCTGGTCCCAAAAATTAGGGGCTTTACATGCTCTCCGGGCAAGGCGGGGCGGACGGCGATGGCGCTGCTGCATGTCGCCGGACCGCGCCGCGTTCTCCCGTAGGGGACCTACGGAATCTGATCCGAAGGGCAACTCTGAGACCTAGGCATGCACACATACAGGCAGGCAGCTTCGTCCGTTTTTCCAACTAGGAGCAGGAGGAGGAGGAGGTTACGTGTGCTTGCTACTCTGGCCAGCCTCTACTAGTTCTCCTACAGGGCAATTTCTCAGACCTTTGGCAAATGAAATCTTATCGAGAATGATCCTAGCGATCAACGTCAAGACACTTCAATTTCTTTCCTGGATCCAGTAGGTTCTACTACTATCGGAGGATGCATGTCTTTCTTCGATGCGTTACAAGGATTGAAATAGGATACACAATATTGATTGTCAGTTCCTGCTGTCTCTGTCTCGTTTTACCTTAATTCCAAGTAATGCGGTTGTTGATTAGCATTATATATGTTTAGCCTGGTGCTCCGTACTGTTCACTAAATTAAATTGTACTATGGAGAACACTGAATTAGGACATGTTCATATTGGTTTTTGCTGATAGTTTTTGATTATATCTGATGAATACTAGTAGCTGATAGAAATGATTGAGGAATAGTAGTACATTATGTAGGTAAGACGGTGTAACAAAAGGTACTACAATATTCAAATCGTTATATAACTTACGGCTGATAAATAATAGCGATGGATAAAAACAGCTTATAGAAATTAAAACGTTCGTATTAGCTTTAGATTCTAAAAGTAGAAGCTAGAAAACCAAAGCCATATGAACCGGGCCTTAGTACTGTCCCACCCATCTAGCATCATAATAGAATGAATAATTGATGGGATGTTCAGCTTACCACTGCATGCAGTAATTACATTCTTTTCGCGATGAGCTCCGGATGGTTAGTACAACCATCTCCACTTACTGATGATGAGGACGGTTGCAGAACTGGGAGATGAAAGAACACCTACGTTCCTAACCAGCTAGCATTGTGCTTTTGTGTTTGTGAAGTTGCTTAATTGTTCGAGTTCGAGTTGGTGGATGCATCTGGCAAGGGACAATAGCTTGCACGCGCATGTTTGCGCATGCACCTGATGGTTAACTAACTAACTGGCATTTTCACATTGCAAGCAACATATGTCGAGAGAGATGTGATTGGCAAACCAGCAATGCACAGTATTACTACTTATTAGCTGACATATATACATACATATATAGAGCCTGGTCACGTGTACGCTCGATCGAGGTCCATCTGGGATAAATAAACCAACCTCATCGTTGGATCAGGAGCAACTAAAAGGCCATTCTGCCAAATAGGAA
The DNA here is from genome assembly GCA_036346575.1 of Dendrocalamus sinicus. Lineage (NCBI taxonomy): Eukaryota > Viridiplantae > Streptophyta > Magnoliopsida > Poales > Poaceae > Dendrocalamus > Dendrocalamus sinicus. Next base: position 36,061,612 of record CM070665.1, read on the forward strand.
TCATATTCGTACGTTTTATATGAACACTCATTCGCCCATCGATCAATCGAATCATTTAAAAGAAAAGAAACCGATGTCATGCTAATTTACAGAGCTCGATCGTCACTAACAAGCGATGCTTAATTTACCATCGGTGGTGCATGTTTTTTTAGAACATATAGACACTGGTGATTAAGTTAAGGAAAGGACGTGCGCGAGTAATGATCAACTGCAATGAAGTAGCTAGATTGAGAACTAATCTAAATTAGCTTGATGTTACTAAAGGTTTTACAAAGCTATTATACAAATACATAACAGTACCTCGCTCTAAAAAAACATAACAGTACAACATGCTGAGGCAGCATGAACAGATCGCCCTGATCAACTCGGCTTCAGCTTCTGGCTTCTGGCTTATTGTTCACTATTTATAAGTTTCGTCTTTTTCTGAACTTTTGGCTTTTTGTTGAGCTTTTTTGCCGGTTCTTTTTTTCCCGTATTTGTTTGTATTATACGTAATGGGCTAACATATTTTTTATTTTTAAATTTTTTAAATTTAATTATGCTAAATAAACCTCTGTCGATTCTGATGCTTTTTCACCCGACTACAAGAGTTTTCACCATAAACCACGAGCTTTTCAGCCGAACCGATCACCACCTAAGAAGATCCCAATGTGTAGCGTAAAAAAAAAGAAAAGAAAAAGAAAAATTCTAACTGAATCTCTCCTGATATCTCTCTCCCGTGTTTTATCTCCTATCCCAACTCTCATCTCTCTCCTTTCCGTTGCACTCTCTCTCTCCTGTTTTTTCCCGAGCGACGTCGAGCGGCGGTCGGCGGGTAGCCGGCGTGGCGCGCAGCGTCGCGCGCCGAGCAACTCGACACACGGCGTGGCGGTGCGACGCGAGGCGGCGCGCGCAGCGCGTCGACGCCAGCGGCTCGGCGCGCGCGACGCCGGTAGAGGTGGCGTCGGTGGTAGCTTGGTCGACGGCACCGGCGCGCCAGCGCGATGTCGAGCGGCGGCGCGCGATCGGCGGTGTGGCAAGCCAAAGGCGGCACGGCCGATTGAGGAGCGGCGAGGCTTGGAGGAAGCGCATGGCCGACCGACGGCGTGGCTTCGAGGCGGCCCATGGGCGGCCGGCGCCGTGGCTTGGAGGCAGCGTGTGGCCATGCGCGGCGTGGCTCGAGGCGCGCGCGCGCGCGAGCGGCAAGGCCTGGAGGCAGCGCGCAGGGCTGGCAGGAGGTTGGCCGAGGCGCCTTGGCCGGCCGGAGCGAACGGTGACTTTTTCACGGTCATGTGGTTCGGTTGATTGGATGCGCAGCCGAATAGCGTTTCGCGCGGTGTTTTTCAGGCCGTGCAGCAGGCTGTGGTTCGTTTGGCCGAACAACGAGTAGCTCAGCCGAACAACGATTCGTGCAGCGAATCCTTGCGAACGCAATCTTTTCTGGTCGAACGACCTTCTGTTATCCTTACCACAATTTTATCATAACTCTCATCTGAATCACTTCTGTTTCGTCTCGTAGGGTCACGTGGCCTTTGAGGAAACGTTCGGACAGTTGCGCACCCCGGATCCTTCGTGTAGCGAGTTCGCCGAGTTTGATCAAGGCAAGTACCTCGCGGCCGTGACCTTTCCGTTTCGCAAATCACATGGTTCCAGTTTACTTGTCACTTTGTCATTGAGTATAATTATCATGTCACTCATGCTTGTTTGGCTAATATTATATCGCTAAAATCATATCATTAAGGTCACCTGGCTAATATCACATCGCTTAAATAAAATCCCATTACTACAATTATTTGGCTAATATCATATCGCTTGGCTAATATCATATCGCTAAAGTCACATCACTAAAGTTACCTCGCCAATTTTATATCGCTAAAGTTACCTGACTACTAGCATATCACTAAAGCTTAGCTGATCAATATCATATCACTAATGTGGTCTGGTTATTATCATATTGTTCATGTTGCCTATTTATAGACGTTTAATATTGTATGCATGCCATGATGTTCTAGGTTATCTTATTTCATTTGCTACTATGTTAATTAGGATGTTCAGTTAAAATGTTCTAGAGTTCATGCTTTTAATTAGTGTTCTAAAATATATGCTTAAATTATTAATGGGGTAGCATATGAACATGTTGAAACTTAGATTTACATTTTTGACACTCTTTTGATATTAGGGCTGCTAAGTTTTAGTTTCCTATTATTATGTTCAATAATTGTACGATGCTGTATTTGAGCCATGAAGAATGGATGTATTAAACCTATTAATCTGACTAATAATCACTTATCACATAATAAAACTTGATTGATTGATAAAATTGCGTGAGCTATATTATAATGCCTCTTTAGGTTAATTCATATATCACTATCATCTTATCATTATTTTACATTGCCCTCATATCAGAAACTATGACTCTCCATTTTCAACCTTAGCACATCTTTTCATTTCTCATAACTTTATCATAGCTTTATCCTCGCCATCTCTTAGTTTCCTTAATTTCATATTATATAATCTGTCTATGATGTATCAGTTACCTTATCATCATATTATCATTCCCTATTATCCTCATATCCAGAATCATATTTCTCTATTTCAATCCTTAGCAAATCCTTTCAGTTCTCCTAATATCATCTTTGTTTTCTCTTAGTTTCCTTAAATTCATACCATATAATATGTTAATAATATAACGGTTACCATTTAATTCATACTATATAATATGTCATAACTCATTGAGGTACTTGATTTAATAGTTTGTGTTTTTGTTGCAACGTATGGGTACAGAACTAGTGCGATACAAGATAGAAAAAGGAAATTAAAGCAAGACAATTGCACGACTAATTGCACTACAATTGTAATTTAAGATAGAAAAAGGAAATGAAAGCAAGACAACAAAGAAGCATCCATCGCTCGTGCACCGTGACATGACGCGGCTGGAAGGAAGGCTAACATAACAGCGACGTCCACCTGCCTTGGCTCGGAATGCTTGTTTGTGTTTTGGTTCATTGGTTTTGCTTTCCTGATGCCCTTGCCGCGTCGTCGTCGTCCAAGTCAAATTTGCACTGCACTGCATCAACGACTTCCTCGTTACCACGCACTTCATCTCCCGCCAATCATGGTGCCCTTCACCTGGCCAAGTGGCCCACCCACGGTGCAACTGTAACATATGTGCAATCCCATGCAATTGCATAAATATACTACCAGTTGTGATGCGATTTATTTTCTAGTAATACTCCTTGCATGTGTTTCCCCTTGCAAGTTTTCCCATGCAATTGCACGACTAAGGCCGGAGTAACATGCATGTTTGCACTGAAGGTATTAGCTGTGGTTCGTGAAAGGGAACTAAGGCAGCGTAGTGCTCCTCCTACTCGAGAAAGTGACGTGTGATGAGAGAGAGAGAGAGAGAGAGATGACTTGTGATGCATATACTGTACAAGGAGGAGGAGGAGGAGGAGGAGAAAAATGGACCGACGGCTTGAAAAATAAGGTTCTGAAAGTCGTCTCATCTCATTCATCGGAGGGGAAAAAAGGAGGAAGAAAAGAAAAGCCACTTGCAGCACATGTAATGGATGGATGTACTGGTACTGGAGTAATATTAATCTTCTTCGTCAGCAAAAGAAAAGCGGGGGATGCATGCGTCGCCTACTCGCCGGTACTGACGGACGGAGAGAGAGAGAGAGAGAGAGAGAGAGAGAGAGAGAGAGAGAGAGAGAGAGGGTGGCACTCTGCTCATGCACGACATCAATCTTATGAATTCGTCTCTCTCGCTCGCTCGCTCGCTCCGTCCGCCGATTACGCCTCGTACAGAAAGAGACGGAGGAGGAGGAGAAGAGAATTAGCCAACAACATGGATGAAGCCAATAACATGGATGATCTCAATGAGAGTAGAGTACACACGCATGGCGCGGTTTTCTTGGGAGTATCGATTGATCCCCATTTCTTATTCCGGGTGCTCCATCATGGCACCACCCGCCCACCTTATCTCTAGTAGTCGTCGTCGCCGCCGCCGTAGCCGCCGTACCCGCCCCCTCCGCCGTACGAGTCCTCCCGCTCCAGGTTCTCCTCCACCCTGTCCGCCGCGCGCTCCTCGACCTTGTTCTCCAGGTAGCTCGCCCCGCCGGCCAGCGCCAGACCACCCAGAACACCCGCCGCTGCGCCCACCGCCAGCCCAGTCCCCATACCCATCTTGTTCTTCTTCTGCGGGTCAGCCGCCGTGGCACCGTACGCAGCAGGTGCAGCCGCCGCGCCGTACGCAGGTGCGGCCACCGGTGGGGCTGCCGCGCCGTACGCTGGCTGCGGAGGCGGCACGGAGCCGTAGGACGGGTACCCTGCCGGAGGCGCCGCGGCGTATGGCTGCGCGCCCCCATAGCCTCCTCCGGAACCGTAGCCGCCTGAGCCGTACCCACCGGAGGCGTAGGGGTCACGTGACGAGGCGTACGAGCCGGCGGGCTGGGAGTAGGGGGCCGGGTAGGGGTTGGGGTCGTAGTAGCGCGAGGGCTCCTTGACGGCGACGCGGACGTCGAGGCGGCCGTGGGGGCGGCCCGATGGGCGCTTGAGGCTGAGGTTGCGGGAGGCTCGTCCGCCAACGCCCGCGTCGTCGACGACGTCGCGGAGCGGGAGGCGGGCGGAGCCGACGAGCGGCTTGACGCCGTCGGTGGCATTGGCGTGGACGACGTCGATGTAGAGGACGGCGTCGTCGAGACGGCTGGTGGGCGGGAGCGGGACGGTGAGCTTCTCGTCCCAGACGGGGTTGTCACCGTGGTCGAGGTCGACGCGGGAGGAGCACTTGGCGCCGGCGTCGACCCAGACGACGGCGTAGGGCTTGAGATCGCCGTTGCGCCAGTTGACGTTCTTGAGGTCGCGGGCAGAGCCCACTGTCACCTCCACCTCGTACCGGGAAGCCATGAATCCTCTGCGTGGCGTGGCAGCTCACACACGACAAGGGAGGCAAGGCAGAGTCGGATGGTGAAGAGGAAGCAACGCAGGAGAAAAGGGGGAGCGACCTGTATAAATACGGCCGGATTTTGGAATAGGGGTTGGGGTTTGGAGTTATTTACGTTGATTTGCCACTAGAGAGCTGCGGCTGGGCGCGCCATGCCTGGGGAAGGTTTTCTTCACGCGGTGCGGTGCCGTGCGTGGCATGTCTGACTGCAGCGCGGCTGCTCCGTCATTGGTCCGGTCGTCGCCTGCCCTCCTCCTCCGTCTTCACTTGCCCGTTTTTCCTCTTTTTTTCTTTTCTTTAATTTGGCTTACTTAACATTTCCTCTTTTTTTTTCTCTTCTTTTGGCTTAGCTGTTAAGGCATGCCATGGCAACGTTCCGTTCGGTAGCAGGCTTACTTGTTAAGGCATGTCATGGCAACGTTCCGTTCGGTCGCAGGATCGACCATGGCAATAAAGAACAGGTGTATTATATGACTTTTTCAATTTTCTCTAAAGTATCATATATCTTTCTCTCCAGAGCTACAAAGTTAGAAGGATTAGATTTCGTAGTCTATAACTAAGCAACAACCTGAAATAGCAAAGATGCGCTGAAATTGCACCCGATTGGTCTTGCCGATGACAGACCTATGGTTTTGTAAGATCGAGGAGACCGATTAGAGTGAGATGAATAGTCAGTTTTAAATTTTCTTTAGCCAAAACCGAGGTTTATATGCGGAACCGTAAATCAAAATGGTTTTTCTCAGTTAGGTCTAAATCAACTAATCTCACTAAGTGCACAAACAATCTAAGTTTATGTCAAAAGTTTGCAATCTTAGAGAGACAAGCAATCAATTTAATTTTATAAAAAAAATATAAATTTCTTGAATGTAGATTGAGCACAAGAAAACAAACCACAATGATACGGTTTCTTTTTACCGTGGTGTTCGAAAATTTACCAATCTCTTCTAATCCCTAGCCTAAACGAATTAGACTAACTCCACGAATTAAATTAAATACCTCAATTCCACTGGTAATTGCTTGGGTCGGACGGTCACCTCCTCCATCTTCACTTGCCCGTTTTTCCTTGTCTTTTTGCCTTAGCTGTTAAGGCATGTCATGGCAACATTTCGTTCGGTGGCAGATAGCAATGCAACATTTCTTTTTGGCTCATAGTTATAGCTTATTTATTGTTCACTAAGTGTCATGTTGTACGTAACGTATGTATGTAAAAGTGCAACCTTGTGTAAAATATCAAGTGTTAGCAGAATAAAATTCTTGAATTTATCCCAAAAAAAAAGAGTGATCAAGACCAAATAATGGGCTCACTAGCCTAATAGAACTAATAAAAATGGACAGGGAACAAAAAAAGGTCTATTGACCCAGTTTGGGCCGCTTTGGACATTATTAACTGACCAAGTGGTCTAGAAGCTTAATCTTGGTCTTTAGGTTTGCATTGGCAGAGCTTTGAAAAAGAAACTGCATTGAGGAGCTATCTAGTCATGGTTATTATGGTAAGCACACATAACAGAAGCCTGTCTAACCAATCTATGCCCCATTCTTTTCGGTTTTTCAGTTGGTTTTTGGCTTCAGTTTTTTTAGCAATTACTATTTATTAGACTAATAAGATGCAACCCAAAATAATGCCCCTATAAGTCACATACATCTAACCGGACTTATCATGCCACAAACTAGCTCATATAATAGCAAGTAAAGGAGCTAGAAAGCCTAACACTGAAGTCTTAAGCCATTTCACTCTTAATAGAAGTAAAGGAGCTGGGTATACAGTGCAAATGTAAAAGAAAATGCAAAAGCACATCGTACATTCACATGCAATACACTGTGCAGGACTAGCAATGGCAACAGAGAGCGGGTGAATTGTGACTTCTCAAATTTTCTCCCGAGTACCAGAAATCTTTCACTCAAGAGCTATAAAGCTAGGAAGATCAAATTTCACAGCCGACAAGCAGGCAACAACCCAAAACTGCACCTGGCCGATCTGACTAGTGGCATACCTACGGTTGGACCAGCTGCCAATCTTACCAGGCCCAGGAACAGTCTGGCCATTCCTCTATTCCCAGAACAGAAAATCAGCCTAAGTCCAAACCACTTTTGGCGTAAAATTCAAAATCCATGATCAAATAAGATCAAACTTCGCCACATACCTTGTTGAGGGTCTTAAGAGCCTATTATATCCAAGGATCGGGATGATCTTGATCAAAGTCCTAACATTTCCTCAAAACATGCAGGGTTGCGCCAAAATTGGGCAAAACTCAAAATATTGATAAACAACTTGCTCATGGATTAAGAACAGCTAAGATGGATTTATATGTATTCTTTATATATCACAGCAAGCAAAACCAACTGACGAATCAAAGCCAAAATTCTCATACCAAGGTTTCTCAAGAAATGCTCTAAAACATGCAAGAATCGGGCAACTTTGAGAACTTGAAAACTACAGTGGCTAGATATATGAGATTTGGTCTACATGAGTCATCCATGAGCTACACGTCCTTGGCGCCAGTAATATCAAGAAGGGGAGTGAAGAGATAAAGAACAAACAAGAATAAGAGCAAATTAACTAAGACAAGAAGGGTTCATGAAAGATAAACAAACTTGATTATATTGATGCTTGTAGATGAAGGTTTTGTAACTACTTTATGAGGAGGACAAGAGACCACACCACAACACTCACTCTTCTCTTCAAACTCTAAACCTAACTCAAGAACAGTTGGAACGAACAGACTGCTCGTTCCCCCCTTGGCCGACACCCATGTTGGCCGCGCCACCGTCATCATCTCCTCTCTGCTCTGCTCTGTGAGGAAACCCTAGGCAAGAAGAGGAAGGAAGGTCTGATGTCATAACCTGGACAAGGTCTGGGGTCACGGCGCACACCAGCGCACCATAGCGATGGCGGGTGAAGTAGTCATGTTGTGCACAAAGTGGTTGAACCCAAGTGAGATGTGCAAGTCAGTCGGGCCTCATAGCTTCTCGTCTTGGTCCCCACTGATGGTACCAATTGTCGTTGATACGAGATCAGATAGTAAATTGTAGGCACCCTCGATCAGATTCATGGACCGCCGAGGATGCAAAGAGGGACAACAAGAATCACACACAAGCGATCATATGAATGTATTATATATGGGTGTGTTACAAGTGGCCTCCTCTCCCATTTACAAGGGGTCCTATTATAGAGGGGGACGAAAGTGCCCAAAGTTACATTTGTACCCTTGTATTTTAGCTTGCACCGAGAGGTCCCTCCAAGTCCAAGATTCACGATGTCGTCCATCGTGCCAATGGGTCCCTCCAAGTCCAAGATTCACAATGTTGTCAGCCTTCCTTCTACGCGGCTGCCAACAAGGCCTCAGCGCGTGGCTAGTTAGGACCTCATCCGAGGTGGATCCCTTGATGTGTGACACCACGCGCGATGTTGCCCCCTGGACCTTATTCGAGGTTGTTCTGCGGGAACGCGCTCACCGAGGTTGATGCGCGGACCTCGTTCAGGGTTGGACTCCGGACCTCATCTGGGGTTGATCCGTGGACCTCGTCCGATGTTGGTCTGTAGACCTCGTCTGGGGTGGACTCCAGACCTCATCCGGGGTTGGACGCCGAACCTTGTCTGACGTTGGTCCGCGGACCTCATCTGAGATTGGACTCTGGATCTCATATAGGGTTGGTCCGCGGGTTGGACTCTGGACCTCGTCCGGCTTGGTAGTTGGATCTCGTTCGGAGTTGGTTCATAGACCTCGTGTGGTGTGAATCCTCCGATGTGTGACACCACGCCAATGTTATCGTAGGCTCGAGGTAGAGCGGGGACCCTTCCCCAACACTAACCTTTCAGCTAACTTGGACAATCAGCTTAGCAAGCACAGGGGATAGCGTAACATTAGATCGGGTTGCATTGGCATTGGATCTCAATACTAATTCATACCAAAACTCAAAGAACAACCGGTTAACGGAACGTGCATAAATTCCAAAGGCAACTTCGCTATAATGTTGTAAGCTAGTATGGTCCCTCAAATTAGTCACAAAATTAAGAATTAAGATAGAAAAAAAGCATCGAAATGGTTGGGCTTAACTGCGTGCTTCAATTTGATCGATGGGCAGTCAGAGATAGATACATACATTGATTCGAAGTCCATCGCAGACGCCTCCTTCCTTGGTCTAACATTGACCATTAATTATTATGTACTATTTTGCAACTTGTTGAGCTTAATTTTGACGGGAGAATGATTCTTCATAAGCCCTAGAGAGAGAAGAGACCGCAGCCTGCTGGGCCACTCCCGCCGCCCATTTTGTCGGCCTTGAAAAAACATTTATGTGGTTCCATAGTCCAAACTTCCAATAGAAGAGGATTCCTTTTCGTTTTTTTAGGGAGATATTTGAGAAGAGACAAGAGAAAAATTCCAACTTTGGGCTGGACCAGACAGGCCCATATCATCACGACATCCACCGGCCCAAATTTACACCCGGCCGGCCGGCGATGGCCTTCACGTTTTTTGCTGCTCTGTCCGTCGTTCTCCTCCAATTTCACGCGGCCCAATAACCTCATGAATGGTTACAAAGATCGCGTAATGCTCCAAGGCATATGGGCTACATCTATTCTTACCTAGCAAAACCCAACTGAAGTTAATTTGAACGAGGGCGGGCTCAGTTGGCTACACGTGCCCTGTGGGATTCCGTCTGCGTGCATTTCTCTTCACACATGTATATACGTTCGGTGAAAAAACATGTACTACGTTCCGTGATGTACTAGATAAATATATATAAAAAAAAAAGTAAAGTTAATTTGAAACAAGTAGATGCATGTCGCTCTAAGATATTTGGAACATACGTGCTTGCATGCATATAAGTGGAGTACTAAGTAGAAGCTAGCACATTTCATATAGCTTTATATAACTAGACGAAGATGGTTCTAGCTATTGGCTTAATTTTAAAGTTTAAAGTAGCATTTTTTGGGGGTAAGAGGTGAAGTAGGTTATTATATATAGTCACCCTTTTAAGACTCATTAATCGAGAAGTCACGGGATCAAATCCCAAAAACCTACAATAAAATAACTGGTGATCGGTTCGGCTGAAAAGCTCATGGCTGAAAACACTGTAGCTGGATGAAAAAAACACTGTAGCTGACAGAGGCTTATTTAGCATAATTAAATTTAAAAAAATTTAAAAATATAAAAAATATGTTAGCCCATTACGTATAATACAAACAAATACGGGAAAAAAGAACCGGCAAAAAAGCTCAACAAAAAGCCAAAAGTTCAGAAAAAGACAAAAGTTATGAATAGTGAAAATTAAAATAAGTCAGAAGCCAGAAGCCGAAGCCGAGTTGATCAGGATTAATGTGTAATTGGTGGGACTCGAACCACGGATTTTGGTCACAACTCGAAAGACAAAGGGTACCACAACAGGTGGACTAGCCACGGCTCCATTTCCTTTCCTCCTATATATATATATAGTTCATATATGCATACACCAACCATAGCCTCCTACACTTTCCAGTTTTTTTTACCTTTTAGAAAAAAAAATTAATGGTAGCTTCCATTAGTCCATATATGCATTAACTAATCGAAACTGACAATTAAGCCTTTGCACCTATCTAAACGTACGTGCACGTATGATGCAAGTGCATATGATCAACTCATATTGTATGCGCTCTCTAATCGCCATGTACATATATAGATCGGTTCCCTGGGCTACCATCTCATTCGACAAGATCAAGTCAGCTAGTAGTATATATGCAGGGAGTTATAATTCCAACTGTGTCAAGCTAGGTATCACAACTAATTTAGTTAACTATTTGCTTTTGGTTCTTGGGCAACTGTAGTTAACCTTTTCATGCCTGCTGCCTCTTATATAATTTGTTCGATGCATGCATGCGTATATGCCGAGATGAATGGAGGACCACAATTGGATAGTCCATACGTATATTGACTCACCTTCGCACAGCTAAGTTTGACTGATGCGAATAAGTAGCTACACTGGCCGGGCGTTTGCTTGAATATGTCACAATTTAGGACCTTGAAAATGAATACAGAGATGCACTTAACTGGGACTTCCAATACTCGACCACACCAAGAAGTACACATCTTGATGGTGGCCGATACATTTTGTCCATGCATGTGTGATTACGAAAGGAAATACTTAGTGAAAGTATATTTTATTTGTTTTCCTTCCTGTATTCCATATGCAAACAAGGCCTTGAATCTTGATTAGAAATATACGATCTGCAGATATCACATGGAGTAAATTAAGTAGAACCGATAAAAATTTTGATGCTTGTTGTCATTAATTAGTGGTCAACACTTCACTCCTGATCGATCAGGACTACTGGTTAACCTGAGGCCGCAGAAATCAAACATTCGTACTGATCTCCAGTACAGTACAGGTCTGATCTTTTGGAACTTGGGACAGTTTTGATTTGCTAGCAGTGGGGATACAAGCTACCGTACGAATGACTCCTGTAAATATGCCTGATGACACAAACATGTAGTTAATAAAGTGTAAACTCGTGTGATCATGCATGGCACTGTTCACTTATCGGGAAGAGGGCTTAGTGAGGTATGAGAGCAAATGTATTGTACAGTTTGACACGTGATTTCCAATTTAAATATATCACCTATCCCCTTACTTAGATAAAATCACAAACAACACCATACTGTGCAATGTGCATATATGCATCAGTAAGGAATTAAACTTGGATGCATATTTAGTTTCCACTATGTTCTTGGCGGCATCTTCTTAATTATGACGAAGCTTATTCTAACGATGATGGGTATGTACATCAATATCTTTTAGTTTTTTAACAGAAGAATGGTTTTTTTTTTACAGAAGAATGGTGAAACCCCAGTTTCCTCACAAAATCGATCAGAAAGTGCTTCCAAGATATCATGCATGCCAAGTAAACACAAAGGGGGCAACTTAAATAGATGCTTCAATTAGGTAGCGTTCCCTGCATTGATCAAATGATTTAATCAAGTTTTGCCGCGGTCGTTGCATTAGTACTGCTGCTCCTATATCATATATGCCATATTGCCACATATATATCGTCGTTCCACATAAATTCCTTGTGCTATTTGATGAACTTCATGGAGCAAAGTAACAAAAGCATTAATCCATAATTAAGATCAAGGCATCAGCCTTTAATGTAATGACACGCAGAGCTTTTGTGTGTTCTCGAAAATAATCAAGGCATCAAGGCCTCGCGGTGGAGGCAATCAGAAAAGAAAGTACAGATTGCTATAACACATATATAGTCAAAATTTTAAGTTAAAAAACAAACCTTCTAGAAAAGATGGAGGCATCAAGGATAGCATTGTTGCAAGAACTATGGAATAGATTTTGTTCAGGATGTCCTTGTTGGTTTTATTCATTATATACCCTCCCCTTAGATGGAAATTCAGGATTTACCCTCCTAGCCCACACGTCAGTGACTTATGATGACCCCACATGTCATTGAGGTGGGAGGGTAAATTCTGAATTTCCCAACTAAGGAGAGGGTATATGATCCAATCCCCCCCTTCAAAATGCTGACTATCAAATCCATGAAAGACAAATCACTAAAATGTCAAGACAACTTCACTAATCACCAAAAGATACACTCCATTGTATACTTGTATGGGAGGGCGGAAAGGACTCACACGGCTAGAGCATGTGCAAATTAACTGATCCGTGACACAATTCGCAAAACAATTCCCTAATTAAGAAACGATCCACAATCAATTCGTTCGCAAAACGATTCCGTCGCAAAAAGAAAAGAAAGCCATTCAGTCAAATCTATAACGAAATTAATTAAGCTGAACTTGTAAACGGGGCCGATACATGCAATCAGAGATAAGAGTCATCATAAATCTAGGGAGTTTTACCAGACAATCAATCAGGCAGTATATCACTCAGACATATATAACGACTATCTCCTGATTTTCAGAAGAAACCAGGATTTCGATCAACCCTACGTACGGCATGAATGATGCGCAGTACTTACCAGCTGCCTAGCATGCATGGAATTAAACATGCATGTCCTTTATTCTGAACTGGTGGGAAGTAGCTAGGAACTCGATCCTAGCTAGCTTATGATGCGCCGTCGACACATGGCCGGTCGGCCGGATCCCTTGACGCCCTAGCTAGCTAGCTAGCTAGTATGGCGGCGGCCGTGCATGCGCCGCCCATGCAATCCCCTCCGCGTGCCCAAGCTGGCCGCCTCCCGGCATGAGGTTGGGTGGCACACCGTACATTGGCATCGCCAAGGGATCGGCCAGCCCGCCCATCATCGGAGGGACACCGCCTGCGCCGGGAGGCATCTGCCCCGTGACCGTCCCGGCTCCCTGATCCTCCTCAGCCTCGTCCAGCGGCAGCCTCTCGTACGTCGCATTCGCAAACGTGGACGCGATCACCATGACCGGTCCCGCCGTGGTGAGCGCGCCGACCACGCTTCCTCCGACCACTTGCCCTTGACCGCCGGCGAGGTAAACGGTTAGGCCGGTGGAGCCAGGCGGAGCGGGGCCCGGCAGGAACGTGCCGGTGAGGGACAGTATCTCGAAGCGGCCGCGGAGGGCCACGACAGTGCCGGGCGCGGCCGGCTGGCGGAGGACGACGTCGGCCACGGTCCCCGCGCCGCTGAGCACGCAGACGCCGCGCTGCCTGCGGCGCGCGAAGTGGGCGATGGACTCTGCGATGTCGGCGCCACCGGCCACCTCCATGACGTGGCTGCGCAGCGCGTTGGGGCTGTCGCGGGTGACGAAGATGGGCGGCTTGGGTTTGTTCTTGGATCCCGGGGGCCGTCCGCGCGGGCGCCGGTTCGCTGCCACCACCGCGCCCTCCTTGGGCTCGCCGTTTCCGTTCTCGCGGTTGTCGCCTCCACCGCTTCCGCGGCTCTGCTCCCCGTCCTTGGGCGCTGCCATGTCCTGGCTGCTTGGGTTTACCTTGTCGATGCCTGAGGAATCAAGCGGCGGCGCCTCCGTGGTCACCGGGAGACCCAGCCGCCCGTCGTCCCACCACTTGTTCGCCAGCTTCTCCACCTCTACTTCTTCTTCCTAACTGCTTTGCAGCTAGCTTCTCTTACTCAGTTTGCTTCTTGCCCTACACCTTCTTAATTTGCGCATACAACGATTAAACAAGCTTCATGTCAAGAAGAGAAGAGAAGAGGGCGTGTATACTACATATGTATTTACACAAGTAGTACATGGTTAATCGTAAGGGGGATCGGCTCGGCGTTAGTGATTGCTTTGATGAATAATTGGATGGAAAAAAGGGGGGATGAAATTGATCTAGAGAAAAGGAGAAATTGTACCATATTTGCTGTGTGAAATTGTAGATCGCCGATCGACTTGAGGAAGACGACTAGCTCCTCCTCTCCATCGTACCTCCTTAATTTGTGATCTTGTTGCTCCTTTTTTTTTATCTTGCTATGTGATTACTGGCTGCTCAGTGTTATATATGGGGGAAAGGGAGAGAGGATAAGAGAAGACTTGTAAGGAGGGTGAGCTTATGATGGGTACATTGTAGTTGTACTCGTTCTAGATCAATTTGTTCGCATCAGTGTATATATAATATGTATGTCTACATGGCCTCCCATTGAAAAAGCACCAAAGGAAAACAAAAAAAAGGCTACGCGCACCCTCTTGGTGTACATATGTTTACGGCGGTAACGTGGTGGGGAGTGGAACTTGGAGAAAAAGAAGTTATGTATCTTTTTGTATGGACCACACTGCAGCAAATTATATATATAAATATTTTTTAAAAAAGTTATCTTGCAACCAAATGAGAAGTGAAATATTACCTCGATCCCCAACCAACCGGTTAATGTATTATCTGTATACTCATTTTCAACGATTGATTCAATAATGCCATGGTTATGAAAACATATATATATGCCACCTCCTTTGATCGGATGAATGGTCATTATCCTCAAATTAAAGCGTATAAATCCATTGTCCACAGACAAGTTTGTCTAGTAGATTTTATTTCTAAAGTTTATGTACGTATTAGTTATGCGGTACACTCAACTCCATAGTAAATCATGTGTCACTTGACTAGATGGCACAGCCTAGAATGAATAAATAAAATTTTACATGAGGACACTAAAATTAGTTGTTGCTTAACTAGTAGGGGTTTGCAGTGAATTTATAAAGATATTAACTCATCATTAGTCACCTTACAATTTCTTTTAATTGTAGCTTCAACCGTGCAATCTCTAGCGAACGTCTGGAATAAAGAAAAGTAACAGGGATATGCATATTAATTAATCGAAGGGCCTGTTTGGGAGAGCTCCACCAGCTCCAGATCCACGAAAAACAGCTCCACTCCACGAAATTTTACCCAAACACTCCAGCTCATGAAATCTGAATCCACCAAAATCCTCGGATCGAGGCCGATCCATGGATTTCATGGAGCTCCTCAAGGGGTGCTCCACCGTGGAGTTGGGTGGTAATTACCCACCAATGCCACTGGTTACACACCCCATCCCACCAAAAGTGGCCATTCCCACCAAAACCTCAATTTCGTGGATCTGGAGCTGCTGTACAAGCCAAACACTCCATGGTGGGATCCCAGATCCACGATGGAGCTGCTGCTCCAGATCCACGTTTTCAGTGGTGGAGCTCTCCCAAACAGGCCCGAAAATTAAACAGTTCGCAGGATTGAAACAAGTTGCTTAACCTACGAGGTCTATCATCTTTTTTACTCTAATGGTAATGCTAGAAGGACATATGTGCTTGCTTGCCAATTGCCAAGCATATATGTGCCGTTCAGATTTTGAAATATTGTGTAACATTTAATTGGTGTGATGTTGGTGAGATTCGTGTTTTAACTAGTTAGTAAGTAGCGCATTAGGTAGGAGGGAGGATGTTGGAGATTAGGGCTCCTTGCAAGATCGCATGCATTGCATACATGGATCGATGGTAGCTAGCATGGGTGGGATCAGGTAGCTTTCGATCTCTTGTTCCGTTTCATGCGCTAGCTCTAACATAATACCATTGCGTGCGCTTTAACTTGTGTACGTACCCGGCTGCATGATTGCTATATATACCATGATTGATGCATGCATGGCACGTTCTCTGATGGGTGCAAAGGTTGATTGGGGATTGCTAGTTAGATCATTATTTCTGGTGCAACTTCCTTGCTTGATAAATGGATGCTCCCCTTGATGACATTCAAGGAGTATATATGTTGATCACAATATAAGAAGTGTATAAAAACAAGGCCGGGCTTAGTACGTCCCAGGTGAAAGATCCACCAACCTGTATTCAGATGTCAAAGCCTATATAGACAAGTAGTACTCCACAATATATGCAGCGGCATTTGTTTAATGTTTGGTCGATCGGATCATATAGTATACGCTCATCCATAGATTAATTAATCTACTTCAATAGTACTGTTACGTTGTTGATTAAAGCATTTAAACACTTCCAAGAATCTCTATTTCATTAGCTAAACTTTTGAAGAACCATGCTCAAAATATCAATGGTTCACTTGTGTTGAACAATTGACAATCATATCGAGTTGAAATTTGTATTTGCGAAAGTTTACATTTTACCTCTTATGCATCTTTGCCAGGCAGTGTTCTGACCTGTCAGCGGCGGTCTGATTAGCCGAGTGTCAACGGTTTGATTGTTGGTCAGTCGCTGGTGTGACCGGCCATGCATGGTGGCGGTCATACCGGGGTTACGGTGTGACCGGAAAATAGTTCACAATAGCTATTTTTCAAATAGCGTTTTTCAAGTGTTGCGCTTGGGGTTGTGGCGGTCAGACCGGCCTTTGTTTGGTAGTTTAACCAGCCTGGTGGCCACGATCAAACCACTTCTCTGTTCTTGGGGTGGAACGGGGTGGTCCTACCAACCTGGGCTTGATGGTCTGATCGGTGTTGGTGGCAGTGTACTGGGTGAGTGCACTGTGATTTGTGGTTTGGTCCTAGGGGATTAGGATTAGTGGTATAGGTGCATTCATGATGCATGAAATGTGTTTGAATTAACATGTGTCAACTTATGAAGAACTTGTTCCTGGAAATAGTTTCTTGGTATTTGATGTGTAGGGTACTTGGAGGTAACCATGGTCAACGACGTGGACCAGGACTAGGCTTGGGTATGAGTTGAGGTGCGGTAAGGAAGTTGGACGTGATGGTTAGGCTCAAGTGTGGCACTAGAGAAGACATGGGGTATTGAAGGGAAGATTTGAGCAACGGTTCATTGAATGGTATGGTCGGTGCAAGTGAGGCGTGGTGGGGGAAACCAACATAGAGAGACTTACCGATACATAAGCCAATGGTGAACCTACGCGTTGCAAATATAGAGATTGCTTGCAAAGGAGGAGATGACTATGAACTAGACTCAGGAAAGAGCAGGGGCGAAGAGAAGGGGGCGAGCAGGGGCTTGCCCCCCCCCCCCAACTGGCCTCCCGCCTCCCATGGTCCATGGACCCCCAACACCAACAGCCCAAGTGCCCAACTAAAGTACTGAATGAACTATGAAGGCCCAGCCTAAATATGCAATGCACCAATGCCAAACTGGCCACAACATTAATACAAATTATCTAGTCCGCAGCATGACTCTTTAGCTCCCTTTGACCCTTTCAACAAATGATTGGTTGCCTGGCCAACTAAACCGACTGCAGTCTGTAGGATATCCAAGGACCAAGGTTAGGTCGGATTGAAGAAAGTTGGTGCTCATCTCCAAGAATCCGAGATATATGCGCTCATGCAAGCCGTAAGTTTTTTCAATTTTCAACACTTTCGCATTTTTTGTTTGGGAATCAGAACAAATGAAATTTGTTGTGTCTTACTTCCACTGACCACTGCTGAAGCCTAAAATGAATTAGCAGGTGCTGCAGGTGGATCATCGGATGTAGATTACAGTGACACGATAGATTATGGAGAGTTCATTGCCGCCACTTTGCATATGATTATTTGAACAACTGAACAAGGCAAGGTATTGCTGTTGTGCTGCAAGCCTGTAATCTATATTTCAGTAACTCAGTTCTTAGTTTTACTTGTTAGTTGTTAGGAAGAACATTATACAATCTATATTATGCAAAAAAAACTGTGTGCAGATGGAGTTCTAGTTTCTTATTATTCCCTCCTTTTAACATGACATCAATTATGAAGAGGAAAACAATAGATAGTTTTTTAAGAAATTGGGTAGTAGTTTAGGCTCCCAACCTGATGCTGAAACTTCTACGCCTATTGATGATGTGCAAGCTCCTTAGTAGAACATCTCTAATCCTACAGATGTGCAAACTTCTAACCAGAATGTACAAGCTAGAATTGGATCCATTTCATATGAGAGAGATCCAGGTAAATGTCTTCAAATGTGGGAGCACCCAGGTATACTTGGCTCTCCATGTTCAATTCTTGGTTCTACCCCTAGGAAAGAGGTAATGTCTATGGTCAACGTGAAGCTATTTTGGTAAAGAAACCAAAATACCAGAAGCGGTAAAGGGACTAAAACCATGACGCTTGGAGGGTGTTTGGAGAGCGATTTAGGTCAGGAGGCATTGAGGAGGCTAATTGGATGGAAGCTTGCTCCTTAGCCAGTTAGGGCTTATGCACTTTAAAAAGCATGCATAAGTCATGTGTTGAGTGTAAAACCTGATGTGTGTGTGTTAACGGGTTTCTCCGATTGTGCTAATGGATAGTATCTATTAAGGTTAGATATGAGCTAGTTGCCTCATCTATTTGAGTGGGGTGGAGGCATGTTAAAAACCAACTAACTCATCCATTCTTTAAGATTTATGAGAGAGGCTTCCAAGGGAGAGGAGGCTTTTGGTGTGTGTGCTCTTGGATGAGAGAGCTCTATCCTCCATGGTAGAGTGAGTGTAAAACATTCATTTACATGTTGCAATAGATCAATCCTCTTCATCGTACATGGTGTGTTCTTGATTTTGTTGGTTTTTCTCTTGTTTTGGTTGGAGTTTTTACTCCCTCTTCCTTCCTCTTAATTTTGTTGATTCTAAAGATGTGTAAGTGATGGAGATACCTCGTGAGAATTATATGTCATCCATCTAGAGACTAGCTATAGCAAGATCTTGGGTTTGGCTTGGTTTGGCTTGATTTGAAGTAGTTTTTGTGAAATCATGATCCTAGGGTTTCAGCTTAGAATCTTTGGGTGCTCTAACTTGTTAGAAACCTATCTAGAGACATCTTAGTCATCCCTAACTCACAAGCAAGTCATAACTTGAGTTTATGAGTTTTGCTTGATTTTAGTACAACCTTACTTGTCTCAAAGAAAGGTTGAAACTTTGCTTAAGATCCATATGGTCCTTAGATGGATTAGATTTTTACTATCCTTGGCAAAGTATATGCAAAGTATCAAGTCATTTGGATTTGTATTTTGAGAGTTGCACACTTTTTGGTTTTGGCTCAAGCTGATTTTCTATTCTATGAACAAGGTTGCGGTCATACCACCCTAGGCCTACGATACTACTGATCATATTGGCATTCCTCCAGTGGTCAGACCGCTTGGCTGCAGTACTACCGGCCCTAGAGTTTAAACTTGGTTTTGCTTTCGCTTTTATATGAGTTCTTTGGTGGTGGCTTAAATTGATCTTCCTAGCTTCTAATAGTTAGTTGTGTGAAAGTTTTGGAATATGATTTAGAGAGGTTGAAATTGAAGGTATCATTTACCCCCCTCCCCCTCTAGTTGCTATCTTGGGTCCTACAACTTTCCTTAAGTCAACTACAATAGCTAGGTTGTATCGTAAGGGCACTCCCGACTGTCCAATTTACTTGATACTTAGCCTATGCATGTCAACTTTTTTGTGAGGTGGAAGAGAAAAAGGGAAGAGAGAGAAGAAGCATGATACCCATGCAAGTATCAAACCTTTTTAGAAAACCAATAAATTAGTAGGTCTTCTTCTCCAAAGTAGTCATTTTCAATCATCTAGATACAAACTTTAGTAAGTAGCTAAAGATATAAACTATTAGGGTGGTACAAACTATTAAAGTGGTTATATCTAAATTTTCATCTAACCATTCTCTTTCCTCTAGTAACAAGCTATAGTATAAGTTATGGGAACGCCCTAAGTTACTGACAAGCAGACTGTTCCCTGAGAAATATTTTGTCCATGCAAAAAAAAGTACCACTCTTAATCTTGAGTTATTTACTAAGGGGGGACAATGCAAACATATATACTCAGCATATTTTTCCAAATGCGCATGTTGCTACTTCATTAATATGGTCTAAAACAGATGTTGTTTTATCAAGTTTGTTTTAGTAATATTTATTTCAGTTTGTCTAGGCAGTATATTCTATCTGGTGTCCATAGGGGCAGAACCAATGTAGATCCATTAGGGTCACGTGAACCCAATGAGACCCAACTTATCCCGTATATCCTCTTGCTTATTACCCTTAATTAGTGGGTGGGCAACATATTTGCATGGCTAGACTTATTTCAAAATTTGTAATACCAAGTGATATAATTTAGATGATTGAGAATATATTTATGTGGCTAATTATATTTTAAGACATCTTAAAAATTGAAAATGATAGTAAAACATTAAAAGAAAATACAACTTGAGAAATGTAATTGAAGTATGATCTTTAATGGAAGAAAATCATTGAGCATAATAAGTTATTAGAGTTATTAGAAACGTAACGACTCTCTATCATGCATACCCATATTCTTCCTCCATCAGTTACACCTTTACAAAATGTATGCATACACATGCACATCTATTTAATTTCAAACAATGTGTTGATTACATGTGCGACAAGTTATCTTATTAGTTTATATGGTATTAGAATATCTTGCTTACACATATACCGATGCACCATATGTGACCTACCTTGGATTTATATTCTCTCACACATCGACTGCCTCACCGAACCATGTGCCTCACCGAATAATTTTAGGGCATTATTTTCAGCCAAAAAAGGGACTTAGGCAAGGTGATCCCTTGTCACCAATCCTCTTTAATTTAGTGGCAGATATGTTGGCAACGTTAATTGGTAGAGCTAAGTCTGATGGGAGGTTTCAAGGAGTTGTTCCACATCTTGTAGATGATGGCCTCTCGATCCTCCAGTATGCAGATGATACTATTCTCTTCATGGACCATGATTTACTCCAAGCCAAAGACCTTAAACTAGTGTTAAGTACCTTTGAGCAACTTTCGGGTTGAAAATTAATTTCCATAAGAGTGAGCTCTTCATTATGGTAGTGCTAAGGATTGCGAGCATGAGTACGCACAACTTTTTGGTTGCAAACCGGGGCTTACCTTTAAATATCTTGGTATTCCTATGCATCATCGTAAACTCTCTAACAAAGATTGGGCAATCATTGAGGAGAGATTCCAAAAGAAGCTCAGCAGTTGGAAAGGAAAGCTTCTTTCCGTTGGAGGAAGGCTAGTTTTGATCAATTCGGTCTTAACTAGTTTAGCTATGTATATGCTTTCCTTTTTGAAGTCCCTAAGGGTGTTTTACAAAACTTGATTTTTACTGCTCAAGGTTCTTTTGGCAAAGTGATAGTCATAAAAAGAAGTACAGGCTTGCTAAGTGGAGTGTACTTTGTAGACCAAAGGACTGTGGCGGGTTGGGTATCCAAAACCTTGGGATTCAAAACAAATGTCTCTTGAGTAAATGGTTGTTTAAACTTATTAATGAGGATGGTGTTTGGCAAAATCTTCTAAGAAGGAAATATTTGACCAATAAAGCCATAACTCAAGTTTATAAACGACCGGGTGACTCCCACTTTTGGTCGGGGCTAATGAAGGTCAAGGATGATTTCTTGGCTCATGGTTATTTTTGAATTCAAAAGGGAACTCAAGTTACATTTTGGGAGGACATTTGGTTAGGAAATAAACCCTTAAGGGATGTCTATCCATCTCTCTATAGGATTGTGAGGAAAAAGAATGATACTGTGGCTAAGGTTTTAGCTTCTACGCCACTGGATGTGTCATTTAGAAGAGGTTTGGTGGAAAGTAATTTGACAGCGTGGTACGACTTAGTCTCTAAAGTTGTGACAATTAACCTTACAAATGAGAAGGATGGGTTTGTTTGGAACTTACATAGGAGTGGGTCTTTCACGGTTCACTCTATGTATTTGAATTTGATTCAAGAGGGAGTCTTACCTACGAATAATCCACTTTGGAAAATAAGAGTGCCTTTGAAAATTGAAATTTTCCTTTGGTTTCTCCAAAAAGGGGTCACTCTTACAAAAGATAATCTAGCAAAAAGGAATTGGCAAGGGAGTGTCAAGTGTTGTTTTTGTAACTCTTTGGAGACGATACAACATCTTTTCATTGATTGTCACTTTGCTAGATTTATATGGAACACAGTACACATCACCTTTGGAATTCATCCACCATCTAGTATATCGGATATGTTTGGCTCTTGGCTTCATGGCATCGGGGCAAAACTCAAAAATCAGATTTTACTAGGTGTTGCGGCTCTCTGTTGGGCAATGTGGTTGAATAGAAATGACGTGGTGTTCAATAATGCTAAAACCAACACTTTTCTGCAAATCATTTTCAGGGCAACTTTTTGGATCCGGCATTGGTCCTTGTTAAGTAAAGAAGAAGAAAAAACAATCTTCAAGAATGGATGCTAGATTTTGGAGACGGTCATCATGGAGGTCTTTGCAAAATTTGGATGGAAGTTTTGGAATAGGATTGAGTCGTAGTGTCTGTTTTTTCTTATATCTTGTGTCTTTTGTTTTGTGTTAGTTCTTGTGCTTGAATGCTCTTGGTTGTAACCTTTAAGCTGCGTACGATCTTCAGATTGTAGAGGCTGGGACCTTTTTCATTCACTTAATGAAAGTTTCCCTTGATCTAAAAAATGTGTCTTCTATCTCTTCTCACTACCATAGCTTTTTTTACTTCAACCCCCAACAACACCGCAACACCCGAGTCATACGGTCCGGGAGCACATGATACCCCCCGCATCACGCTCCTGTGGTCAAATACGGTAGTGGTTGAGCAAGGCAGTGGTCGAACAGGTAGTGATCGAACATAGGTGTGATTGAAAAGCGATAGTGGTTGAAAGCGGTTGCGGTCGAAAGCGGGGGTGGATCGAAAGCAAAGGTGGCCGAAAGTGGCTGCGGTCAAAAGCGGAGGTGGTCAAAAGCGTGGTCAAAAGCGGTAGCGGTCGAAAGTAGAGGTGGTCGAGGGACGCAGTGGTCGAAGGTGACTGTGGTCGAACAGTCGTGGTCGGAGTGGCTACGGTCGATGCGGGGGTATCATGCTCTCCCGGACAGTATGACTCGAGTGCTGCAGTGCTGAGGCACAGGACTGCATATGCGTCGGTCGGCCGAAGTCCTGCGCTTGGGGAGAGAACCAGAAATGACATTGCATACATCTAAGGACTACTTTTAGTATTGTTGTGCTGTATAGGGCCAAAAATACCCAAGACTCCTTGGATTCCTGGATTTGGCCTTGCGTGCCGATGTTACGTGCTTATTAATTGGTAGTAGTGCAGAGCACGAGGGACTTGTATGATCGACAGAAATGCTAATATGCTAATTTACAGATATCCTCAAGGACTAGGGCAAATCCTTAATTACACCATGAGGGATAGAAAATTCTAAAGAGTAAATAAAGAGAAAGGCAAATAGTCAATTTTCCCTCTTAACTAGTCACTACTAATTTAACTAGCAGGCAAATTAGCATTGCTTAATTGACAATGTAATATCAGAAAACTAGAGAAAAAAAACTAAAACATTAGCTAGAATCTTGTTAAGTAAATACACTAAACGTACAGGTATCCATTATATGGGCATGTTCTTTTTGGCTGAAGCTTATGGCTTTTGGCTACAGCTTGTGGTTTTTGGGCTGTTCGTGCGAGAGATTATAGAGTAACAGAAATTTATGTGGGGTTTTTGCCGATATAAATGAAGTCGGTATAGTATTTACTACAATTAACTAGTAGACCCTATTTTGAAAAGATACTCCGTTTAAAAACTAGTTATTATAGAAAAATCAAAAAATAGTTTTTATAAGCTGAAAATAATATGGCCATATTTCGAACCGACGGGAGCGAGTATCTTCTAACAACCGAGCACAATTTTAATGGAAGATCAATTGTACTTAGTATCTTCTGGCTTGGTTACTTTAACAGGTACGTTAATGGACAGTAATTGCCCCGATCTTTCAAGATAATAGGCTTATTATTTATGGCTTTCTCTGAATAAAGAAACGAGATGGTTTCTTCGTCGCTATTTCAAAACAGTTTACTGAACAATATTTTTAAAACGACTTAGTAATTTATCAATATTTAATTTATTCATACGAACACTTGTACTAGAGTTAAAATCTATAACCCTTTCATCGCAGCCGATAAAAGCGCAAAAGCAAGCACAGAATAGGGCATTTTGTAGACGAACACGTAAGTGATCCAACCAAATGCGAATGCACAAATTGAACTCCTGGAGCCAATAATCGACCGAAGCCCACTACGAGGATAGTTTATTGGTAATTGCGCCTATAAATTAAGCTAGCTCGCTCGACTGATGTTACACGAACATGCATGCATGTCTCGCGCGATTAGTAGTTAACTTTAATCCCCAGTTAATATAAAAGTGAGGAGATTCCATTTGGCTTGGCTAATGGTGGTCCTAGGCACAAGTTGCGAAGAAGTACCACTAGTATAGTATACTACTCCAGTCCACTATATATTGACGTCGATGGATCGATCGCTTAACCCTGCAACCAGCTAACCAAACAGAAAGAAAGAGGATCCACCCCCGGCCGTCATCATCATGCATGCTACCCCTTAGCCTCTTTAATTAATTAATTTAGGGTTGGAGGCCAGATTAGAGCAAGGTTTAATTTGGTCCTTAACGCGACACGCGTGCACATGCCAAAAGCAACACAACATACTAGAACTGCTCACGACGTATCGCATGTTACACTAAAATATATATTGTTTTGTGATTTATTGCTATATTCTACTATAGAAACTAGCGGTTAAAGTGATACCTCATTAGAGACCGTGCTAAAATATACAAAATGACTTATATATTTGCAGTCGCGGAGAGTACTCTTCCGTGAGAGATTCGTGAGGTTCAAAAGTGGATATGGAGGAGCTTGTCGCTAGTCCTGCTCTGCAGCGCAGAAAGTAACTGCGTATATAACTATATATGCTAGTTCATCCAGTTTGTCCGGAAAGGTCGAACACTGTAGATGATTACTCCAGCTTGAGCTAGCAACTCATCTACGAATGCTGCGCTGGTCACGAACGAACTCACTCCATGAACACGCAGGCAGGTTAATTAGGATCGACTTACTAGTAGTGTGGTTAGCTTCTGTAAGGGTAGCTTGCTTTTGGATGAAAGATTGAAGATTGATTAGTAATTGCTTCCTCGCGATTGTGAATGGTGGAGAGGAAAGTAACAGGGGGAGGCATAGATTAATGGTTGCTTCGGCGCAACTAGATCGGGTGATCTAAGCTTTGTTAACCTATTCATGACCACTACTGTGAGTTACTAATAAAATAAAAACTGCAACCTCAATTTTCTTTCAAGAACAGTAACACCACCTATATTGTGTTTTTTTGTTAAGATGAGGCAACAGTAAACTATTAGCCTAGCCTATAGGTAGCCAGTCAACAACAACTCAAGACTTGTCCATTTGATTCATCCCAAGCTAGATCAATTTTGACCCGTGGGTCAAACTAACCTAGCTAGATCTATCAGTTTTTACCTGAGCAGTGATCGCCTGGCCAGCTCCTTACTGATCACACAAACACGAAAAGCAGGGTCACGAACCCGTGTTAGCTAGCTGTTCTTGTTTTGGTGCTTTCAGAACTTGAGATTAGATGTACAAGTACTGACCGTCTGAACTTATTACCACGTAGTAATTATCTGAATCACCGATCTGATTCTAGCTTCGAAACCTACATGGGGATGCATGGGGTCCGTCCTCATCACGCATGGCACTCGCACCAGATTCACTGATCACCATGGGGACTTTCAACTAGTTGCAGTTGCAGGCGGCACCGTCAGACAGCACCGATCGAATTGGCAGAAACTACTTGCTAGGCATCTTCCAAGTACTCTCAATGCATAGTCAAAGCATCGCATGCTGAATTTAATCCCGGATGCTAGCTTTAATTTCACAGATGAAAAAAGGGAGAGGAGGAACTAACTTGACATTAGTGCAGCACTGAGTACAGAGAACATGCAGACTGCAGGGTTAGTAGGTACATACTCCATCGTCTGCTCATAAGTCAGACCATGTACATCTTTGCTTTGTTGGCCATTAATCGAGTTTGACAGTAACGTTCGTCAGGCCAGGTCCAACTAAAACACAAATAAGGATTCTCTCTCTAGATCAGTGGCTTGCCTGCGTTATCTGTATGCTTAAAAACGAACCTTTGTAACACGCTGGTATTTGTTAGTATCAAATTATGCCAACGGTTCTTTTCTATTTATCTGCCATAAGATTCCTCTCTAATTACCTCCCTACCATCAATTATCTTTGGATGTTACCTAAATTCGAATTAAAACAACAAGAAATGGAAAAATAAAAAGGGACCACTTTTGTTGGTGACCTTCATGGCCCACTACTGTAGCTAATATAGTCACAGGGGCAGAGCGCACAAGGGTTTCTTGCCCTGCCATTGTCCATGGTCGCTGCAACCTTGTGTCGCCATCTCCTGGTTGCTGCACGCGTGAGTGCTCTGCCGTCCTGTATGTACTTGCTGCTGCTGCTGCTGCTCCTTGCTGTGGCCGTCCTCACCTCTTGGCTGCACTGCCCGGCCGTGGTAGCGACTTCAACTTCTGCGGCAAGGACTTTTGCTGCCGCTGATCGACTACCATAACAGGGCCATGGCAATCGAGGTTGTAGCATGCATGGAGGGCTTAGATGGAGATCAACGATTCTCTTTGCGTAATCGTCATGTGCATTATTCGCGCAGGCAATCTCTCCCGTAGTATCATTTCACACCCTCCGATCTCGTTTTCATTCGTTTCAACTTCGATTCTATGTTTCTATTGATTAGCCGTCCTTTGACACTAGCTCACGTTACATTATCCCGTAGTAATAACTGCTTATTAGTTATCAACACAATATTATAGGTGTTCACACCCTACTTAGTGTCTTGCAGTTTATTTGTTATGTCGGCAATTATTATTGTTGGTCACATTACTGATTACTTAGATAAATTGTCACTTGGATCATCTTAGTGTCGTATATTAATTATCATGGTAACATGAACGGATAACTAGAGGAGGATAGTCAATAACAGTGTTACTGGATCCCCACCTGATCATTGGTTCGATAATTAACTCTTACGGTTTTAGGAATCAATATATTTTATTACCGGATAACTTGGTGGAAGAAATGTGCTTGGATACTCGGTTGGATAGTGTGTTGGTGATTTTCTGTCTTGATTAGTGTTAATCGCCCAGTATATCACCTTCTGATATCATGGAATTTTTACCGTACCTTCTTACATCTCTATATCATTCAATTATCAAATCTATCATACCAAATTGTCATATTACCACTGTATCATTCCTTCCTCAATTCTCAATTATCATATTATTACATTATGATTCCAGCACTTCCGTTATCGAGCTGCTAGTGTCAAATTATCATGTTATCATTATACTATCTCGTTGAATTGTCATTATCAAATCCTTGTTCCATATTATACATATTATTCCACTGCCTCCCTGTTTCATCACTTACCTGGGAAATAACACATTCTAAGGTTCCACCCAACAACGTTAACGTATGGGTGTTCTACATTTTTGTTGAGAGATTAACACCCTGTTGCGGGGATACTGGCAAGCAGGTGCTAGCCTATTTCGTATCACCTATACTGCGATTTAATGTAAATTACCACTGTTGTATTAATCTTTAATTCCATTTCTTTTTTAATGGTTAATTGTAATTGCACCTATCTGTTCCACTTACACAGTCTAGTCATCACATATAGGGGTAATAATACTACTCACC
Organism: Dendrocalamus sinicus; assembly: GCA_036346575.1. Classification (NCBI taxonomy): domain Eukaryota; kingdom Viridiplantae; phylum Streptophyta; class Magnoliopsida; order Poales; family Poaceae; genus Dendrocalamus; species Dendrocalamus sinicus. Next base: position 36,089,394 of record CM070665.1, read on the forward strand.
CAACAACGTACAAGGGCGTACATTCTCATTGTTGGAAGATAACACCCCGTCACAGGTATATAGTCGAGGTGGGTGCCTGACTATTCTCGTATAATCTGATATGTGATGCGTTGAAATTGGTGCTGTAACTATCCACCTTACAATTACATAGTCACTTCCCACCATTAGAGCAGCTCCAAAAGATGGGCTAAATTTAATCCCCTATAATCTCATTTTAGGGGACATGCTAAAAAGTTGGGGATCAATATAACTCCTTTGCTCCAACAGTCATCCCCAAAACTAGTCCCCTAAATATTTTAAATCTGCTACATGGGCTTATGGGCCTATTAGTTATAAATCAGCCCAGCTGCCAAGCCTGTTCACCACCAAGCGCCGCCCCTGTTCATGCCCTTGCAGCGCCGCCCTGTTCATTCCTTCTAGCGCCGCCCCTGTTCGTTCTTCGTAGCGCCGCCCATTTCAAACAACCTGCTCCTCCATTTATTTTATCACGGTAATCTCAACGAACGCCACTGCTCTTACTATAATCTCCACATGCATGTGAACTAGCTAGCTAGTTGAAGCCTAAAATTTATTTTATCTGCTAGTGTTTTGTACAATAGATTTTCTGCTAGTTTTAAATTTTGTACAGTATGGTTGTGCATACTAAAAAGGATATTTTTTAATTGAAACAGTTGTTGGAAAATAATCTTGTCTCACGCAACGCGAAGGAAAAAAAATTGGGTGCGGAATCGCCTACTCGCGCGCGGCAACGGTGATTGGGGACGCGTGGGGTGAGGCCAAATTTGGCTCCGGTGGGGTGAGATATTGGGGGTGTTAAAAATTTTAGTGGTGGTTTTGGGGATCTTTTGGAGGGGTTTTTTTTTACTAATCACCAAAATTTGTTTTAGAGGATGTTTTAGCCCATCTCTTGAAGTTGCTCTTACTTTGCCTTTCGTGATCTCCTAATTCCACATTACATTGTTTCCTTTTATTGTCATGTCTGTAGACTATATTTATCTCGTGGCTACCTGGAACCCTTGATCTATCTTATTTTTAATTGTTGCTTTTACTGTTGGGTGTGACTTGCTGAGATATTTTATATCTCACCCTTGCTTTTCCTTTTGTTCCAGGAGACAGGTCAGCATAATTATTGCATGTGCCATCGGGTGATGGGAGCATTGCATTTTCATCACATGTTACTTTCTACATTTTCAAATAATTTTCCTGTTATTTACTCTTCCGTTGTCTTTAAAATTAATGCAGCAAAGTCTTGACCAAGCTATTTATTATTCTTTCTATTTTATACCATTTTGCAATGATGTTCTACCGCATTTGCTAACATGCGGGGTGCTGCAACCTTAATTGCAGGATCGGACAGGCAACAGAGAGGGTGAATCGTGCCTTAAAAAAAATTTCCCTCAAGTATCTAAAAGATTCGGGTGGTCAACGACTAGTAAGAGTCTCAAACCTGAGTGATCAAAACACAACTTGTATGGTTGACGACCAATGAATGATCAAAAACCAGAATAGTTGAAGCAAGTCAAAACAAGACCAGAGTAGTCAAAAGCCAACGTGCTCGAATACCAGTGAGTGGTCGAAAACCAACATGGTCGATGACCATGGAGTGGTCGAAAAGCCAACGTGGTTGAAGACTAATGACTAATGAGTGGTCTAAAATCGACGTGGAGTGTGGTCGCAAACTCGAGTATTCGAAGCAAGTTGAAACCCAACCAGTGTGATCAACGACTAGTGGGTGGTCGAAAACCAAAGTTAGAAGGAACATGGGTTTTTAGCACGACTGCAAGATCTCAAATCCACGTAACTTTTGATTGACTGATTCAAAAGCCATGAAACTTCAAACATGAATTGCTTAAGGTCACAGAAACTTATTCCATTCGACGATTGACAAAATAATTGCCAAAGTTTCTACCTTTTTGTAATTGAATGAAAGGAGCACCAAAACAGATCCAAAACCCCGATCGGTGAATACAACCTGCTCTTGGGTAGGTGATGGCTCTAGAAGCATTTCCACATGTCACAGTAGGCTAAAAACACTGAAGAAAATAATCCAAAACCCCTTGAGACAGAAATCACCCGATGAGACCAAGAATAGGCAAAAACCGGGTTTTCTCGGGAATCTTGCTATCAAAATGTCTTGATGGATGGAGATGCATTCATAAGGATTATTTTCATCTCTTACACATTCTTGGCACAACAAGAAAAAAAGAAAGATCAAAACCAACCAAAAGTCAAGCACATCAATCAAGAATAAGAGGGACTCAAGAGTTGCACAAAGATTGATGCATTGCTTACTTGAGAAGATAGGTTTTACAACCACTCCACTTTGAACGACAAAGAGTACCCAAGGTACTCACCCTTAAAACATTAAATCTAACAAGAAAGCACAAGAGATATGTGTTGGATGGGATTTTCACATTTGTCTCCATACCAACCCCCTTTTATAGGTGGGCAACCAGACACCTAACCCTTAGTGGATCCAATCCACTATCACAATGGGGGAAACCCGTTAACCCTACAAAACATCATATTTTACTTTCTTATATACACGACCTTAACCACTTAGGCCAACGTTGTGGTTTTACACACCGCCACTTTTCAGTATTGGGCAATTTACCAAAATGCTCCTCTACCGTTTTCCATAAAGTTTCCCTTGTGTATGACGAGCACCCAACTTCCTTGACACCACAGGACCTCGGCTGCTCCCTGAGCCTAGTCCTAGTCCACCTTGCCATTGCCCGTCATGTTCACCACCAGCAGCTCTCGCTCCGGTTCCTCGTCGCCCTACCTTGCAACCACCCCACATAGCCTCGGCCATCTTCAACATCTTTTTGACCATTCTAGACCTCAGCACCACCCTATGTCTAGTCCCGGTCCTTCAACGTCTCGCCATGACCAAGCTCCGAAGTCCTACAACCAATACAAACAAACAAGCCATCACGTAGCATCGCACAATACACAAAGTCATCACCATGCGAAATGTATGCAACCAAGTCACTAATCTTAAGCTTATGACCAAACAATAACCCCATGCACACATGCAACAATCTAGATCAATCAAACACAACTCATGATTCAAAAACATCAAAGATCAGATCTTGGACGAAAACCCATTATCTGGTCAATCCATAGCTAGTCAAACTACTAGCCTTCAGGTGATCCAACCACTAATACCAACCAGTCAGACACGAATACTCGAGGTACTTCGAAGAAAACAAGAATTGAAGCACTTGAAACCTACGAGTACCGACCGTGAAGCCTTCGGCAACCGATCGCAAGGCCTATGACTATCGATCGCAAAATCTACAACTACCGATCGTAAAGTCTATGACCACCGATCACTAAGTCTACGACCACCGGTCGTAAAGTCTATGACTACCGATTGCAAAGTCTACGACTATCAATCGCTAAGTCTACGACTACTGATCATTGAGCGCCAACCAGGTACTGAAACTGCGACCATCCGAGGTCATTCTGTCGTGCTCGATCTGTTGTGGTCGATCTACTGATCGGACTGCCCAACACAAGGCCATTCGAACCGCCTAACACAAGACCGATCGGAATCCATGCCTTCACCTACCTTCTGTGGTCGAAGCAAATTGCCCAGACAAACTACAATCGTTGCAAAAACACTTAACCACTCCATGAAATTTGCAATAGTTTATGACAACATTAATCAGGATCTTCTCACATGGTCCTTCATTAATTTCCAAGGATCGATCAGCACAGTACAATGGTATAAATGATTCTGGCAGTAATTCGACCAATTCAATTAATGTTGAGGTTGTGATATTTGGAGGCGCTTAGTTTAGCGATGGATTATAGTTTTTTCACTATAGCCGACTTATTTTTCACTATAGCTAATGGTGACTTATTTGGCGTAATTAAATTTATAAAAATTTAAAAATAAAAAAACAGGTTAGGCCATCACGGACAATGCGAAGGAATACGAAAAAAAGAAAAAATCCTCAAAAAAGCAAAAAAAAAATTAGAAAAAGACGAAATTCAGAAATAGTGAATTAAAAGCCAAAAGTCAGAAGCAGAAATTGAAATGTGCGGGGCTACAAGGACACGTACGTACATACACTAGCGCAGTTTCAGGACAGTACTAGTGATACATAAGGTCGTAACTCCATAAAAGAAAGAAAGAGAGATATATCACCATGCATGGAACCAAGCCAATATGCAACATGATTGAGTATCATGTAAATAATTAAAGCTAGCTAGCTAGGTGAGGTTGAGGCATGCAGCTGCATGTAAAAGGAGTACGTGGTACGAGTGATACGGTGCATACTCAGACATGTATCTCGAGGCTCGACCTTGTTCAGCTAGAGTCTACATGCATGTCTGCGTACTATTCCTTGGTGCAGAGAGAAATTAAGCCGGCCGGCCCCTTTGATGTCCGGTCCGGAGAAAGCTGATCGAGCATGCAGTAAAACAATGCATGCAGTGCAGCAGTGTACCACATAATAAATAATGGAATGTGGACAGCAGAAGAAATTCAGACAAGATCGATTGCAGTCAAGAGAGGGGGAACTAATGCATGATCCATGGAATCCATGGTGATGCATGAGAGTGCATTTTAAAAGAAAAGAAAAAGGGAAGATGAAACTGCAAAATCAACACCAGGCAGGCAGGCATGGAACTCTAGAATTTTAAATGAAACTGCAAGAGCAACGATGAGGCAAACCAACCCCGGTTCATGGCACTCAATCCTGAAGGTACATGCATGTTGATCGAGCATAAATATGCAGGCAGGAATATATGGATGCATGGAATGGAATGGAATGGAAGGTCGCTCACTCATGTCCTTCCGCGGCCCCCATCTCTCCCTGCCTCTGCCTCGTTTCGTTTCGTTTGAGATGGAGAAAGAAAAATGTTGCCTGGTGGGCCTTCAAACTTGAAACGGCCCAATACAGCCACACGGCAGCTGTTGAATCACGCGCGCACTGACACGCACCCGCGTCCGGCGATCGCCGGCGTCCAAGCGGGGAGATCATCATGGCCCGAGCCCGACTGGAGAGATGCTGCCACACCAACCTGCAGCTGCAGGTCAGTCCACCGCCCCCTCCCTCTGACTCCCTCCCTCCCTCCTAGCAGATCGAGGTCCAAGAGTCTGTCTGCCAGCCTGCCTGTCAAGCCCACCATGAACTGCACCTGTTCGACGGAATGCCTAAGCAGACCGTCAGTTTTTATTTACCGTATAAAACATGGTCCAATTGCTTAGGATGTTGCGTACCAAATCACCTAACGCTTTTAGCATTCTAGTCCTCTTCTTCTGTTTCAATGGATTCTGTCCGGCACTTCGGAACTGCCCCCCTTGGTACCTGCGGACTGCAGTCCCCATGGAGCACGGGTATCTAACTGTTGAATTGCACGGCATTGCCTTCCATGAAACAAGGCCCAATTCTGAGTCATGCATCACACCAATGCCACTAAACAGATCATCTGTCAATCATTCTTCCCTGGTGTAATGATTCATGGACGTAATTAACATGCATGATGCGAACAAGAATCATTATTTCCCATCGTGCTCCGACTTGGGAGTCTCTGTAAGCATCACTTCAATCCTAACTTCCAGTCCGTTCAAAAAAGGCGGAAAAGGAACTTGAGAGAAGCTCAGTGAACTTCACGACAACATGATTGTTATGTACTCTCACAAAACTCGAACCTCTGTCACGCTTGCTTGTTGTTTTGTGCCCTCCACTTTCATACGCACTTTAGTTTTACTTTTGCAATTGATGTGCTTCTTTTTCAATCCCAAAGATGAGACTATGCCATATCATCCCTATCTTTTGAAAAACAGAAAGAAAAGGGAGGCTATGAACGTTTGTCATGTGGGTTGACAAACCACAGAATTTACTGTGATTCCGTAACCATCAGTGTATTTTCTCCATTCCACTAGAATCAAATGACAGGCTTGTAGATAATAAACAAGAGGGAAAAAACCATAGCTTGGTCTTGCACTCTTGCTCCTTATATATTTGGTACCATCAGTGGCTATCATTTTTATTTTCTGTAATTTCTTATGTTCTTGGCAACTCTAGATTTTTTATAAAACATGCTATTCGCTACTTAGGAACATTTCAGGATTTCAATATCTCTGACTCTTGCTAATTCACTACAACTATAAAAGTACAATGTTGTAGCATGGCTATAACCGTAGGTGCAGGGTGCCCTTCTGGGCCTTCTCCTTGGGAGACACAACACCAAGAGAGCTTGAGAGAGAGAGAGAGCTAGTGGTAAGAATGAGTGCCTCTGGCCATCTCATACCCCTCTTGGGGGTTTATATATATGAATGGGATAGGATGAAAAATTCCCATGCTACCCCTTGGTAATTACAAAATGTGAAGGTACATTAGTGCATTCCCTAATGCTACTGGGACTGTTGCAAGGCCCAGTCGTTTGGGGCTGGGCCTCCCCACAACAGTACTCCTCGACAACAAGCGCGAAGGTTCCAAGGGGTAAGCTGACGTGACCAATTGGCCCAACCCCTGTCTCCCAACAACAAGCGCAGAGGTGCCGATGGGCGAGCTGATGCAACTAGTAGCTCCAGCCACTGGGGGTGTGGACGTTGTAAACCTCCTGGAGCAGGGTTCTTTCACTAATCATGACGTGGTCATGGCAGCGCATGGAGGTGTAGTTGGGTACGGGGTCAGCCCTCTGAGGCAACGGGTACGAGGGCGATGGAGTCCACTGACGTAGCCAAAGGCACCACGTCGAGGTGGTGCGTCAGACGTGGGCAAAGAAGCCTTACGCCAGAGCCATGGCCGTCCTGCCGATGTCTGGTCTTCGACACGGGCGACGCTGAGGCAGAGTCGTGGGTTGAGCCGCCCCTCCGAAGCGATGCTTACGGGAAGGACGGCAAAGCCTTGCGACACAGCCGGAGCCAGCCCATCAAAGTCGAGCCTTAGATGCGGGCGACAAAGTCCCACACCGAAACCGTGAGGCGCGTGCTCGCCATCCCCATTCTTCAGATAGGTGTCAGTCGGACGGGCGTCGAAGAAGAGGGCAGAGTCACAACCTGGAAGTGTCAGATGGGGGTCGACGAAGTCCCGACTAGAAGTTACGACTACGAACTTGTTGGTGAAGTCCCGACCACGAGGTAGTTGGACGAAGTCACGACCATGAGATCATCGGATGAGTGTCTATGACCATGAGGTTGTCAGACGAAGGCACAACCACGAGGTGTTCGGAGGAAGTCACGACCACGAGGTGGTCGGACGAGCGTCTACGATCACGAGGTGGGCGGACGCGTCGATGAAGGTACGACCACATAGTGGTTGGGCAAAGTCGGTGGAGGGACGAAGGCTTCGAAACACGTGCTCTATCTCCCACCGTTCGGACTTGGCATCGACGAAGGCGGTGGTGAGATGAAGCCTTGAAGCGCGCACTTCGTCCCACCACGAGGTGGTCGGATGAAGTCACGACTATGAGGTCAACGAACGAGCGTCTACGACCACGAGATTTTCGAACGAAGTCATGACCACGAGGTGGTCGGACACGTCGATGAAGGTACGACCACAAAGTGGTCGAGCAAAGTCGGTGGAGGGACGATGGCTTCGAAACACACGCTCCGTCCCCCACCGTTCGAACTTGGGGTTGACAAAGGTGGCGGCGAGATGAAGCCTTGAAGCGCGTGCTCCGTCCCACCACAAGGTGGTCAGACGAAGTCACAACCACAAGGTGGTCAGACGCGTCAACAAAGGTACGACCACATAGTGGTCGGGCAAAGTCAGTGGAGGGACGAAGGCCCGAAATGCGAGCTCTGTCCCCCACTTTTTGGATTGGTGTCGACAAAGGTAGTGGCGAGATGAAGCCTCGAAGTGCACGCTCCGTCCCCCACCGCGCAGACTTGGCGTCGACGAAGGCAACGGCGAGATGAAGCCTTGAAGCGCATGCTGTGTCCTCACCGTTCGGACTTGGTGTCGACGAAGGCGACGGTGAGACGAAGCCTCAAAGTGCGCTCTTTGTCCCACACTGTTCGAACTTGGTGTCGACAAAGGCGGTGGTGGGATGAAGCCTTGAAGCGCGTGCCTTGTCCCGTACCGTTCGGACTTGGCGTTGATGAAGGCGACGGCGAGATGAAGCCTTGAAGCGCTCGCCCTGTCCCGCATCGTTCGGACTTGGCGTCGACGAAGACGGCAGCGGGACGAATCCTTGAAGCGCACGCTCTGTCCCCCCACCGTTCGGACTTGGCATCGACAAAGGTGGTGGTGAGACAAAGCCTTGAAGCGCGCGCTCCGTCCTGCACAGTTCGGACGTGGCGTCGATAAAGGTGACGGCGGGACGAGGCCTTGAAGCGCGCGCTCCATCTCCGTCCCTCACCATTCGGACTTGGTGTCGACGAAGACGGCAGAGCGTGAAGCGTCTACGACCACTAGGTGGTTGGACACGTCGACGAAGTCACAAACTCACAATCACGAGTTGGTCTGACGGAGTCGACGAAGCCATGACCACGAGGTGGTCGGACGAAGTCACGACCGTGAGGAGGTCAGACGGGCATGTATGACCACGAGGTGGTCGGACGAAGTCACGACCATGAGGAGGTCGGACGGGCATATACGACCACTAGGTGGTTGGACAAAGTCATGACCACGAGGCCCATGAACGGTACCGGCAGCGCTGATGTGAAGTTCTTGCTCTCGGTGATCATGAAGGCCATGCAGCGGCTGCTCATGTCCTCATACACGCCGATGGTGCCAATGGCGAAGGCCGTGGAGCACCCATTGCCCTTCACCTCTCCGTCGCCCATGGTGGGCGTGGACACCACCATAGCCGTGACATACCGCCGGCGAGCAGCCTAACACACAAGGGCAAGAACAGAACAACAATGAAGACTACTCCCAAGAGATGTACATGTACATCTGCACACCTCACGGTTCCTAGTTCCTACTACTACAGCAACAGTAATTAGTACTGAGGTCCGCCCCCATAAATTCTTAACGGATGTGCAAAGAAGTTAAGGCCGGTAGCCGGACGCGAAGTCGACAAAGCCAGGCGCCTTGGTCAACGGTGCAAAGGCCAAGTGCCGTTAAGGCGAGTGGACGCGGGAGCCGGCGCCACCGCCGAGGAAGAAGCCGCAGCAGGTCGTAGTCAAGCGGTTCAACGTCTCCATTAGTACCTGTCCACTTTTTCATGCCCTGCCTGCGTGCTAAATGGATGCATGAATGCAATACGAAGGCTAAATGGATGCAACGCCACGCATGGCTCACCTACAGAGTAGGCGCATGCCTCCGATATGGAGTATATGTATGACTCAAAAAGACTTGGACAACAACTTATCTGCACACTCGCTTCGGTAGCTATTGCTAAGCCTCCCGTGGTGATGGTCTTTAGCTTCCTTCCTTGTGCAGCTTCTTGTGCGGTCTCTATGGACGGCGCCAACTATTGTAGCATGGCTACAACTGGGGGTACAGGGTACCCTTCTCCATGGGAGACATAACACCAAAAGAGCTAGAGACAGCTAGTGGTAAGAATGAGTGCGTTTGGCCATCTCATACCCCTCTTGGAGGTTTATATACATGAATGGAATAGGATGTAAAATTCTTATTCTACCCCTTGATAATTACAAAAGATAAGGGTACATTGGTATATTCCGTAATGCTATTAGGCCTGTTGCAAGGCTCAGTCATTTGGAGCTGGATCACCCCCACAACACACAACCTCGCAGAATTTAAATAGTTCAAGGACGAATGGTAAAACTATGTCTTCTTTACCCTGCTTCATTCAACAATTTATTACAGGCCGCACTCTCTCATGAAACAATCTAATTCAGCTATTCGTGGCTTAGAATTTGATCCACTTTTGTAGGTTCTCATTTCCAAAACTGCTGGAAGTTGTGACTACCAAACACATGATCCTGTAACACCTAGTTGAGATAGGCAAAGGCCACCGACTGGAAATCCTCAGTGTCATAATATCCATTCTTTCGCACATCTTCTTGCATATCAAGGGAAAACATGGTGCAAGAAGCGTTGCTTTCATCATTGAAGGAAGCTGTATAATCAGGTATGTATACACGTGAGTTGTAACTCTGAGAAGATTGCATGGAAGTGCAAGCCATAAGGTCATCTCCAAAGTAGCACTGACTCTCATTCTTTACAGAAGGACATGATTCTTCTGGCTGTGGCGTCCTAGCTTCCCCTTGCTGGTAGGCCATAAACTTAAAGTTGTCTTCTTGAGGGTTTGATATCGAAGAACCATTCGTGTATCCTTGTGATGCTTGAGCTTTGAGTGACTCCAGCTGTGCTTGCAGATTTACCACCTATGAGCACATTAAATGCTGTCAGTTTTGCTAATTTCTTTATGGTGCATTTAATTAGCAATTTTTCATTAAATGAACATCCAAGAATGAAGCCTATAAAAGATGCCTTCAATGGTACAATGGAAAAATAGCGAAATTGTTGAATTCTGTGCATCAAATAGTACTGTAAAACTCACTAACCTGTTGTTGCAGAGCAAATATGTGCGCGACACAACCATATATTGGGTCACGTAGCCTGGCCTGTGCCTCGTAGGAGATGGTGACTGCAGCCTCACAGCGGTCATTGACCGGGAGATGCAGGAGGAGCTTTGAGACATTGCTTGCACCAAAGACCTTATGAATGGCAGCAAAATGTGCAGCCCCTTGCTCATGGCAGAAGTATGGGGCAAAGACACACCCCTTCACACACTTCCTGCGGAGGAACTTGCATGCACCGCATGGAGAGCCAAACCCTGTCATTGCTTCGGTAACTGACGCTGGTATTATAGTCTTGTTCCTTGCATCTTGTGAAGTGAATTATCATCCTTTCCCATTTATAAAGGCTAGTCCAGCAGCGGGGTTAGCTTAGTCTGTTGAATAATTTATGTGACATGGTGTCCCTAATGGGCTACAGGTTTCATTATCCTAGAACCCAGTTTCCAATTCTATACTCATTTGAGATTCCTTTCAGAACGACTCAAACGACAAAGGAGGTAACACTGACCCAACCCTTTTATGTTTGCTTCAGAGACCTTGTTTCACTATTGATTGTTAGATGAACTTATAAGTTGTCAAGCTTTTCTTTGTTTAACTTGTGTGTTAAACTTAGTAATTTATTTACGGGTCTGGTATCAAAAGGACATAACTTGAGAAATCGATGACACAAGAAGCAATGAACGAGCTTGGAAAAGTTGGTAGAAAGAACCAAAGAAAAAATTGTTTTTTTATACATCTATACTTGTTCCCAAGCCCATGTGAAGTGGCTCACCACACTTAATACTGTGAGAACTAGGGGCGGATCTAGGATTTTGTCACGCCCCAGGCTAGAGAGGATTAGATGCCACTATTACATAAGTTAGAAGGGAAAGTTGCGCACTTGGTTTACTTGAACTTACTCAGGCTTTACACCGATAAACATCGCACGCCTCGGACTAGAGCCTAGGCTGCCCGGGGTGTGGATCTGCCCTTGGTGAGAACCTCTGATGATGTTCATACTACTCTGTTAGGGGCCTACCGCCTAAAGCCTATAGCACTGTTAGCCTCATGCCCTCATGCCTTTCTAACTATACTTGTTTTCTCTCTCTCTTTTTCCAATGAAACTTTCATAATAGTAACACCGGTTTCTTTGCTAGGTGTTTTTGTTACCGAGGCTTTGCTCATCTTTGTGAAAATCTAGCTGTGTCAGTTCTTCTGGTTGTTTATTATCGGTGAAATCCTTCCTTCTTATGTGCATGTATAGTTTTTCCTGTATCCAGCTATTGTCCCTGTCAAACCCTTAATTGTTCACAGAACAAAAAAGTGAAATCGCTTAGTATATAGGAATCAAGTATCGTCCAAAATTGACCATGTATTCTTTAGTGGCTTCAGCTTATTAACAGCTCATCACATGGTTGCAATCTGCAAGTTTCATTTTTTGTAATTCTGCTTGAATAGTTATAAATAATGCTTCAATCCAACTTGGCCCCCCCGAGTGGAACTTTGCTTGTAAAAAACATTAGTTAATATGGACTATCTTATCTGCACAGAGTCCCTCTCTTAGGGAAGCATCATGTATTATTGATATGGTTTTGTTATAACCCATGCATACTTGTCTGCCACATAACCACTATGTTGTGCCTTGTTCGAGACACAGAAGAAAGATGCAGCTGTATTTAGTTGATTTCAAAAATTAAGATAGTAGAAGTAGCATAATGTAGATTTCGGGAATGATTGTGTGTACTATCACATAGGACCCCATACTCTTTATTTATAATGCCAATATTGTAATCGTACTCTAGTATGACTCACGACTCGTATACGAGTTGGACTTTTATTAAACTCTAATACTAATTCTCCTACACATATGCTCACAAAGGTGTTGCTTTCCAGATGCCCAAGAGTACAGAAAGGGGTAATCACTAGTCGCTACCTGCCACACTTGACACTTATTTAGCTTCTAGTGGCTCCCAACAAAATTGCATTGCAGTCCCAACAAAATACAACTAATGATGATGAGATGTTCCTAATGTCATTTTTTTTTCTTTTGGGTCTGCATAATTGAACTGATTTGATTGGTGGCTGATAGTATTATGTTAAAGAAGAGGCAATCTTGGCTATATTTCACTCATATGAACTATGCCAGCACATAATTTACTCAAAACTTATAAACATAGTTTATGTCCAACAGAAGTTCCTTTGGTTTCGGTCTTTTCCCTAGAAGAACGTAATGATCGATTACAGGGAAACTTTGTAATATGCTCTCAGTTAATTGAAAGTTCTTGATCAACAGTTCAACATTAGTTAAATCGATTTTGTCATTGCTGCTATTAACATTCTACTGGTTAACTTCCACCTATCAGTTTTGGATTGGCCCACTGAGCCCTTAGTGCAACTTTAATTTGGCCTGATCAAATCAAATTATCTATCTAGATACTTTTACTGGTTATCTCTATTTGCCAGAATAGCAAGATCCAAACATGAATAACCACCAAGGAGGATTAAACATGCTATGCTTTCTGAATTACCTTTTTTACTTTTGGTCCTAATGTACCCATAATTGCTGTAATTGTTGAAACATTAGATCAAACGACTGTTATAAACCAGTGTATCATCAAGTTCTACACTCACTTTAGAAAATTGAGATGGTATGGGACATCAAATTGCAAGCTAAGGCAATCAAAATATTCTCTTTGGAGTTTAGAGAAGGTCACCCAGCCCTCCACCGTGTAAGGAAGGAAACAAAGTGAAGTGGACAGTAGGTTTCTATCTCAAAAGGCGGAAGCAGCCTGCAGAGCTCACTGTGGGATCATTGTAAAGCATTTCTTGTTTATGGAGCCTTTGCGAATAGGTGTCAAGCTTATGGTATCATACATGATTAGCTTGCTAATGTATGATTAACATCAGCAAAATAGAGCATTTTCATTAGGCAAAATATGCGAGCATATATAGGCCCTGTTTGTTTCCACTTAAGATTATTATAATCTAACTTATAATCATAAGTGGAAACAAACAGCCCAGATTATAAGGTAACTTATTATAATCTACTAGCCCAGATTATTGTAATCTAATAAGCTCAAAAAAGGAGCTTATTTCAGCTTATAGATCCACCTTTTATCTTAATGACCATAAAACTTTAGAAATATTACCCACCTTTGTCATTCATCCATCCCCCAACTCCCGTACCTCTCTCTCAAGGGCATTGTGGTCTTTAAACATTCGAATACAACAATCCATAACTCTGATAATCCAGGCTGCCAAACACCTGAAGCTTATTTCCCATCAGCTTATTATAAGTTAGCTTATATAATCCCCAACCTATAAGTTAGATTATAATAATCTTAAGTGGAAACAAACAGGGCATAATACCATTCCACGCTTTTCATTGATTGTGTGTGTACGTGTCCGACTCAATTAGCTGGCCCGAACACCGTGTGCACAATACATATAATAGCAGTAATAAAGCATTAGAGCTATCCAGATTATTTTAAAAGATTGGTCATATCGTGACAAACTAGTGCCAACGTTATCTACTTACATTACACGACGTGCTTCAATTTCATGCTATTCCAAAAATATTGATGTGTGATGTGCCTTTACATGCAACAAGCAATTAAATTTGTTGGATGAGTGGCCCCCACCCAGTCATAATCGGCCCACTAGAGCAAAAGCCTATTAGACGTGTAACTAGGAGGTAGGCCCATTAAAGTTATAACAAGGAAAGAACATATGTGCCCTAGTAGAGGCACTAAGGAGGTATTTGTGTAAACCTTCTCTCCTATGGCCAGTATGACCTCTAGGACACTATGAGGAGAGAGAGCATCTTGAATAAATGAAATAGACTTAAGTTAAGATTGAGTATTAGCCATACTCTATATCACTCCGCTCTCTTGAGTTTTAGGCTTCAGGTATCTCTCAAGGGCCTCTCGAAGCCTCTATATCTACTGTTTAGTGTGTAACCATAACAAAACTAAATGATGTGTGACACATAAATATTTATTATGATATGTGATAATGTGTATAGTTATTTTCTTCCTAGCTCTCTATATGCTGAATAGCTGACGGTCGGCATATATGGTTAATGTCCGGTTCTTTTTCCAGTTCTCTTGTCACAAAAATGAGATCGTGTTCATTGTTGCCGCAGCCAGTTTTAATGTCAAGTTTGTTGAATGGTGTAGATTAGAATATTTCTACAGAAGCCGGGTTTTTTCAGATTTGTTATCTAGATTGGATGAGCGCAACACATTTGAGAAAAGATTAATACGACAATCTGTAGGCCTTGCTATTTCTATGTTTTGCAAGAATATACATAGGCTGATAGTGATAAGCTTACGGATGGTTGCCATGTTTCTTGCTTCCTAATGAAACTTGACAGTGTGGAAGAAAAAGCTTCAGCATGACAGCAAAAGTTGTAGGTCTTGCATCTCAGGAACTTGCACAGTTACACGGACGCCGCGCATATTGACTTCACAAACCATTCACCAGTTTCAATGGTTGTTGGTTTGCATGTGCTTGTCAAATTGAAGTCACCGTCACTCTTTCTCACTTTGTTGCTTTCCTTGCTTTCTTTCTTGTCTTTTTATCCACCATGTTACTTGTGCAGTCTCTTCTATAGTTGTATGTTACACAAGCATGCATTCATTTAATTAACTCAGCCACGTATGTTTTTTTATTAATTTGACTGTATCAAGAAAGGAACTAAATTTTGGTTTACTTTTGAAGTGCTCAAGCAATGAGCTGAAGCCACAGTGTTCCCTGACAAAATAAGGTGCCCAAAATTTCAGTGTTCTTATAGGGGATAGTATGCTTGTGTGAACTGCCCACTCGATATATTAACTGTTAATATTTAGTGGGGATGACAAATCGTAGTGTTCACGAAATAGGGATTTCGATCTCTTGTGAGAAAATTCTCTCTTGCATGTGGGATCTGGACAACTGTTTCCAACCATACTATCTTACAGAAAAATAAACGAACCAACACGGTAGTAGATTAAATAGTTTTTGTTGTTACGGGCACTTAGATGGGTTGAAGATATGGTATGGTTGACTAGTCCAGTGGATTTCAGTTGTCTGGTCAAATTTGTCACGATTGTAATAAGTTGACGGTGCTCAGAGGTGCAAGAATCGCTGGTGGTTGCTGAAACAAAATCAAAATTCAAAAAGGATATGATTTCTTGTTTAACTTTGATTTCTTACGAACCCTAGCCTAATCCATCGCCCATCTCAACCATTCACATTGTGAATCCTCTACCAAGCCATCCTCTCCGTCCCTCTGCGCGCGCACACTGTTCACCATCCGAAAAATATCGCTGTCGTGCAGATCTTTTTGCCACCGCAGCTTCCCGTCCCTTCCCGACATTGCCACACCACAGCAAATCGTTTAGAGACCGTACCACCTCGCCCTAACCTCCTCTTAATTGCCCTGGCCGCGCGTCAAAGCAAACGGCAAAGATCGCCGTCGCCTCTGCATTTTCCGCCTCCTCTGCTCTCTCACGGGCGAGAACCTTGTGCCGCAAAAATCTTACGCCCCTGAGCTCACTGCTGCCAACACAAGCCATTGTACACCCCTCATAAATGACGCAACCCTTACCTGGACAAAGCATCGTCGTCGCCTCACTCGAGGCAGCCTGTACCTCCCCTTTACCACCCATGCCATGCCCTCCCACACCTTCCCGACCCCTCCCATGCGCCATCGCCGCCTTAGCCCTGCTCCTGTGCCGAACCACCTTCATCGCCTTATTTAAACCCCCAAGCCCCTCCATTCTAAAGCACCAGTGGCCAAGGTGAACCACACACCCCCAATTGAGCCATCGATCGGAGAATTGCCGATGATCGTTGGAAGACCCCAAAGTAAGCCAATCTTCAATTCTTACTATTCAGTCCTTTTCGTTTTGATTGCTTTTGCCTACAGGTTCTTCATGCCCTAAGAAACACTCCCAAAGCAAGCCCCTAGCTTCCCGATTCCCCTACTGCGCTGGTAGCTAGTGCCACCGCTCGGCCATAGAAGACCACCTTGGATAGCTTGGCTCAGTCACTCCCGACTCAAACCACCACACCCTTAAGCCCCCTACTCAAATGCTACTATCCTTTTAACCTGCCGTTAACCCATGTGCCATTCAAAAGTCTCGAGAAGAGAAGACCTCACCGTCGACGCTTGCCTAACTTCCAGCCACTCCCGAGCCCAATAACGAAATCCTCGTGGTCCCAGGAACCCACCCATGGTCGCCAATTGTTATTTCGACCACAAATCTCCAATCGCTTCACCACTTGAAATCTCCGACCGCCTTGTAATCGAAAGAAACTTCAGCCGTACCACTTTGAGTCCTTAGCAACACCACTCGAACAAACCGTTCGATGCTCTTAAGCTGCTCGAATGTCATCTAATTCTCTTAAGCCGCTCGAACGCCGTCTATACTCTTAAACCACTCGAACGCCATCCGATGCTCTTAAACTACTTGTACACCGTCCAATCTTCGTCGACTTCACACTCGAAGTCAAACCTCGACCATCCACCTGACTTCGTAGTCTTACCCGAAACCATCCGAGTACTTGAAACTCCTCTATTTTCTGAGGACGCAGCGGCAACCAATAAGGATTAAACCCACTGTGAATAGTGAAACCCATGATGAACAAGACCCAAACTCATTCTTTGCTCACAAAACCCTAAAATGCATATATATATATATATATATATATATATATATATATATATATATATATATATATATATATATATATATATATATATCCATTTAGATCGTTTCAAGCCCGTCTATCTATTTCTCACTTTGTTTTTCTATACCAGACTTTTATAATCCCTAAACCTATTTCGTTTGATTTTTGTGGATTTTACTTCTTTATTTTCTTTCTTTATTCCTAGCCCAATCCTTCGAGCATGGAATTTAATTGTTTCTTTTACTTTGCGCAAGCAAACGACGTCATAGACCAGCCAGTCCAGAAAGGAGAAGCTCAAGTGTAAGCACAAGAATCGAAATAATACAAACTTGTAGAATATATTGATCCGCAAGGTAAGTCACATGTTTTTGATCATATTGCACCTACATTCTTTTAATTATTTATTTATCAGTATTTTCATTATGTTATTTGCGCACTGTTATTTTATGTACAATAAATATTTGGAATGACATGATATTAGTTATGACCTACACCTAAAAAAGCTCAGTTCAATTTGATGGCCATATTCACCTTGACAAGAATTAGTATTATTTTTAATACTACTTAAATACTCATGGTACATGAGGAACTCAACTGTTTTATACGACGAAAAGACTTGGCACTTTGCCGGTAGAATTTCAAAAGTGGTTCAAAGGTAAGGAGACATCATGGGAGGCCACTAGATAGAAGGGTCCCATGACTTTATCCTATGGTGGAGACTTGGACTGGAAAAGTGGCAGTGCGGATGGGCACTGAAATAAGGATTTGTAGGTGAAAGTTGTCTCGGTGAAAATATAAGAACTAGAACCTTATACCAAGTAAAGAACATGATGGTCGCTCAACCACAAACGTTGATTCATCATGTTTACAAAGGGTGGAAGGAGACTGAGAGAGTTTATATGGTATTGGAGGGGAAAAACTATACTTAACAATAGTAGATCCACTTCGAATCGGGCGAGGCCGCGGACCACCCGAGTTTGTTGGGAAACAGCACCTACTGGGTAGAGGCTATATAAAGAACTGAGTAGTGAAAGGCCTTGTTTTCTTAACTCAGTCATGAGAGTTAAGAGATCTTGTGGGTAAAGCTGAACAGCTTTGTAGAGTCATGATTAATAGTATTCGAATACACCGTACTTCCGGTAAATGAAGCTATGTTTAATAAGTGAATCCAACAACAAATTATAAGTAGGTTTGGAATTGGTTAAGGATGGCAATCGAGTTGTTAAAACTCCAATTTTCTTAAGAAGGTTGTAATTTTATGTTTAAAACATTTACAACGAAACTTGCATCCATATAAAATAATAAAACCACTATACTCTCATTCCTTGAAAATCCTTGCATGTAATAAAAAAAGCATTTCCCCATGTGACTTGTGAGTACAGTATAGTTCGTACTCATACTTGCTAAAAATATTAACAGAAAGTACGTGGCAAGAAAATAAGGAAGTCTATGAGGACAATGTGGAAGAATACTACGAAGTAGATGTTGTTTGGAATTAGAGTTGTTTTTCGCTCAAACACGCATATGGTGTTCTTTTGTAATGTATTGTATCTAAGGGTCTTACGCCCCGCTGTAAGACCTGGCTGATAAACTGTTATTCTGTAATAAAGTTGGCTTTTGTATTTGAGCTTATGATGGTAATGATATACACTCGACTATAATACTTCACAGCTGAATAGTTGTGAGAGAAATACAGCATCTCTTGAAATGGGGCGTTACAGTTGCATAAATAAAGTAGGAGCAATAAGCTAGAAGACAATGATGGAAGCAGAGGTAGCTAGTGTTAACAGCAAGCATCCAACAAATTTAAGCACAAACAGAAGCAGATCATTGAGAGACTAGTCAAGAGGACGGACGGATAACCCGCACTGCACGTGTGTGCCTGATTGCTAGATTCAGTGCAAGGGGCTTCCATTTGTCCTTTATCCAGGGCCGGCTCAACGTTTTCAAGGACCCTAGGGCGAATTCGGCTCTATAGGCTCTTTACTATAATTTTTTTTCTATTTATAAAATATGCAGTTTAAATTTTATATTGTCTAAAGTGACTTGCCGTATTGGAGTCTCGCCTGTCTCGGGCAGTATGGCTGCGACGGCCTCACGCCTCACGGCCACGATTCCGCGCAGCGCAGCAATGCGCAGAGTCTTCACGTTCGCACCGGCACTTCGCCAATCGCCACTTCGGTCTTGGCGACCGGCGCGACGGCGGCGGCGCGGCGTTCTTCGCGCCATGGAAATACGGCGGCTGATTTGCAAGATACGGACGTATCACACAAGGATTCAAAGTCCTCACCAAGATACACCACGGCTCACAATTAAGTAATTAACGTGTGCGCGACGGAAATACGGCCATTGTTTCCGTGTTTGGTGGTTTTGCAACACAAGGACGTATCACACAAAGACTCAAAAGTCCACACAAAGTATGCATACAGCCATGCAAAGCTTCGAATTGTTTCGCCATACTTTCGGAATGATGCAACGCTCTTTTTGCCGTGAGTCCGCGCGCGGCGGCGCTGGGCCCTCCTGCCCGGGCCTAGGCGCGCGCCTCCGGCCTACCCCCAGAGCCGGCTCTGCCTTTATCCATTCATGTTCTCCATCTGATTAACCAATCCAAGTCAGGATGATGTATCCTGGCTTATAAGGGCAGTCCCAGTGCAGAAACCACTTAAGTAGTTTCTATCTATACTATGTCATATAGACACTACTTTAGACACTATTGTCTCCAATGCACCATGTCTATTTATAACCCAAGCAATTAATTAAGCATCAAAATCTCTCTCTCCTCTCCACCAATCATAATTTTTCTCCATCTATTATGAAGGCACCATCTCTCCAATGCAAAATTTGGTAGTGTCTATTGCATTGATTTTCTCATAGAAACTAGGTCTTGCATGAGACCCAGTTTCTTCCTCTTTTTCTTCTCTCTCTTATTTAATATAGCGCCACATCATCTAAAACTTCTACATGACAATCTAAGAGCAAGGCTAATAATCTGACCTTCAAATGGTCAGATAGACACTTCTGACCCACTTATCACCCATTTATATAGTAGTTTACACCAATGAAAGTCAGATGACCCACCCTTTCTCTCACAAAGTTTCTTGGTTTTTATGTTTCAGTGGCTCTAAACTTAGAGCAAGTATAATAAGAGGTCATAGTAGGTCATCTTGAGATTGAGGAGAGAGAGGAGGAGAGAGAAGAGAGGTGGGTCAGTAAGTTCTGACCACCAAGCACAAGAACCAAGAAACTTTGTGAGAGAAAGGGTGGGTCATACAGTCTTGGTGTTGTAAACTACTATATGAATGGACTGATAAGTGGGCTGTAAGTGTCCATATAGCCAGCTGAAGGCTGTATTATTAGCCTTGCTCTTACAACCCACCTCTCTTCTCTCTCCTCATCTCTCTCCTCCACCTCAGCATACAGCCTACTAACAGCCTCTTATTATACTTGCTCTAATTAATGCTATAGACACTATCCTACGTGGAGCACTGGGACTGCCCTAAGGTAGTATCTGCATTTAATCAGGGCTCGCCGTCCGGAGAACTCAATTATTGTGCATTGCTTCCGCCTTCTGGTATGTCAAAGCTGACCGGAAATGGATGGATGCCATCCATCCAAATGGCTGTCTGCATATGCACTTTGCTTGCTGCTTGATGTCCTATAGCACCGAATTTTTTCTATTTTAGCCCTTTTTTTTGAAAAATATTCACATTTAGACCCCGTCGCTTTAATTCCGTTTTGGACCCGGGGTGTGCCAGATACTCCACGGCGCCGGCCGCACTGGCGTGGTGGCCTGCGTGGCGCCGACGTGGCAGCACCTCGGCGCCGTGGTCAGTGGCGCCGAGCTTGGAGCCGTGGGCCGTGGCGCCGAGCTCGGCGCCGTGGATTGTGGCGCCGACCTCGACGCCGTGGATTGTGGCGCCGAGCTGTGAAAATTCAAAACTGCCGCCGTCACCGGTGGCGCTCCAGCTCGACGCCTTGAAAATAATCCGTAGCTTTTTTGTTAACATTCAGAAAATTGATGAACTATGTGAAACAAAATTTTTGTTTCCTGCTACATTTTTTGATGATGTCGTGTTCAATATGAAAATTTCGGGTGCTAGTAAGGTAATAATGTTTGAACTTTTTTCCGATGGTCAAACACTAATTGTTAGAGAAGGGGATAATGGTGTTGCTTATTCATGGAATTCAAAAGAGCTAAAATGGGGCAAGGTAAGAACCTATGTGCCTTAGACTTTTCCATTATATTGCCCATAAGTAATTATGTTGCTACCTCAAATCACATGGTATAATCTGCGAAGTTGAGGATATAGTTTAATGTCTTGTTGTTCTTTTGCAGACATTTGTGTGCTTGAAAATGTGAATTTTCCATGTAATGATTTACAATTTTGAACTGAGTAGGCATGATTTCCCTGTTCTTTTCTATATGCAAACTAATCCATTATGCAGACATTCTTTGGAGCAAGCATGGGTGGGCAACATTATGCACTCTATTAAATTGTAGTTTTGTGAAGCACCGATACGCAATACCGTCATACCGTAGTCTCAAGTGCAATCGATCTGACTAGGCAAACACAATACAGTGCATAATAATAGGATTACATAGACCGTAGATAGCGTGGGTCTATTACATTTTGTCTACTGGGTGTAGCGTGGTTGTTTCCCCTTTTTATTAGGCCCTGAGGATGGCTCCGCTGCATCATTCTTCCTTTCACTCTTGGTCTTGAGAGCTGCCTCACAAGCTTGAAGCTCTTCCTCCTGACGCTTAATATCTGCTTCACGCAGACTTAACTGCTCCCGCCTCCTTTGCAGCGCATCCTCCTTGCCCTTCAGACGGATTTGGCCCACCCTCACGCGGCGCTCTTGCTCAAGCCGCATCTGTCGTTCCACCTCGCGAGCCTGAGTCATCTTGACAAAGTATTGTCCTTTGTTTTCCACCTCCACTGCCCGGTTATTTGGCCATGCCGGCGACACCCGATCCACCCATTCGATGAACCTGCAAGCCTATGTGTGGCGTGGTAGATGTCATGGATCAAGTTGAAAAACGATAACGAGAAACAAATGATTTAGTGGTCGTCATTACCACGAAGTCGTCATCCAGGTCTGGACACTTGAAGAACCTACGGCCGTATTTGGCTCGTTGTACTCGATCCGTCCAGACTCCCAACATCGTCCTAAAGCCGCAATGGCACTTCGGGCGCTCATGCCACTCCGGCACTCCAAATGGGTCGGACCTCCAGGAAGACATTGTTGTGTAGTAGTATTGTGATGGCTTGAGGAGGAGATGTGGTATGGAAGACATAGGAGGCCTTTATGTATGCATGTTAGCTGGTGCAGTGGGCATAGTCCATGGAGAGGACGTCGTACGAATCTTTTCGCTTTTTCAGGATTCCAGTTTAGCAATAAATGTTCGTATGTAGGCTTTTCAGAGCCTGTAGTCTCGTAATAAATTCATAGTTCGTAGCATTTTCAGTCGTTTGCAGGAAACAGCTCGTAGGCTTTTTCAGGATTCCAGTGTAGCAATAAATGTTCCTATGTAGGCTTTTCAGAGCCTGTAGTCTCGTAATAAATTCATAGTTCGTAGCATTTGCAGTCGTTTGCAGGAAACATAAATTCATTGCAGGAATTATAGAACCACAAAGTACAGACTACGGATTCGAACACAAATATCACATGAATATAACATATACACATATATACAACAAGTAGCTCATTACAAACACCTCTCAGTCCAACCACTTACCAAGTGCTTCCTAGCTCATTACAACATATATACAACGACTTTTAAGCTCAACCACAAGCCTACACATAAGTATCACTGTCTCCTAGCCTTACCCTTACCCTTACCAAGGGCGTCGGTGCCTGGAGTGTAACGGCTAGGCTCGCGGCGGCGTCTGCGTGGTAGAGGCTTGTAGGCTGAGTCGAAGGAGCGTCTACGAGCTGAGACGGGCCTATTTCATCGTAAGTCTGCTGCTCCACCTCGTCCTCGTCAGGGAAAGTGTCGCTCCTCGTGGGGGACGAGCTCTGCCTCGTGGGGGACCAACGCCGGCGCGGCGGGGATGCGGTGGGGCTCGGCGCCGGCGGACGCGGCGGCGGGGATGCGCCGGCCGCGCGGGTCTACGAGTCGGTCCGGACGCGGTGGCAGCCGGGAGGCGCGAGGCGGCGCGGCGCCGGGAGGCGCTGGCGCTGGGAGGACTCGCGCCCGGCGAGGCGGCGGGCTGGGAGGACTCGCGGCCGGGGAGGCGAGGCGCCGCGCCGGGAGGGGGGCAGCCGGGAGGCGGCGGGAGGCGCGGCGGCCGGGAGGCGGCGGGCGGGGAGGCGAGGCGCGGCGCCCGGGAGGCGGGGCAGCCGGGAGGCGCTGGCGGCCGGAGGCGGCGGCCGGGAGGCGCGGCGGCGAGGCGGAGCGGACGAGTCGGGCGGCGAATGACCAAACCTGCGCTCGGCGCCGTGGTAAGTGCCCGAGCTCGGCACCAAGATCCACGGCTCGAGCTCGGCGCCACGCCCATGGCTCCGAGCTCGGCGCCACGACCCACGGCGCCGAGTCTTGCCACGTCGGCGCCACGCAGGCCACCACGCTGGTGCGGGCCTGGCGCCTCGGCGCCGTGGAGCACGGCGCCGAGATGTGTTAGCTCGGCGCCGTGGAGCACGGCGCTGACCCCCTGGGTCCAAAAACGGAATTAAAATTGACAGGGGTCTAAATGTGAATATTTTTTAAAAAAATGGCTAAAATAGAAAAAAATTCGGTCCTATAGCACTCTCAAAGTCATGCCTGTTTCAGGTCTAGTGTCGCGATCTGCCCGTGCTGAAATCAAGGAGAGCGTCAGCGATCTGCCATCGCAAGCAATCGCCGAGCTGGCATGGCGAAGGTAGCACCAGGGGACCCCCATGGCTAACATTGCCGGTGGTACACAAGGCACAACATGGTCAGGTCGTTTTCGGCCTTGTGCAGGCGTATTTCACTCTCGTACAGCTGCTTGCCTAGCTTGGTGCAGCTGCTGTATAACAAACAATTCATAGAGTCAGGTCGTAAGTTTTGGTTGAGGACAGAGAGAGACATGCTTGTTGTCGCATGTGATGTGGTTGCACAAGTTCAAAGCCTAGCTGCTAGGATCCTTGAAGCTAGCTTTTATTTATTTAATCCATGTTGATTGATGGAGATGGATCAAGGAAAGGAATGGTCAAGTAGAAAGAGCCAAGCCAACCGAGAGTGAAATCCAGAGTGCACGCTACTGTAGTCCAAGGATCATGCATGCATGCTGCTCTAGTCCGTTGCAGAGAAGCTTATAGGTCTCATCGACTGCATTGCATTTTGCAATCTGGAATGTAATCATTCTGCTCTGCACTTTTGACCAGCATAACTTGTTCAGTTCGGCATTCTTCTGTTACTGTCGACGTTGTGCGCAAACAAGAGGCACTTGATGATGCAGATCCTTTTGCAGGTTTCCAGGCATGAGATCAAGTCGCGAAATGGAGTTGAGAGATTTTGTTTGGACGGTGACTGCCGACGCCCGACTGGGACGGTGGCCGGCCTGCGAACTGAACGAGCAGGCCAAGCCTTGGTATTCATTGTTGAGCCTTACTTTCCTTTAAGAAAGAAACACGGCATGCAGTTCCTTCCCACTTTACTCAAGTACTGCATTTTCTTTTGAGGTTGTGTTGCTTTAGTTGGAGGAGTGAGTGGATCCTGCCTCTGAAATGAAAACTGCCGTTGCTGCTGCTTTCGAGAAGAAGAAAAGGAAACTGCATCTTCTAGAAGCATGCATGGGCTTGGTTAAATGGGCCGGATTAATTACTATTCAGGCCCAATAAGGTGCGGTTTGGATGGGTCTCACTATGACGTGATTTTGGTTCCCCGATTCACCGGGCACCTAGGCCCAGCAAAAACCCTAAACCCGCTCTCTCTACCTCCATCCTTTTATACTAGTGTCCTTCCTTCCTCCCTTGCCCCCGCCGCCGGCTCCATCCCTCTTCTTCATCACCGGCGCCAACACAAGGCCGAAGCCGAAGGTGAGGTCCCTTGGTTCTTGCAGCTCCTCCTCCTCCCCAACTGGTGGTGATCTTTTGCTTTTCTCCGTTGGTGTGTTTATTGTTCGATTAGATGGATGGGTCGTTTGGGATCTGGAAGCATGCGTTGCGTTGCGTGCACATATCGAAGGCTTTTGGGCGTCATTATCGAAAGGCCTATTGAGCTCAAAGCTTGTGCGAAATCATACTATGGTCGTCTCCGCATCGAATGATCTCTAGCGGCACGCCGCCGTTGAGGTCATGTTCGGACGATGAACACACTCAAAACAACACTACTGCTCCGCTGCACTACAACTTCCATCCCCAACTTGACTTCACCCGCGGCAACGGCTCCGGCGGGTGATGTTTTATTAATGGGATTCCTTCCAGCAGATTGTGTTGATGGTTGATACTCCACTCCACTCCAGTCGACTTGGTTGATTTGCGAATACTACTGATACAGCATGTCATGTAATGCAAATCAGCATCCGTTTCTAACAGACAGCACCGTGAAATCTCAACCTGCAACTTGGAAGATTTATCGCTCATTTTGGGCAGCTATGTTATTCTTTGCATTCCCATGTAGAAGCTAAAATTGTACAAGACCCTCGATTTTCCCAAGGCAGGCAGCCTGCCAATGGGGGGAAGAGCAAAAAAGAAGCCAGTATGGACATCTGAAACTATAGATGATCTCTGAGAGCGTAATATATGCTTTCACATTTGTGATCAGACATCTAATTGCCAGATAACACTATCCTCTGAAATTTCTCCCCTGCATCCCCTCTCCACAGTGCGTATGACTCATCATCGCCTCCGTTCATCTCCTCAATGTCCCTCTCGAGGTAATACAGCGTCCCAGGAAGGAACAGATCCTCAGGCTCAAACACATCGTTTTTACTGTCTGCTGACAAAACCTCCGTGGAGCTTGGAGGACGAGCCGCGGCATCTGACAAGAGCAAGCCATGTCGGTAAAATACTGTTGAATTATGTGGGCCAAGCCCATAAGAATAATTCTTAAATCTCAAAGGCCCACTCATGCAAAGGAGGCTTGCATGTGAACTTTAGTACCATATTGCTAGTTCTAGGAGAGGAAGACCACCTTAAAAGGGATGGTGCACTCCTAGTTACTTGAGACATGTGTGGGAGAGAACTAGAGGATCACACGCGCGCGCTCGCCTCGCCGGGCGGGCGCGGGCTTCCTTTTGTTTTTGTTTTTACTGTTTTGGGTGGCGGTGAATCCGGATCCAGGTACTTGTTTTTACTACAAGTGCTAGGCACAACTCACAACATGCAAATGAAGACTGAAGAAACATGCCAAGATGATGTTTAATTTAAAATCATTTAGAGGTTGCAAAAGAGCTACATTGAACTGAACTATTTCTGCTCTTCTTTGCAAAAAATAACTGTTTAAGATAATCCCTGTTGATTACTGCATAGTAATACATAGTCATTTTGAAAACTACATTATGAAGAGAAGTTTGCAGGACGTACCTTCCCATTGGAGGATATCTGAACACCCTTGAAGGCTTCCGTATTCTTTGCAGAAGCTTGGCTGAGGTAAATGAGGTAGAGACCAATGGTAAGATCACTGAGGCTTCAGTCCTTTATGCTTACCTTACTCCGCTGCAGATCACTTAGGATCTCGCCAAAATTTCGGGTGCTTGCGGGGGATGTTCTCCCCTCCACGAGTGGCCGCATTCAGATAGTACAATTTTAGCCACCCCAATGCGTAGGTGGTTGAAAGAAATAAGATAATGGCGTGCTTCGAATGGCACAATTATGTATGGGTCCTGTGCTGATTGAAGCAAAGCTCCACCGAAAAGCACCCTGATTTCTCAGTTATGTCTGTAACTATCAGAACAAATTCTTTTGTCCCAGGATCATAGCCTTGCTGTTCTACCACCAATCGTTCTACATAGATGAGTGATTACTTCCCAAGAGTGTAAATTTCTGATAGCAATTTGTTGATTCTTGTGCCACATAGCAGTTGTTTGGGGGTAAATACCAAGTGACAGTTTATCTGCAAAAGATTAAGCTTTGCTAAAAAAAAGGCTTTATTAGTCTTAAAATCCTAAGCCCTGCGTGGCATGAATTCGCCTCATTGCTTTGCAAACGGCTTCGTTATCAACAACTCCGTTGGGTTAAGAAAAAAACTAACCTTTGTGTACTTAGAACTAGAAGCATCGCGAAACCAAAATGACGAGACATGCAAGATAATAAGCACGATAATAGGAAATACGGAGGAGCAGTAGTTGAAGTGGAGGAGACGAACAAGTGAAAGGCTTCCAATTGTAGAGCTGCAGGGTGGGCTCGAGGGCCTTGGAGAGCCCGGCGACGTCGGGCCTCCAGCCCCTCCAGGGGAGGGCGGCGTCGTCCTCCGACCCCTCCCTCGCGCTGGCCTCGGCGTCCTCCCTGCTGCTCTTGGCGCTCGCCTCCACGACCACAGCCGCCGCCGCCTTGTTGCCCTTGCTCCTGGTGGGGGTGGGACCGGCGGAGAGGAAGAGGGAGAGCGCGGGAGGAAGGCGCTTCGCCATGGGCGGTGAAGAGAATGGCGGACAGTGGGGAGGGGAGGGTTCTCGAGACACTGGAACCAATCCTTGCCATTCATCAGTGGAATGGACGGTTCGCATTACAAGGAATATAGATCCAGGAAGCAATACAAAACCAGCAGCGTTTTTCCTCCCCCATCCCTCCGGTATGGTCTCAACTGAAGAAGAAAGGAGTGATTTATTTGTTCTCTATCTGCCACATGTGCATGGGACATTGAGACTGCCATTTTCCCTTGGACCTCATCATCCCACAATATATTATCAGATGATGCAGCCGAGGAACGCGTAGGGAGCAGCAATCCAGGAGTAAAGCTCCGAATCATGCAAACAGCTGCTGAAGATGAACAGCTAGCCCCTTTCAGAAATATGGCTGTAGCAATAGCATGCTTCATCTGGCACCGGGTGATGCATCGCAAATTAATCAATAAGCTTTTCTCTCTTCAAGGTAAATTCGTCAGTTTAGTTGAGTTGGTGTCATTCTCCACTGATTAGGGGGTGGCTGGGCCTGGGCGCCTAACTAAACTAGCTAAAGCAGCTAT
Source organism: Dendrocalamus sinicus (assembly GCA_036346575.1). Taxonomy (NCBI): domain Eukaryota; kingdom Viridiplantae; phylum Streptophyta; class Magnoliopsida; order Poales; family Poaceae; genus Dendrocalamus; species Dendrocalamus sinicus. Next base: position 36,117,596 of record CM070665.1, read on the forward strand.
CGGTTGCTCCAGTCCAGTAGTCCAGTACCCGGCCCACCTGTCAGTGACAGGTGAATACTATACGGCGTCGCTGTACCTACCAAGTGCCAGTGCCTGCCATCGTCTTCCTTCCCCTGACGCTTGGCCTAGTCGATCGGTCATACGGCAGAGCTGATTACTGACACTTGATTGTCGTCGGAGATGATGCTCGACCGTACGTAAGTAGTGTGCAGCGAGCTGCCGACGTACTGGCCTTTCTTTCTGCCCAGGTTTCTTGTTAATCCCATTTTCCTTGACGTTTGCAATGCCCTCGCAAAAGGCAGGCATGCATGCTAGCTTTCGGACATTACCAACCAAAGTCCAACAAAAGAACGACGAAACGACCAACAAATGTAATATTTTGCAAGTCAGCCAAAAGAACGACCCGGCCATCGACCTAGCTAGCGCTTTTCTAACATTATAATTAATTACTTCTTTCCTTTTATCGTTCTTCGGCCACTGACACAAATGAACATACGTGAGATCACACGTACGTACTACTCAAGTATACCAAAGAAAGGATCAACACGCCACGCGTGTGCTTAACTAATTAATTAAGGGTCTATCTATAATGTATTTTACTGTCTTTGGTTAAAATCAGTTAAATATTTTGAACCATTGGATTAAGAATCAAAGGACCAAACCTATCCTCGGTTTCTTTATATTCTTTCCCTCTTAACCCTAACTCACATCCCTGCTGCCAGCCTCTGTCGCAGCACGATCCTACGGCCCCCTTCCCCGTGCCACCCTGCCTTCTCGTCGGCACTACCCCTGGCACCGGTGAGGCCGCCGCGCCACCATCTCCCCACTCCCTCCTCCTCCAACTCCCCCGCTTCCTCCTCCTTCCTCACAGCTGCCTTCTCCATCTCCAGCCGGATCCAACGTTGAAACCCTTGCCCCGCCCTTCTTCCTCATCTCTGGTGACTAACACCACCGGATCCGCCAGCACCGCCTTCCACCACCTATGACTCCACATGTGTTGCCCCTGCCGCCTACCCCACCCGTGGTTGAGGCCAGGGGCGGATCCAGGGGGGCTCGAGCCCCCCCTACTGCTACCGGACCCTTGGAGCCCCCCTAAATTTTTAGCCATAGATGTATAATGTAGAAGGGGCTGAGATCGAGCTGAAGGTACTTCAGCCCCTCCAAAAAATTTCCCTGGATCCGCCACTGGTTGAGGCATCACCACTGCAGCCTCACCGCCCCGCCACCTCCGCCTCCTAGCTAGCGTCACCCCGATCTCCCTCTAAGCTAGAGGGTTTGGGTGAACAAAGCAAGATCCTTGTTAAATATATTTTGATGCTGCAAAAGGCGATTATTGCATGAAATACGCTGTTTTATTACACCACTACAGGAGATATACTGTATTTCTTTGAGAGCAGATAGATGACATGTGTACAATTAGTTTAAAACTAACTGAAGTCGGTGTTTCATTTTTACTGCATCACGACAGGAGATTTACTGAAGCCATGCTGCATGAAACACTTGTACGTACTCTGCCACGCCATTCTGTACGTGGGTTAATAAATATATGGTACGACTAACGATTTACTTCGTTAAGCGCTGAGGATCGTTCGGGAACAATATATAATTCAAAGTGTTTTATATATGTGGCTAGTATAAGTATTTGCTTGCGTCAGAAACAACTGTTTCTCCGATGCCGATGGAATGCGCGCGCGGGCGGGGCAACATGCATGCACGTACGCGCGCAGCAAATTCGTCGAAGTTTCTAGCTTGCTTCATCGATCGCACCTGCAGCCTGAAATTAATCCTGGATTCTTCTACTTAGCTTGTACCACCACCCATTGTATTCGATCGGCCGGCCGCCGGCGAATTCATGCTACCATGCAACTTCCAGGATCGGATCTATCGAGCTAGCTAGCTAGCGTAGGTACGTAATTGAATCATGCATTTCGACTTTTATTAATTGTATCTCAATTCCCAATTATACTTGGATTCAAAGGCTCATACGACAGATCGATTCCTTGGGATTAATTATGCAGCATCGGTCTGCATATATAGTTGATCCGTAACCTAAAGAAGATGGCCTAATTAAGCATCGTGTGCCATGCATTCGCGCTAATAGTTAAGTGGATCAAATTAACTTATGCACATAGAGATTGGACAAGCAGTTTGATTATTATCAGCAAATCATATATATGTACTAGTCGATGGAATCCTCAAATTAACAAAGTAAGTATCCTCCTCAGAGCACGTACGTGCGTATACGTACGTACGTACCTGGTAGCTAGTATACATGCGTCGGTGTGCAATTGCAATGCATACACCGTGCATGCATGTCTGCATTCCGGACATGCGTGTATATCTGCATGCACATATATGGATCGACGCGTTTGCTTCAACTGGGTGCATCGATCGACGATGACATACTCCGGCTGGTAGGTTAGGCGGGCAGGCAGCTACTTGTTCTTGCGGGATTTGCTGTTGTTGTCGTCGTCGTCTTGGGTCCTGAGCATCTCCTGCAGCACCTCGTCGTCGAGGTACTCGAACTCGAAGACCTGTCTGCCCTGAGGCGGCGGCTGCGTGGTGGAGGAGCCAGAGGCTTGCTGTTGCTGGTAGATGTGTGCTTCGTCGGGGAAGTTGAGGACGGCGTTGCTGCCGCGCATGGAGTATGCTGCGCGGTCGTAGGCCCTCGCGGCCTCCTCGGCGGTGTCGAAGGTGCCGAGCCAGACTCGGACGCCGTGGCGGTTGGAGTCGCGGATCTCGGCGGCGAACTTGCCCCACGGGCGGCGGCGCACGCCACGGTACTTGGTCTGGTCACCTCCGGATCCTCCTTCTCCCGACGGCTCCATATGTATGTATGGAGTAACTGAGTAACGTAACTATATAAGCAAGGCAGGTAGCTGATGATGGATGGATATATCTATATATGGCTGCAGGATGCAGATGGAGGAATGGATCAGTCGGTGGAGTACTTAGAAGCTAGCGAATTGATGAGCTAGCATGCATGCAACTGAAGCAAATGATCCAAGGGATAAATTGTTCAATGGGAGGGCTAGAGATCGATGAGGGAGCAGGCAGCTGCGGGGAGGATGGAGAATGAAGGGAGGCGCGGAGGGGTTTAAAAAGGGAGGGAAAGCAAGGAGGAAGCTTTTCCACCCCTTCTTCTTCTTCTTTGTTTTTCGTTTGGCTTCTGCAAGGTAAGGAAAAGGCTGGGAATCTACTATATATATATATATGTATATATATAATCAAGAGGGAAGGGGGATGTGGGGGTGGGCCCGGCACGTGCGGAATCCAATCCATCCTCCTCTCTCTTTTTCGTACTGCTAATAAGTCACTGGGTATTGACAAGGCAGAGACTATTCTACGGGGAGGCCGCACGTGTGGAATCCAATCGCATGCCTAAAGCCTGCGCTGGCGGACGTTTGATCGCCGCCGCAGGCATCCATCCGTCGTAACTCTCTCTCTCTCTCTCTCCGGTTGCAATCTCGATCTTCCTCCTCCCGATTAATAACCAACCAACCCATCGATCGATCGATCGGATCCCCATGTTAATTCAAGTCCCGACACCGACCAACCACTGCCGCTGGCTAACCACCGGTTCATCTCTCCTCACAAAAACCACTCGTGGTCCATCTGATCTCTCACTTTGTCCTTTCCACTCTTACATCCTCTAATCTCAACCTCAACTTCTGAACCACAAGGTTCCACCCTTCAATTCTACTCCCAAAATTAGTTATATCACATACTTAACCCGAAACCAATCAGGCTGAGTTTGGGATGATATGGTATCCCAGTTAGAGCATATATATGAATGCTAACATGGCGGCCAATTATCTCTCTATGTGCGGACACTGTACTATCTCTTATTTCTAACATCGTCGACCTGTTGCACCAACCGTCACGATAAGTAAATTTTATTTGCTTACTCAGCATATGTGATGCTGACTATGATGTCACATCAGAAAAACCAACTTATGTGTTAAACACCACCATGAACATCATCATCAAGGTTGACTTTACTCTGATTTTAACAGCTAAGGGATGTGAATCAAACAGTTTCATAGTTTGATATTGAAATTAGATGACTCAAAGAGTCGAGCGACGTGTTACATACTTTTTCTCCTCACTTAAATAGACCTGTGACTACGATGCAAGTACACTGGACTTGAACCGATCTCTTGTGGTTTTTTTTACTGTGGCTTATGACTTATAATTTTGGAATTCTGATTGTTCGAGAGAGAATAAGAAGAGAGAGAGACAGTCGTATATGATTTTGATCAATGTAGCTGAAGTCGGTACAGTGTACACTACAATCAATTTGTAGATCCATCTTAAAAACACACAATTTAAAAGTTATTTACTATAATAAAAACTAAAAACCATAAACATGAAATCCAAAAAAAACCAAGTATTTCATTTGATCTAGTGAATTGGATCGATCGAGCGATCACTCGCTGCGGAGCAGAGGCAGCTAGGAAGCGAGGCTGGTGCTGGTGGTGTAAAACTTCCCCCTTTCGCGAGCGAGGTTGGCTTGCGTCTACTGTGTAACGGCGACATAATTAAATCTACCTGTCTTACGAGATAATGAGATATTATACGTGTCAAAAAAATACTGTAGCACAGAAAGCACGGTAGAAAAAGACATTTTTCGATGGCTTCTGCTGTATTTCTCTGTGCTACAATATTTCTTGAGGTGTCAAACGGTACTTGCTATGCTATTCTATGTCACATGTTGGTACCTTATTCGCTTGTTATATATATTCATTGATGTCTCTATGATACAGTAGAATTTTTCCTAGATGCAGCGAGCATCAACCTGCGGCCGGCTAGCTGGTGAGCGACATATATGGATCGTCGCGTGTGCATATGATGGGGATTTGCATTGGCCATTGGGTGCATATACGGTGCAATGAATCCAGTTCTATATATGCCGGCATGGATCTCTCCCTACCTCTCTTTAATTTCCCCTTTAATTGAAGGTCACTGAGATCGACAGTGATCAAAGTAACTTATGGTCTCTGACTGAAAAAGTATTGTAACAATCGAAAATGTACAGTAGAGTCTGTTAATTTTTTAAGTAATTAAATAAAAAAATATTATATCATTATAGATAATACGGAGAAATAAAGAAAAAAAAGAGTTGAAAAAAGATAAAATCAAGAAACCGACGTGTTCTTCCATATTTAATCTTTGTCCATTAATTGTACTCCATGCATCCGGTGTAAATGCTAGAGATGTTCTTTTAGATATATGCACGTACGTGTGTGTGTGTGTGTGTGTATATATATATATATATATATATATATATATATATAGGAAAATTACATTAGGCACCTACATCAAGAACCGTTCGATACACGTGTATGATTGATAATTTTTTTGAGTTTGGATATGAAAATGTTTTATACCCTTGATATATTTATGGTAAGTAAGTTTTGAACTCAGTTCACTATTATTTATTTTCAGTAAAAAACAATCTATAAACGGTATCAAAAACTGGTGTGGTGGTGGTGGAACCACCTGTCTGTTGAATTGAATTTTGATACTAGATGGCGCCAGGCCAGGTTGAGAGACGACGCGGTCAACGCCACCTTTCGCACAGGATTCGCGCGCGCGCATCATCGTGCAAGGCGGCCGGCGGCGTCCTCCACATTCGAGTGGAGTCGAGGCTTAGCTTGCGTTGACGCCGCCACCGCCACCGCCACCGCCACCGCCACCGCGCTAGACCTCGCTTGCGGTGCGCCTGCCTGCAGCATCCATCCGGCCGGGCGGGCTCCAGGTGTCTATTTTTCTTTCTCCTGTCATGTACGCGCGTGTGTGTCCCAGCCCATAGAATTCATCCATGCTGCCCGATGCAATGAAATAAATTAAGAAATAAAGATGACCAGACCAGCACATCATATTCATATCCCGTCCCTTTCATCATTTTCCCTCGTATAGTACTACATGCGTTTCACCCGTCTCTTTCCTTTCACAACCCATCAACTCTTAATCTACAGTTAATTAGCTAGCAGTTTCATTGATTCTGCTTAGGGCCTGTTTGGCTGCGGCTTATGGCTTTTGGTTGAAATTTTTAAATTTTGGCTGTTTACGGTACATATTACGGAGAGAGATACCCACTTGCGATTTTGGCTGGTACAGATGTTGGGCTTTTAATGTGTTCATCGTTTAACTTGTAGACCCCGTCTTGAGAAAATACTCCGTTTGAAAGTTAGTTACTGTAGCAAAAACAAAAGCCGCCAGCTTCGGAGGAAAACAGGCACTTAATTAGCTGGCCACCCAAAGTGCCACAACGGATATCGGCTGGATACCGTGGCAGAGCTGAGAGCGCACATAGGTGGCTCAACATTTACGGGTAGTATATACTTCACCCGATCAACTTCGTATGATGTATTTCTTTTTGGCATATAGATTAAAAAGATAATAAAAATAGTTGCTTTACCTTTAATTATTATCTTTAAGCACTATATTCAATGCATGCATGTAGAGAATAGCAAATGAAGCTATATATTTATTAGGGGTACAAAGAAAATATTTACTAATTTTTCATAGGAACATGAAATACAACTTATATTTAATGACAAAACTATTCAAAAAAAAAACACCCTATAAACTTAGACGGAGGGAGTAGTAGTTTTTAAGCTATAGCAACACACGGGGCAATCAACTCTGGAGTGTAGTTACTCTCATCCATTATATATCACCTAAACGAACTTAATATACTTCTTTATAACCTTATGTATACTTATATAGTAATTCTAAGATACTCTAATACTAATCACATAAATAATTGCAATGGATCACATAATTTTTGGTATATTTTGATAATACATTCACATATTCGTATATAAAAATAAGTATGTTCAAAAAACTATATAGCACCCTAAAAAGAGTATAAACACCACCTAGATGGTCTTACATACATCTAGGTATAAAGCATCCAAACATCTGTTTAGCGTAATTTCTGAGTTTTCGTTTCCCATAGGATTTCACTACACGTGGCACCGAATTCATGTGTTTTTCAATTCCTTACTTTTTTCCCCTGAGTTCCAAACGGACATTAAAGTTAATTGAGATAAAGAGCGAACTAGGGAGAATGCACACCCCCTAAGCCCTACTTAAGATGCATAATAGCGCCTACTCTACTCCATTAAAGCTAAGCCGCAATATTCGAGCAAAAAAAATGGTACGACGGAGATAGTAGTAATTAATATTATTAAGTATTTTGGTGCGACTGATCAATTGATGGAAGCAAATATGCATGTTTACCAAATTGTACTAGTAAAGCTAGCTGCGACATGTACAGTGCCTAAAGCCGGATCCATATTCCCCTCGAAAAGAAGGAAACCCTAAAGAAAGAGAAAGACAGATCCAACCGAGCACATTCTTGCAGAGTTTGATGAGGGCATCCCTATGACACTTAATGATCTAGATATACATATCGAGTTACCGTCTGGACCAATTATAAGAGCACGTGCTAAGAAACTACAAAATTAGGTGAACTTTCTTCTTAATGAACATGTCATTAATGAGCATATCACTTAAACGAGCATGTTGTACTTATTTATCACTTTTATTATATTTAAATATTAATTCTATGATACTCCAATGCAATTTGGTTTTAAAAATTCCATCAGGGTCCTTTATTTTGGCTATATACCATTTTCTATGTATAAAGATTATAAACACAACTTAGGCTACAAAAATTGAACTTTGATAAAAAAATTTATGGAACTCAGTTTAGAGTGTCTTATAATCATTATTATAATGTACTCGAAATTATAAAGAGGTATAACAATATTATTTAAGCAGTATATAAGAAATCGGAGTACATACTCTCAAGAGTATATAAGCAGTATATAAGAAATCGGAGTACGTACTCTCAGGAGTATATAATCATTTTAAGGAAGCATTTTTCATGATTATAGAAAGCATTATTTGTACTCTGAGAATACATACTCATATTTCTAATATACCACTTCAATAATGATCTACACTTATTTATCATTTTTTATATATTTAAATATTAATTATAAGATACTTTAATACGGGGGAGGTTGGTGAGTGTAACATTTTGGCTAGCTAGGCTTAATTTTGGGGTCAGGAATAAAAGCTTATAAAGTATTGCCTACCTCGTTCGAAGTCTGCCTTTGACCTACAACGCAAGAAGAAACCAGAAGAGGTCCTCTCCGTTTGACCAACGACCTACTAGGCTACTAGCTATGTACTCCAACACACACTCCATAGCATACATGCATCACTCACTGATGCCTAGCTAGCCTGTCCTTCCGAGAAGTCAAGGGCAAGATTAATGGCTAGCGGATCGTCACGTTAATCTCACATTTAAGCAGGCGTTTGCATGTTTCGACTAATCGAGAGAAAATTCTACATACAGTACCTTGATTTCGCTAGCAACGTTTGATCAATTAATGGCATTCCTTATGGAGTACTCCTGCTAACTTAATTAAATGAGCATTGATAATTGATTGAACAAATCAAAGCAGAGATGGACCGGAGTTTATTGGGTGTGAAAATTGATGAAAAAATAAAAAAAGAAGAAGAAATGATCGAGCAGCGGGAAAAAGAGGCAGCAAAAAAATGAAACGTTATAGGCCCGTTAAAAAGTGTGGTGCTTTTTTTGTTGCTAAAATGACATTGTAACATCTATTAGATTATTTTAAAGATATTTAATTAAAGGAAAATACAAAATACTATTATGTCTCATGGATAATGTAAAAGGAAAAGGAAAAGGAGAGAAAAAAAAGAAAAAACATATTAAGAAGCTAATATATTCTAAATAATTTTTGGGAGTGTCGTATCACCCGGATATTTTCTTCCTAACTATCATCCAAATTTGTGACTCTTGGATTAGAGATCAAAGGGCCCGTTGTTTTTGAAGGGGAAATATTTTTTTCAAAGGGAAGGAGGTAGAATTTATGGCTATTGGATCTCTAATCCAACAGTTTTAAATCTGGATGATAGTTAGGAAGAAAACATCCGGATGATGTTTAACAAAACCTATAATTTTTAGCTTCTGAAGCCACGAACTGTTTAGAACAGGCAATATACTACTAGCAGCAGCAGCAATAGGGGGGTAAGGCTCTGTTCACTTTGGCTTCTAAAACCCAAATTTCTACGGTAAATGATTTTTCTATAGTACATAACTTTCAAACGAGTTATCTTTTTAAGACGTGATCTACTAATCGATTGTAGTATATATTATAGTGACTTTATTTATATACGTCAAAATCACACGTAGGTGTCACTCTCTACAAGCTATTATTGTTGGTAAGACAAAACTAAATTCAACAAAAAAAAAACTAATATGAACACCTGTAAGAAGTATATTACTATTGGACTGGATTGGATCGATGTGGACGCGGCGCGATGCGATGCACCTGACCCATGCTCGTCCATGTCCATCTCCATCGCTGCATCTGCTCCATCCACGAAACTTCCGATGCAGCTGGAGTATTTGTATTTGTTTCGTCTTTTCTCCGATCAGCTCCATCTTGTTTAATTTTCTACTATCTACCGTAGGATCGAAGTGCTAGCTAGCTCCCAGCAAGTAGGAGGAGCTAGCTGGTAATTACCAATTAACAGCGAAGCGAGCATACTGTCATGTCTGGGTTAATCTCCCCCGGCCACGGCAGCAAATTACCAGTGCCTGCCTCCTCTCCTCTCAGGTAAGTCCATTTTCCATTGCTAGGATGACGAGAAAACCCAAAGAATTTGGCGCTTAAACAAGAGGAGCTTAATTGCTTAGCAGTCGCCAAGCCAGGTAGCTGATCGATGAGTCGTCTGGCTTAATTGCTTACGTAGACCCGGCAGGCTGGGCCAATTCCGTTCCTTTCCCACGTCGGCGTCACTTAAAGTAGGACGTGGACAGATGGGTAGATTGAAACTCGTCGCGACGCAAGTGCTGCGTCCCTGTCTTCTTCTTCTTCTTCCTCCTCCTCCTGTCGCTGTTTTTAATTTTCGTCCGATCCGAGAAGATGGATGGATGTATGGAACTGCCAGCGCGAGTGTCGGATTCACCCATCAATTAGTTACCTTAACGTACGTCACTGTGCGTGTCACCCTAGCTAACCTGACCCCGCGCGCAGGTAACTAGTATTCCGGCTACCTCTTTACTTGACGTCTTAAATCTTTTTACATCTCTAAGATGTAATTTTGAACGCTGCTTTTTATAACGTTATGCTAAGATATGCTAATAAAATTATAATATTAAAATATCTTTAATAACAAATCTAATAATACTCCTAAACCTACCTATATCTGCGTTTGATAGATGCTGTACGTATGACGGCATGTCAGTATCACGCGTGTACATGCTAATATATCACGGATGATTTGTACTATATATATGGAAACTGTACCTGCTTCCTCGATCATCAGCTTAATTGTACCTGCCTTCCTTTAAGATTGATCGATCGATTGGAGTAATTAATTAATTAATTAATTAACACACCGTCGTCGATCCATCATGCGTGGAATATCTGCGACGAACGGCGTCTACTTGCTACAGTGAAGAATGGATGTGGCATCTCGATCGATCGACAGTGGATCGACAACGACCTAGCTACGAGCTAATTACGTATTGGCTCATAAACCCATTCACTTAACTGCTTGCTAGGTACATCCAAGCAAGCATCAGCTCTGATATAAATGATGCTACCTGCTGCTGCTTCCTGGAAGTTACACGCCTGCAGATAATTCCAATAATTATTATTATAATGACGTAGCCAAGTTTAATTAATTGCAGATTAATTTGGAGATCAATTTTCAAGCTTCAAAAGGTTACTTTTCAGTTTTTATATAGTAACTAGCATTTAAACAGAGTGTCTTTTCAAGATGGGGTCTATAAATTAATTATAGTACACATTGTAGTGACATTATTTATATCGATCAAAATTGTATGTGGATTTCTCTTATTCCATACTCTCTCTCACGAACAACTCAAAACCATAATCCGTAACCCAAATTCGTAAGACAAATCCAAAAGGAGTGGGCCCTTTATTCCACCAAACAACATGAGTTGCATTGGGTCGGTGGTGACTTGTGAAACTCACGATGGACAAGGAAAAGAATCACCCAAAAGTGACTGAGCATGCGTATCATATATATGGGCCTGTTTGACAACGGCTGCGGCTTATGGCTTTTGGTTAAAATTTTTGAATTTTGGCTGTTTACGGTACAGATTATGGAGAGACAGATACTAACTTGTGATTTTGGCTGGTACAGATGTTGGACTTTTAACGTGTAGATCGTTTAACTTGTAGACCCCATCTTGAGAAAATACTTCGTTTGAAAGTTAGGTACTGTAGCAAAAGCCAAAAGCCGCCGGCTTCGGAGAAAAAGAACAGGCCCATAGGTATCAAATACTACAGGTAATCTTCTCTATCTAACATTTGTTACATTAGGGTAATCTTCTCTATCTATTTACCTGTAGCTATCAACATGAGTTGCATTAGGGTTCTATCAGGAGTGAATTGGACCACGGAGACGGGTGTTACAAGTTTTGTCTCCGTGGTCGTAAGGTAGGTTCGTACCTACTAGTACAAACGGAGACGGAGGGCCCCTAGGCTAGGCTAAGGGTAGAAGCATGCATGCCTTGCAATACTACTAGTACAAAATGCAACTTTTAGCAGCTGCGCCGGGTCCACGCTAGGGCGTACTAGGAAAAGATATCGTAACCGATACATTAGCGGGGGGTTCCGGCTCCCCCCCCCCCACGCTATCCACGTCACCCGCCTGCCCCCGGCCGGCCGGCGTACAGATTCTTACAAGTCTTCGATTTTTTACGAAAAAGACCTTTAATTTTTCCTAAATTACGCATGTGTCCTCGATTTTTTTTATTAAACCCCTGCGAATTATCGCCTCTTTTAATTTGGTCTACACGGTAGCTAGCTGATGCGCTTGCCGCGCTTATATGCAGCTAGTGTATATATATATATATATATATATATATATATATATATATATATATATATATATATATATATATATATATATATATATATATATATATATATATATATATATACTCCAGTTGGATGCCAAAAGCAGTCGACCGGTGCTCTCTCGATCAATCACTAGTACCAGTTGGTTGCTAATGTCAGTTTGGGAGGTTAATCAACACGTCTCTCGTTGGCTTTTGACCGAAATTTTTAAATTTTAGATATTTATATACGATTTTGACTGGTACAGATGTTGGACTTTTGACGTGTACAGCGTTTAACTTGTAGACCCCGTCTTAAGAAAATACTCTGTTTGAAAGTTAGGTACTGTAACAAAAGCCAAAAGCCGTCAGTTTCCGAGGAAAAGAACATGCCCGTAGACTGCCCGGCCGGTAATGCTGCCAAAGAGAGAGAGAGGGGCAAGCAGCGCGCAAGTTGCATTCTGGCCGGTATGCAATAGAAGTGACCATGCATATATATTCTCCTTTGAACCGAAATTTAGATAAATAAAAACAACCGATGATATTTAAGATATCTCATTTGTTCTGAAGGCAAAAAAAAATTCCACGATAATCTAAAAAAGAAAAAATCCTTAACAATTTGCACATTAATGGAAAAAAGAAAAGGGTCCCACCACGTATTTTGGTAGGATCAGATTATAACGGTGCAGATTAATCATATATAGATATTCAATATGATAAATACAATTGTATTTTAATTATAGAAAGTAGAGTTGTATATTAAAGACAACCGTATCACAATATCTAGCCACGCAACAGCACGGATAAATATGCTAGTTAAGCATGAATAACCGGATGTTCCAATATACCAATTAATGATTGACATGAATAAGTATTGTAACACGTCCTAGAGTAGCTAGCTAGTTATTTCTCTCCATCCTATAATATAGGTGGTGATCGGTTCGGCTGAAAAGCTCGTGGCTTATGGCTGAAAACACCGTAGCTAGCTGAAAAAAGCACTGTAGCTGACAGAGGCTTATTTAGCATAATTAAATTTAAAAATAAAAAAATATGTCAGCCCATTACATATAATACAAACAAATACGGGAAAAAAAGAACCGGAAAAAAAACTCAACAAAAAGCCAAAAGTTCATAAAAAGACGAAACTTATGAATAGTGAAAAATAAGCCAGAAGCCAGAAGCCAGAAGCCGAAGCCGAGTTGATCAGGACCATAAGCCTGATATGTAGATACGCTATTTAAGTAATATTTGATAAAGTTAGATCATATTTGTCTCCAATAGAAAAGGTGGTACTATATATTTCTAGTGGGAGCAACTACAATATAATTTTATTAAATATTAGTTAAATAGTATCTTGGTAATTATACGTTTCAAACTTGCCTTCAAAATGCTAACAAGGCACGCTGGTGATTTGACAGGAGGAGAGGGTGGGTTGCGAGTGATGACGGGGGGCTGGGAAGAGGACGAGGAAGCGTGAGGCGGAGGGAGCCCGCCGCCCTACGTCAGCCTCCCAGCGACAAGGGGTCTCTCACGTGGCGGGCGGGGACCACAAGTAGTAATAAATAAATAAATAAACAGATACATAAACCCTCCACTAAAAGAGCAATGGTGGGCCCCATGGAGGCTTGGACTCTTCGTCCTCCTCCTCTGCCTCTGCCGCTGCCGTCCTATAAAAGCATCTGCCTCGCGTCTCCCTCCCCTCCCCTCCCCTCCCCTCCACCTGCTGCAACACAATAGCAAGCTAGCTTCCTGCATCGATGGAGCACGGCTGCTACAGCGGCAGCTTGATGCAGCTGCACCACAGCTCCAGCTATAGCACTGCCACGATCGGTACGACGCCACCATTACCCCCCAGCGCCTGCCGCTATCTCGACGACGCCACCCACGAGGACACGCGCACCCTCTTGCTGGAGATGGACATGCCGCCCGGCATGGGTACAACGGAGGCCGCCTCCGACTCCGACTCCTCCTCTTCCACCTCGTCTTCCTCCCATCTCCTGGGGCTGGGGGCCTCGCCCAAGCGTCGCCATCATCAGCCGACCAAGGGCTTCATCGGTGTGCGCATCCGCCCCTGGGGCAAGTTCGCCGCCGAGATCCGCGACTCCACGCGCAAGGGCGCCCGCGTCTGGATCGGCACCTTCGACACCCCCGAGGCCGCCGCCATGGCCTACGACCAGGCCGCCTTCTCCGTGCGCGGGGCCGCCGCCGTCCTCAACTTCCCCCTTCACAGCGTCCAGGAGTCGCTCCGCACGCTCGCGCTCGGCGCCGCGGGGGGCTCGCCCGTCCTCGCACTCAAGCGTCGCCACTCCATACGCAAGAGGTCGCCCAACAAGAGGACGACGACCAACCACAAGCAGCAGCTTGCCGCCATCAAGGAGCCCGTGCCGCAGCCGCCGTGCCCGGGCGTGGTGGAGCTGGAGGATCTGGGCGCCGACTACCTGGAGGAGCTCCTCCGGGTATCCGAGTCCGAGTCGTCGGCCGTGGATCATCACCACCTGCTTGCAACCGGCTGCACCGCTTCGGCGGCGACCTTCAATTCCCTAGCTCATTGCTAGCTTTCCGGCCGGCCTCATCGATCATTGCCTGCTGCGCGCGCGCTTCAGTTGCTCGACCCTGGCCGTACGTGCAGCCAGCGCTCGATCAAGAGTTGTCATTCCATCTCTTCGTCTTCTTCTTCTTCTTCTTCTTCTTGCCTGCTGCCTCCTGCAGGCTGTGGCTCCTGGAACGACTTAGTTGTACATGCATGTATCATCGACCTACAGTACTGCGCGCGTAATAAGCTAGCTAGCTAGCTGGGCGGAATCTATCTATCGATACGTAGACGGACATATGGCAACATGGAATAAGCTAGCTCTTCCCGTGTGGCCCGCATATCATGTGCATGTCTGCTGTTCGAATGCAGCACCTGAACTGAATATATGCCACGTCGATTTTACTTTACCGATCGATACTAGTCTGCCCGTCTCAACTTTCCCTTTGGTCAGTACTTTATTATACGTATATATGTCGATCGATCTACTACGTACTCCAATCGTCTTGTACTCTTGATGCTAGCTGGGTTTCTCTTTTATACGTGTATGTTCTTCTTGATCACTCAAATTAAGTGCAAGGAAAATGAAATCTAATGGATGGATCTGATGGAGCGAGGGAGGGAGGGAGGGAAAATGGGAGGCAACGTACAGAAATCTGATCGATCTTCTTCTACAGTGAGTGGAGTCCCGTCCCTATTGTTTCCTTGATTTTGGCCTTGTCGATCATGCATGTCGATCTCTAGTTTCTAATAATGAGTAGTGGAGTAGTGCGTCGCGGCGGGTGAGGAATGGATGGCATCGAATATTATTTCCGAGTCTGACCCGGCTGTGGTGGGGATCGATCCAGGGGCAAAACGGGAACCTTTAGTGCTCTTCTGCTTTTCCATCTTCCGGTGGATAGTACATTACACTACTCACACATACATACTACTCCTGCAGTAGCTAGCACACACTGTTCGTTCCTGGGAGATCGATCTATGATTTAACTCAACAACTACCTAGAAATCTGTGATATGACCTCCAAGAAACCAGGTGATCTGACTATGGGAAATCTGAATATGACCTCAAATTAGCAATTCAGGCGCTAATGCTAGCTACCTCCAGTCCTGCGGGCAGTATGTACGTAGACCTTGGTTAAACAGAGAGAAACTCATTAACTTGCGCTCCCGACTGCCGTTACGTTGCGAGCATCAGCCTGCACTGCCCTGCCCTGCCCTGCCCTGCCTGATGCACACGGGTTAATTAATTTAGCACTGCAAGTTTATTTTTTGTTTAATTTTTTGTATACCGATCAGCTTTGGTTGACCGTACCAACAAACAAACTATAGATAGATAGAGTGCAGGCTCAAAAATATGCACTCCTCCGTTAGTATCTGTCAGTCATAATACTGTTCGCACGTATACACTTGCTGTTTTGACCTTGAAGAATGAATGGTTTGGACGTCATTTTCTAAATGGAAAAATAAAACAGGCAGCAAATTCAATATGACGATGTGTAGTACAGTACATATTTGTTGTACTAAGCTAGTAGCAGGTGAAACAAAAAAATGTACGTCGAGGAATGGATTACCATTTTCGCCAACAAATTAAGAAGGCATCCACGTTGATATTTGGACCATTAGGCTGCCGATTGATGGGCCCAAAACCCCAACTCTGCTCCTTGCCGATTGATCGAGAGCAATAGCGGGGGATCGATCAGCCGATGGTGGTTAATTTTGTGCGTGGTGGCAAATGCAATAATGCAGAGTCAGTTTCAGCGAGCTAGGCAACTGGTAGCAAGCCAGGGAAGGGACAGACAGGGCAGCTCAAAATATCTGAGGCGGCGGCGGACCATAGATTGCCGGCGGGACCGGATAGATGCGGTGCAAGTTGCTGCTCCCCGTCGCCATCCTGTGGAGCAGTAGCTGAGTAGAAGAATTTACCCATCCCATCGACCGATCCATCGCTGTCAAAGCGAGCGATCCGGTTCGCATCATCCATCGCCCGGTTTGCAACCTCCGCTAATTACCTACTCCTCCTCCTCCTCCAGGACCTTCTTTCACTTCCATTCCAGTTCCCATCGATCTAGCGTTCGTTTGTCAAAACACAGGGCCCCAGCCGACAGATTTTGCTTGTTTTGTTCCCAACTAGCAAGCAAGCTAGCTTGCTTGCTCGCTTGTGTATTTCGCAAAAAGTGCCAAGCATACCTACCTACAGCTGACACGAGCGTTTGTTTGCAACCTACCTACTGCCAGCCAATGCTACCTGCCGCTTTCTTGTGCAAACGTACAATCCGAGACGCTTCTTTCTTTCCAACTTTCTTTCTTTCTTTCCAACTTTCTTTCTTTCTTTCTTTCTTTCTTTCTTTCTTTCTTGTGTTGTAGCCTATATATTTTAGATCAAAGGTGCACTATAGTGCTGCCTAGACTGTCATTTGTACTAGTCCTTAGAGTTGTAGCTGCTCGCCCTTCCCTCCTTCCTTAGCTGTTGATCATCTACTACTACTTAAACTCCATAGTCCATATCAATGAAAGTGAAAGGTGAAAACACATGACAGGGGTACGAGCCTCCTTCCTTAGCTGTTGATCATCTACTACTACTTAAACTCCATAGTCCATATCAATGAAAGTGAAAGGTGAAAACACATGACAGGGGTACGAGTGTGTGAAGGTGGTGTTTGTATTAGCTGTGGCTGATAGCTTTTGCCTTGTCTTCTTTTTGGTGATCCTCGATCCGTTAGATTCAAACTTTCAACTCCAGATTTGCTAGGTTATGGGAGATCGGATGATATATACTATCTTTTAATGGATTTACCGCTGGATCGTTCTCCCTTTTCCATAGGGTTAGGAACATACAGGAGGCACAATCTCTCTAGCATTCAGCTACGACCTTTTTGGTTTTGAATTGACCAAACTAGCTACCAGGCCAATTGTATTGTATTGCATCGTATCGCTCGCTTGCGACCCTTGACCATTTATAATTTATCTCTCTCTCATCAACGTACGACCAGGAGGAAGAAAACGTGAGATTACGGCGACAACTAAGTATTCCTTCCATTCGATTCGTCTCATGGGCTGCCTTCACGCGTCTCATCTCATTCAGCCTTTCCTACGTGCGTTGTGGTCTTCTTGGAATGCGGAGCCCAGGAGAGGAGCCCATCCCAGAATCTCAGGCAGCTCCCTTCTTTTAATGTTAGATAGATGGATCGACCCCTTCTTCTTCTTCTTCTTCTTCTTCCTTGGCTAATTCTCTCTGTTTCTGCTCCTAGAAAAACACTACAGTAGCACGCGGAGAGGCTCGTTAGTGCTTTACGCCCAAATACCAATCTATCATCCTGAACATGCAGCTTGCTTATCAAGATCAAGTTCAGACTCCGCTCCAAACAATTTTAATTCTGCTTTTTTCTAACTCTCGATTTATCTAAGTCAAAAGCTATTTAGAACGTGTCGATCTCTAATTTTAATGATATAATAGTTTTTCTCATTGTTTTTCTTGAAAAAGCTAACAATTGTTGTAGTGCAGTTTTCAACCAAAAATCTAAAACCATAGCTAGGAGTTTAAACTAAAATCTAGCTGACAATTGACCGGCGTGATTACGGTGTAATGTGGCATCTGACCTGATCTGATTCCAGAAGCAGATCGAAAAGCGAGCGAGCGAGCGAGCGAGCGATCCATCGATCGAGATGGAAATTAACAGGTGCTGGTAGGTCAAAAGATGGATATCACGCAAGAAAAATGTGGATGCCGTGAAGAATTTTGACACACTGACTTAGTATGAACTGGCGACTTGACTAATTAATCAGCGTCAGCATCAGTATCAGGTGTACGTCTCGTCCCGCTTAATCGACGAGAAAGATATGGCCTCCTCCCTGCGCCTCATAGTCTAAACACGCGTTTCCCCTCTCTGCTTTCTCTACCTACCTACCTAGCTTTGATTTTATTTTTCTCTGTGCGTATCAACAGGAAGATTAATTGCACAAGTTTAGCTCGTATAGAATATTTGGCCTTTAACACCTTCACGCAACGTATATATATGTACGACAAGTGGATGCTGAAAAATGACTTCATCTGTCAAAACTTCTATCGTTTGTGAAACAACCTAAATTTTGAAAACAATCTGAATTTCACGCGAATTCTTATCCAATTCCACGTCTTCTTCACTCCTTGGCGCCTCTCCTCACTGGTCCTACCCCTCCTCAGTCCACATGTACCTAACTCTGGTTGTCGCTACTATTCACCGTTATCAGAGGACGATACACTGTCGCGATTTTTGCCACCGCCTATCTCTTGATCTTCGGCCAATCATCGTAGCAACCTGGTCAGTCAATCGTACCATCTTTCCCTGAGCCTCTGACACCTCATTAATTTCCCTTGGCTCGCGCTGAAGCTCCCAGGCTGGACTTTGCCACCATCGCCTCACTGCTTCCTCTCACGGCTGACAACCCCAAGTAGCAATATTTGACCACCGCTCCTAACACTTTTAGCCTCAGTAAGCACCCGCCATCTCTCTTCAACAAGCACCATGGCCACCTTGCCTCCCCGCCGCTCACCGTCTCACCGACCTCTCTACTCTCCTAACATTCCCTATAGCTTTTGACCGCCGCAAATGTCGTGCCTGAGGAAGCGCCAAATTTCTACACCGCCAGCCGTGCCGCGCCTTCCCGACCCCTGCCATGTGCCGCCACCATGACGTGTGTCCTGTGCTAAACCACCTTCCTCATACTATTTAAACCCCGAACTCCTCCATTTGAAAGCACTGGTACCCTGAGGTGAGCCACCCACCCTCAATACGTACGACAGAGAGAAATAGCATATAATCTAGCAAGTCCAATGGATAACTTATGGTTTCTTCTAAACAAATAAACGGAGCGACTTTTCCAAATGACAAGTCCAGTGGATAACTTATGTCTTCTTCTAAACAAATAAACGGAATGGCTTCTCCAAACGACTGAACATCTTTTTGAGCAGCTTATCGACATTCTATTCGTTCGCACAAATATTCACACTAAGATCAGAAGCCATTAAACACAGCCGAAAAGAACCCAAAAGTCACATACATATGTGTGGATAATTAAAAAAAGATCAAATCTATGCGCGTAGATACATACATGATACACAGAAAGAATACATGATCAGGCACGTGCATAGATGGACGTGTACAAATAACTGGGTAATCACACTAGTGCTAGTACTCATCATAGCTGCATAAAAACAGCCGAAAGAAAGACATGAACGAACGGGACATAACACAAGCAAGGAATACAATCATCTCCGGCTGGCTGGCTAGCCCCAGAACGGTGTTATTACGCCCCACTTATTCCACCACTGTGGCGATCGATACGCTCGCCGGGGCATCTCCTCCGTCTCGCGCGCACGCACCCATCAGTTGTCAGCTGCCGGCGGGATGCGCGGTGGCTTGCGCTTTGGCTTGGGCTCCGGCTTCGGTTCTGGTTCAGGCTTTGGCTCTGGCTTCGGCTCTGGTTCAGGCTTTGGCTCCGGTTTGGGCTCTGGTTCAGGCTTTGGCTCTGGCTTCGGCTCTGGTTCAGGCTTTGGCTCCGGTTTGGGCTCTGGTTCAGGCTTAGGCTCTGGTTTGGGTTCCGGTTTAGGTTCTGGCTTAGGCTCCGGTTCAGGCTTAGGCTCTGGGTGGGTTCCGCCAGGTTCGCCAGGCTCGTTTGGGCTTTGGCTCGGTTTGGGCTCTGTTCGAGCTTAGGCTCGCTTGGGTTCGGCTTGGGTTCGCCAGGCTCGGTTTGGGCTTTGGCTCCGGTTTGGGCTCTGGTTCAGGCTTAGGCTCTGGCTTGGGTTCCGGTTTGGGTTCTGGCTTAGGCTCTGGTTTGGGCTTTGGCTCCGGTTTGGGCTCTGGTTCAGGCTTAGGCTCTGGCTTGGGTTCCGCCAGGTTCGCCAGGCTCGTTTGGGCTTTAGCTCGCTCGCTTGGGTTTCGGTTTAGTAATTGGTTCAGCTTTGGCTCCGCTTGGGCTCGCTTGGGTTCCGCCAGGTTCGCCAGGCTCTGGTTACGCTTGGGCTCGGTTTAGGTTACGCTTGGGCTCTGGTTCAGGCTTGGGCTTCGGTCTGGGCTCTGGTTTAGGTTCTGGTTTGGGCTCTGGTTCAGGCTTGGGCTTGGCCCGGGCTCTGCCTGCCCAGGCTCTGCCCGTGTTTAGGCTCTGCCTGCTTGGGCTCCGGCCCGGCTCTGGTTTTGGTTTTGGCTCCGGTCTGGGCTCTGGCTTGGGCTCTGGTTCTGGCTTTGGCTCCGGTTTGGGCTCTGTTCGAGCTTGGGCTTGGGTCCGCTCTGGTTCAGCCCAGGCTCGTTCGAGTTCGAGCTTTGGCTCCGGTTTAGGCTCTGGTTTAGGCTTTGGCTCCGGTTTTGGCTCCGGTCTGGGCTCTGGCTTGGGCTCTGGTTCTGGCTTTGGCTCCGGTTTGGGCTCTGGTTCTGGCTTTGGCTCCGGTTTGGGCTCTGGCTTAGGCTCTGGTTCTGGTTTTGGCTTCGGCTTCGGTCTAGGCTCTGGCTTAGGTTTCGGTTTGGGGATTGGTTCAGGCTTTGGCTCCGGTTTTGGTTTTGGCTCTGGCTCGGGTTCCGGTTTGGGTTCAGGCTTAGGCTCTGGTTTTGGTTGTGGGCGCGGCATTGGCTCTGGCTCCGGCTCCGGTTGCGGCTTCGGTTCGGGCTCCGGCGGCTTCTGGACGGCAGCACGGCGTGGGTTGCGCGCGAAACGGGCGCCGTGGCCAAGGCCTCGGCCGGCAGCGGCGGACGCTTGGTCGAAGGCGGAGGCGGCCAGTGCCCCTGCAGCTAGGAGCAAGGCGAGGAGGAGGCAGGAAGAAGAAAGGCGATGCCTCGCCGCCATGTCTGCTGCTACTAGTTAGCAGGAGTAGCTTAGTTGTGTGCTAGTGAGTCTCGAGAAGACAGGCATGCGGTGGGGGTGCAAGGAGCCCTCGTCCTCATCTTATAGGATTGTGGAGCCAAGCAGGTTTGGACGTGTGTCATATTCACGTGCCTCCTTGGGCCACCCGTGTCGGTTGGATGGATCAGCTTCGTCGCTTGGATTTTTCACTGCACTTTTCCTGTTGTTCTTGTTTGTGTTTTCTTTCTTTCTACTCTCTCTTTACAGATAGATATTAGATCGATTGAGAGAAACAGTCGGTCATCCTGATCTCTACTAATGTAAAAAAAAAGTTTCTTGTTCAGCATCTCTCCTTCTGTTTCTCTTCTTTGTCAAGCTTGTCGCTTTTTGCTCCAGCCCACTTGGCCATGTCTTCCATCTTCATCCTCACGTCTCGCACCTTCTGTCTTCCACGATACATACACAGACCGACCGACCGACCATGGGGGGGGGGGGGTGTTCTTCTTCTGCTTCTAGCCAACGTTGTTGACGGTGGATCCGCGCGCTCTCAGCCCCAACGTGGCTCACAATGAAAATCCCCGGCCGGCCTTGACGGGCTTCTCCTTTCCTCTTTAGCGAACAAGGAACAGTCGACATTTACTTCTTCTAGATGGAGGAAGAAAGTAGAGTCAGGTAAAGGATGACGGCTAATGTGATGTGTTTCCTGTGTGTACGGCTGACTGGCGACGCCTCTCATGGATCAATTTTTCTTTGACGAGTGGTCTAGCCTTAATTAGCCGATTCGATCCGTACGCATACGGCAACACAAGAAAGCGAAACTTGTGGTAGCTGCGCGAAGGTAACCGCTGCTGCTTCTAATACGTAGAGCAACTCCCAGCAGGAGCCCTCAAATCAGAACCTCTACTTTTGATTTGAGGGTTCTCCTTACTTGGCGCTGCTTTTGAGTTGAACTCACAGGCCCTCAAATCGTGGCCCTCAAATTCATTCCAACCGAGAATGACATGTAGAGCCCACTCGTCATTCTCAAATTTCTCTACCCTCCTCTCTCCACCCATGTAGGCGGCGGTCGCCTCCGGCGAAGACGAGCGGGGCGAAGCGCCGCCACGCGCGACGGCCGGGGCACGCCGAGCTCTCGCAGCCAGCGCCTCGTGGCGCGCCGAGGCACACGACGTGGGAGGACGGGGCAGTGAGGCCGTCGGCGAGGTGCCCGGCGAGCACGGCGGGTTGGAAGTTCACCGTCTTGCGCCACTCGCGGCCGCGCCGAGCCTCCGGCGACCCTGGGCCGCTGGGCGTAGGTCCTCCTCCTCGACGACGCGCCAAGCGGGGTAAGCGCCATCCGCCTCCGATGGCGACAAATGCCCGTCTGCATGCGGGAGCGCGAGGCGCGGCGACGCGGGAGGAGCGCGCGTGAGACCATGGCCGGCCCACTCGCGCCGCCGCGCCCATGTCGACGGCGGCGACGAGAGGTTCGTGACACGACGGCGGAGGATGGAGCCGGCGAAGGGCGACGTCGGCGTGGAGACTAACGGGAGCGGCGGGCGGAGGTGGTGGCGGCGAGGAGGAGAGGAGTGGATTGGTACACAGGGGGCACGAGGGGTGATTGGAAGGCTCCATGATTATTTGTGGTGGTGTGCTTGCCGCGCGCCGCGCCGGCCTTGCCGCTCTCTCCCATCGGAATTCGGAGACGGAGAGGGGAGGAATCGCGCGCGCTCTGGAAGGGAAAGAGGCGGTGGGAAACGACTCCAACGAAATTTGAGGGCTTGGCCTAGAGCCCCGTGAATGAGAGTGAAGGGGATTTGAGGGCCCTCAAATTTGAGGGCTCTAGTAGGGGCCCTGCTGGACCTCTATTTTTGCCTCAAGCCCTCAAATATGAGGTTTGAGGGCTCAAGTAGGGGCCCTGCTGGAGTTGCTCTTACCATCCATCCATCCTTGTGCATTAGATCATATACTGTATGATTGGTGAGTTTTTTAGACTGTGTTTTATAGTTTATAACTGAATTTTTAAATTTTATGCTATTCATGCGAGGTAATACGTAAAGAAAAATAATTATATACGATTTTAGCAGATACAGCTAAACTCGGTACAATTTTTTTAAAAACGAATTGTTTAAAAGTTATATACTGTAGCATAAACCAAAAGACACACGTTGAAAGTGCTACTGAGCGCAACCTATATCCCACTCAAATTCATCGTCTTGACTAGCCTCGCTCTAAACGATTTTAACTTTTTAATTTTATTTTTTAGTTTTTTTGGCTCTTTTGATTTTTTTAATTTTTTATATTATCTGTGATGATATATATTTTTTATTTTTTAAATTTAATTAGGTAGAAAAATTAACGGTAGCTACGCTGCAAAAACAGCCTCAAGCGGCAGGCTGAGGAGGGCCTAAATTACAGTGCGCGGAGGAGGAAGCATAGTAGTAAGTATATTTTAATTCCATTAGTTACCCTGTGCACTGTCAGACGACGTCCAAATTCCTTATGGGCAACGCAAGAGCAACCAACTAATCCCTAGCGCTACAAAAATTGTGGCCGGTAAAAAGTGGAGCCGCGCCCAAAAAGTCACGTGCACCATGTAGCTGGGGGCGTACGGCGCCGCGTCACCTGTACGTACGTACGTACGTACGGACCACGCGCGCCGCTCCGTCATTAGCCGGTCTGTGTAGCTGCTCTAAACGGTTTAAGTTTTTTTGTTTTAAAGTTCGATTTTTCTGGTTTTTAGTCTTATTTATTTATATTACCCTAAAAGATTTAGCGATGTTTTTTTGATTTTTTTCCTCATAAAAATGT
Organism: Dendrocalamus sinicus; assembly: GCA_036346575.1. Classification (NCBI taxonomy): domain Eukaryota; kingdom Viridiplantae; phylum Streptophyta; class Magnoliopsida; order Poales; family Poaceae; genus Dendrocalamus; species Dendrocalamus sinicus. The sequence goes on from CM070665.1 coordinate 36,141,649, forward strand.
AACAACAGTAGAGAAACGTGGAAAAAAACAATAACAGAAGAAGCGAGACCTTTAAGCGGGCCTTAAGACAGTAGTACATGAAAGCGACCTTCCATCCGCTCGCTCGTCCGTCCCTGCATTTGTGCTGTGCGTCCCACATCCAAAATATGCCTGCGTCCTCTTCGATGGCAAAAAGAAAAAAAAAAAGAGTTGGGTCGTTTCCTTGTGTGTAGCTTATAAATAATTTAAAATTCTTACTCTTTGTGAGTAAGTATAAAAAAAATATTTATGTACAATTTATTAAAATCGATATAGTGTCTCCTATAATCCACTTACACAGCTCGTTACCGATTACACTTTTATCAGGATTTCCTCCGTATGCATGCCGATTCATTTCATTTGCTTGCTCATCGAATTTTATCGAAAATATATAATAAATATTAGCTAGCATCTACTACGCTATCCGCCCATCCATCCATCAAATCGAATTGATGTATGCAATCCAATCAAATCGAGCCGAATCGAATATGGTTGGCACGTCTTTTTTTTTAAGACTAAGCTTCTTGGAAGCAACCAGCGCACTTGTCTGTCTGGTACACTTCCCTTGGAATCGAATATACATGGGTGCATGTATGTATGTATGCATGCCTCCATTGGCTGCTGAGAGCTAAAGCCATTTTCGAAATCTGGACATATTTGGACCCCTAAACACCCAAAAATTCCGTTTTTGGACCCTAAACCAAAAAAATTCCGTTTCTGGACCCCTTCCGACCGCGTGTTTCGCGAGATGGCGCCACGTGTCCCGGCCGGCCGCGATCGCTTCGCTTCCATCAGCGCGCCGCCGCCGCCGCCATGATCGCTCGCTTCCATCACATGCGCGCCGCGCCGCCGCATCATGCGCCGCGCCCGCCATCATTGCCGCCGCGCGCTCGCCGCTTTGCGCGCGTCGCGACCACGCCGCCGCCGTCGCCCGCCGCCGCCGCGCGCCATCGCCGCCGGCCGCGCGTCTGGGACACGTGGCACCACCGTGAACGCGCGGTGGGGGGTCCAAACGGAATTTTTGATTTGGGGCCAAAAGTGGAATTTCGTGTGTTTAGGGGTCCAAATATGTCCGATTTCGCCATTTTCGATACTGTTTCATATTGTATTTTCAAAAATAGTATTATACCGAGCGTATTGGCAAAAAGATCTTTTCTGCCGTCCGATGAGCGGGCGGCAACGCCACCGTGCCACCAGACGGCAGAAACGACAATTTATCAATACACTCAGTATACTGCTATTTTTAAAAATATGGTGCGAAATAGTGTCAAGAGTGAGCAGCGTACGTAATACATTCGTCATACATATCGTCACATCACAACATTAATAGCCGGTGGTGACAGTACGTACCAGAGCATCTTCAATGTATAGTGTAGCATAGGGGCAGGGTACCTCCTCCTCCTCCTGCTGCTGGTGCTTCTGTCCACATCTCTTAATAAAACAGAACAGCCGCAGCAGCTCGTATCCCACCTCCCCTATCCTCATCTACGAGCCGACAATGTTTGGCCCATATGACTTGTTGGGCCTTTTCTGTCCTGAATACCGGTGCATCAGAGCAAATTCCATTCCTCGCCCGAGAAAAACAAATTTCCCATTCACATTGGCAGGCAAAGGCCCGTCCGTTCAATTCACGATTGCCTGGGCTGGGCTGGGCTGGCTGGCAAGTGGATCGAGAGCTCACCTAATTATTAGGTAGGTAGTTTACCAGCGAGGCGAAGCGAAGGCAACCTCCGGGCCGGGCCGAACAAAGCGAGTGAGGAAGGAATCACTGAATCAGCGCGGCGCCAGCGAGGAGAAGTCGGTGGTGGGCACCCGCAGCTTCTGCTCCCACGCTCGGGACTCCAAATACAGCTTTGACACCTTCCCGGCCACCCACGTCATCTCCGGCCGCTCCCCCTCCACCGCCGCGGCGCACCGGAGCCCCACCTCTATCAGCCTCTCCGCTGCAGCCACAGGGAACGAGTCCCCCAGCCTCCTGTCCACCCAGCTCTTCGCCGCCTCCTCCGCCGTCTCCACCACCGTCACCCGCACCAGCTCCTTGCTCCCCCTTTCCAACCGGTACATGGCCGCCTCCTCCCCAGAGAGCAGCTCCAGCAGCAGCACCCCGAAGGCGTACACGTCCGCCGCCTCCCGCGAATCCTCCTGGGCAGTGGCGTCGGCGGCGGCGAATTGGGCCGCGGCAAAGTGGGTGAGCCGCGCGCGGAGGCCTGGGTCGGAGACGAGCACGGTGGATGAAGAGACGCGGCCGTGGGCGGCGGCCGCGTGGTGGTGGATGTACTCGAGGCCCTGGGCGACGTCGGCGGCGACCTGGACGCGGGAGAGCCAGGTGCGGAGGACAGTGAAGCTGGGGTTGCGCGGGTTGCGGAGGCAGGCGGCAAGCGTGGCGGCGCCGGGGCCGGGCGGGAGCTCGTAGGCGAGGTAGACGTGGGGGCCGGCGAGGCAGGCGCCAAGCAGGGGGGCGACGCTGGTGTGGTGGTACCTGGCGATGGTGGCGAGCGCGGCGGAGGCCTGGGCGGCGTCGATGCCGGGGCGGGAGCGGAGCTGGAAGAGGGCGGCGTCGCGGGCGCGGAGGGAGCAGCGCCAGTAGGAGTAGGAGGAGGAGCCTCTGCCTGGGGCGACGCGCTTGGAGAGGAAGTTGTTGGTGGCTTTGGCGAGCTCTTGGAAGGGGTAGAGGGGCGGGGGGTCCGGGAGCGAGGCGCGAACGGCGGCGAGGCTACTAGTGGAGGAGGTGGTGGTGGTGGTGGCGGAGGAGGAGGGGTCGCGGCTAGTGGCGGAGGAGGAGCGGTGGCGGCGAGAAGCAGAGGAGGAGGAGACGGGCAGCGAGGCCAATGCGTCGGAGCGGGACCTGCACATAGTATGGACGACAAGGAAGGAATCACGGTCACGCACGGCCACGGGGGAAGCAAGCAGGCTTAGCGACTGGGTGGGTGGGGAAGAGAAGAGAAGACAAGACAAGAGAAGAGAAGATTGCCAGCTTGGCTCGCACGTGTTGGATAACTGCCAGCCACCACCACCACTAGCCTCCGGCCGGTACGAACCAGTTCACATTTTCTTTTCTTTTTCTTCGCCGCCGGGAGGGAGGAAGCGTTCAATATTATTAACGAAATGATCTACAGATATGCAGCGCAATCTTGTTTTCACCACAGGTTATGCTCGTGGTGATTTCCGAGTTCGTTAACATGCTTCATAAAGTAAACATGTTAATTTGCACATCACTTTTGAGAGCACAGGTCCTCGTAATCTGCCAAACTGATGAACTGCAGAGTTAGGAGTACTGTACATTACAGCTCGGCTGGCCACCATGTTGCAACTAGTATATATATATCTCTCTGCTTTCATGCTTAATTTCAGCACCATTGACGCACTTTGTTGCTGTTTGCCTGTTAAGAAGAGGTGAAATGATTCATTGCAATTGGTCGGAGCAAAATCCATAACTGGAATTTTCTCGTTTACGATGCAACTGCTGTACAATTTTGCGCTTACCATTTAAAACTCGGAAGCTTTCTAGTGCCTCTGGATGCTCACATATGTCAGGGGAACCAGCACAGCCTCTAAAGGTGTTCATTTCATATCCTTCTCTGTGCCATTGATATTCTTTTGTCTCCGTAGGATTCGAGAAACAAAGGAATCTGTCGCGATTCTTCTCTGCGGAACTAGTGGTTGCGGCAAGTCTACTCTTTCCACTTTGCTGGTACACATCCATTTATGCATCATTTCCTTAACCCCCCAAACTTTCCTATTTGCATTCTTCATGTCTCTACTGTTAGAATCTCTCTTAGACCAGCTTATGCAATTAGATATTGTCAGGGTTAAACGACAAACTGGACATGCAAATTATCCACACGTTCGAACATTACATCATGGCAGCTTGTCAATTCCACCAGGAAAACAATGATCCTTCCCTTCCCTTGTTTGGTTTAGATAGAAAGCTACATTAGTTAGGCCACTGTGTATTAAATTACTTCTCAATTGACTGGTATTGGACATTTGACCTACAAACAGAAACAATAAATGAATAAATTATCTCTTTCGAGAACTAGAACATGCCTAGTCGCAATAGTTTACTTGTGCAGCCAAGTGTATAGTTTCTGATTTCAAGCTTATAAAGATTTCAATGTACCAACATGGTACCAACAGGGGAACAGATTCGCCCCGCTCATTTCGGCTTGAGCTTCTGACTTCTGGTTTATTTTTCACTATTCATAAATTTCGTCTTTTTCTGAACTTGTGGTTTTTTTGAGCTTTTTTGCCTGTTCTTATTTTTGCCGTATTCGTTTGCGTTGTTCGTGATGAGTTAATATATTTTTTTCTATTTTAATTTTTTAAATTTAATTACATCAAATAAGTCACCTTCAATTACAGTGCAATTTCAACCATAAGCCATTATTTTTCAGCCTAACCGAGCAGAGCCTAGGAATCACGACTGTAGTTTCCACAGATTCCATACGTCACATGATGCGGAGCTTTGTTGAAGAGAAAGAAAACCCCCTTCTCTGGGCATCAACTTATCATGCAGGTGAATGCCTTGATCCAGTAGCAGTTGCTGAAGGAAAAGCTAGGCGGAAAGCAAAAAAAAAAAAAAAAACGCTCAGGCATGTCAAGCAGCTCAAGTATTGATTATGAGAAAAGTGGGGCTCTGAGTGACAAAGTTGACGGAAAATCAATTGGAATGAAACAAATGGCTATACAAGGTTATAAGGCACAAAGTGAGATGGTGATTGATAGTTTGGATCGATCAATTACCACCTGGGAAAAGATCGGAAGGAATCAGTTGTCGTTGAAGGTGTTCACTTAAGCCTTAATTTTGTGGTAGGTGCATCCAAATCAATCATTCTTTTCCCAACTTCTTTTCCATTCATTCTCTCCCTTGAGTTGTTTGGTTTAGTCCAAACATACTCTACATTCAGCTTTTTTGCTAGCTGAAGTGGAAAGATAGATTTTCATGATCCATCTGTCCTAAGTTTTTCTCCCATATCTTTTATATGAAGTTGTCTAATCATTTTAATATTTCAGATGGGGCTAATGAGGAAACATCCTTCTATAATACCTTTTATGATCTACATATCCAATGAGGACAAGCACACATAGAGGTTTGCCGTACGTGCAAAGTATATGACACTTGACCCAACAAAAAATAAATACGTCAAATACATCTGCAACATTAGAACTATCCAATGTAAGCGGAGAATTGATACAACTCCGCTTGTATTGATCAGAAGCTTACAGTTATATACATGTACAAGAGTATTCAGTCAACCAACTAACTAGCTATACTTCAGGAGAATAACCAAACGTGAGAACGTGTAGTTCAGTTCGCTAACAGCCCCCCGCAGTGTGAGCGTCGTTGCGCGACGCACGCATCGCTTCTCGAACTCCTTGAAGCTTGATGTTGGAAGACCTTTCGTCATCACGTCTGCGAATTGCTGCGTGGTAGGTACATGTATGACTTTGCATTGTCCAACGGCCACTCTCTCCCGAACGAAGTGAATATCCACTCAATATGTTTGGTGCGCTTGTGATGCACCGGATTTGAGCTCATGTAGCACGCAGAGACATTGTCGCAAAATACAGCTGTGGCCTTCTCCAGTGGACACTCGAGTTCACCCAAGAGTTGTCGGATCCAGGTGCATTCGGCGACAGCATTGGCTACTCCTCGGTATTCACCTTCGCTACTGGCGAGATATCGCGTCGCCTTTTGGAAGACCAGGAGATCATGGCGTCACCCAGGAACACACAGAAACCAGATGTGGATCGTCTTGTGTCCGGCACCCCGCCCAATCAAGGTCCCGAGTATGCTACGAGCTCCGCTTTCAGAGCGCGGAGGCGAAGACCAAGGTCCGTTGTTCCACGGACATAACGAAGGATCCGCTTCACAAGAGATTGGTGCACAGTTGTTGGAGCATGCATGTGAAGGCAAGCTTGTTGGACTGCATACTGCAAGTCTGGCCGCGTCATCGTTAGGTATTGAAGGGCACCAACAATGCTGCGGTAGTCTGATGCATCTGAGTTGGTCAGCAGCGTGCCAGCGGTGCTAGAAATCTTGCCGGCAGTGTCGATTGGTGTTTCACAGGGCCGGCAGTCTTGCATGCCAGCACGGTCGAGAAGATCGAGAGCGTACTGGTGTTGCTGAAGGAAGAAGCCGTTGGCGTTGCGCTGAACCTGGATGCCGAGGAAGTAGTGGACCGGTCCCATGTCTTTCAATGAGAACTCGGCATTGATGGTGCTGATGACGCGGCGAAGAGAGTCGATGGACGAGGCCGTAAGCACGATGTCGTCGACGTAGAGGAGAAGGTACACGGACTCCGTCCCTTGGCGAAAGATGAATAGGGAGTTGTCGGATCGAGTCGGCTTGAACCCCATAGAGCCGAGGAACGATGCGAGTCGTGTGTACCAGGCCCGGGGCGCCTGTTTGAGTCCGTAGAGGCTCTTGGAGAGACGACACACCAGGTCCTTGCACGATGCATCAATGAAGCCGGTCGGCTGTCTTGCGTATACCTGTTCGTCGAGAATGCCGTGAAGGAAGGCGTTGTTGACGTCCAGTTGGTGTACAGGCCAACCACGACTTGCAGCTAGTGTGAGCACCGTGCGCACCGTAGCCGGCTTGACGACGGGGCAGTATGTCTCGTCGTAGTCGATCCCAGCGCGCTGCGTGAACCCGCGGACCACCCATCGTGCCTTGTATCGGTCAAAGCTGCCGTCCTCCTTGGTTTTGTGTCGAAATATCCACTTGCCACTGACAATGTGTGCACCGGGAGGCCGAGGAACGAGCTCCCATGTCGCGTTGCCGAGCAGCGCATCAAATTCCGATTGCATTGCCGAACGCCAGTTGGGATCCTTGAGGGCCTGATTCACCGATCGCGGGATCGGGGAGATTGGCGTCGTTGTTGCAGTGGCAGCGTAGCGTGGGTTTGGTTTGAGCGTTCCCATACGCGACCTGGTGACCATCGGGTGAGGCGCGGCGACAACGGCGGCGTCCGGGGGTGGAGCAGCAAGCATGTCGGTCAATGCTGGTGGTGCGCAGGGTGTTGGTGACGTAGGAGGCGGCGTAGTGGCAGATGAAGTGGGCGCTGGGGACGCCGATGTGCGAGCCGTTGGGGTGGACGTTGGAGGAGTGGAGGTAGCCCCGTGCGCGCGCCGTGCGCGGGAGCCGGGTTGGTCGCGCGGAGAGGACGGATGTGGCGCCGGTGGCTGTTGTGGAAGGACCGGGTCAGCTGAGACCAGATTGGGTCGCCACGGATCATATGCACAGATTGATGGCGGTGATGTCGTTGATCCGCATGCGGAAGGGAAGACCGCTTCGCCGTGGACGTCTTGGGAGATAAGCACCTTCCGCGTCGACAGGTTGTAGCAGCGATAGCCACGGTGATCCTGCGAGTATCCAATGAACACACAAGCCACAGATCGAGGAGATAACTTGTTAGGGCTAGTGGATGTTGTGTTTGGGTAGCATAGGCAGCCAAAGACCCGCAGGGATGTGTAGTCTGGATCACAGTGGAAGAGCAGGGAGAAGGGAGTGGACAAAGACTTTGGTTTGCATGGCTTCCGATTGAGCAGGAACGTGGAGGTGTGCAGGGCTTCGACCCAGAACGCAGGTGGGAGCGCAGCATGAAGGAGGAGAGCGCGGACACCGTCGTTCAATGTGCGCAGGATGCGTTCGGCCTTGCCATTTTGTTGGGATGTGTATGGGCAAGAGAGGCGAAGGAGAATGCCATTATCAGAGTAGAATTTGCGTAATGCGGTGTTGTCAAATTCCCGTCCATTGTCAGTCTGGAACGCCCGGATGGGATGAGCGAATTGTGTGCGGACAAGGGCGTGAAAGGAAATGATCGTGCGCGCGACGTCGGACTTATGACGAAGAGGGAACGTCCACACAAAGTGCGTGAAGTCATCGAGCAACACAAGGTAGTACTGGAAACCAGTAAAGCTTGAGACAGGTGATGTCCAAACATCGCAATGCACTAAATCAAATGGAGCATGAGTTTTGGGCTGAGATGAAGTAAATGGTAGACGCACAGTTTTGCCAATACGACATGCATGACAGGTGTGTGACAAATCCTTATTACAAGTGAAAGGAAAGATTTGTAAAAGATGTTGAAAGGACTCGGTCCCGGGGTGACCGAGTTGTTGATGCCAAAGATCAGCAGAAACAGCGGCGAGGCAGTGTGTGGAAGAGGTGGCCGGCGTCTGCAGAGGATAGAGATCGCCAGTCTTGCCATGCGAGTATCACCGCCAGTGTGTCGATCCTTGACAAAAACCGAGATTGTCAAATTCAATTGTTATGGGATTGTCACGTGTGAGTGCTCGAACTGAAATTAAGTTCTTGATTAAAGAGGGAGAAACAAGAACATTGTCAAGAAGAAGAGGTTGAGAGGAAGTGGGTACAGATGCAGAGCCAATGTGAGTAATGGGAAGGGAGTTTCCATTACCAACAATGATGCGTGTGGAGGAGGAGTTGGGTCTGAGAGAGGAGAGTTTACCAGATCCCTGAGCCATGTGGGAGGAGGCTCCGGTGTCAAGGAACCAGTCGCCGGTGGAGTGGGGTTGCTGCAGGGAGATGTTGTTGAGCGTAGCGAGGAGTTGAGGGTCCAGCTGTGAGGATGCACCGGCGATGTGGGCTTGAGGTGCCATTGAGGGAGGCCGAGCACCAAGGATACCGGCGGCAGGTGGGGAGGTGCGCGGTGGCCCTTGGAATGGCCATGCCTGCACCATGCCAGTCCACGGGTTCATGTTTGGCCAGAACCCAGGGGGCGGTGTAGGGTTGGAGTTGAAGCCCTTCTTCTTCTTCTTCTTGTTGGAGTGGAAGGACGGCGCCGCGACGGCTGCGTGCGTTGTGGGAGGAAGGAGTTTGCCGCTGCCGCGTGAGTTGCGGGCGCGCGCGCGTGGCTCGTGGCGACGAGGACGCCACGACTGGAGGTGGCGCGAGAGGAGCCGAGGTCGACGACGCACCGGCGGAATGGGATCTGCGCGACGAGCCGCAGCACCGGAGTTTCTCCGACTGTTGATGCGATGTTCCTCGAGCTGCAGCATGGAGCGCGTCTTGAGGAACGACGGAAGGCGCCGGCGTAGCGTGATGTGGGGGATGGCGTGGTGCAGGCTGGGGTTGAGGCCGCGGACGATGTTGTAGATGAGGTCCTTGTCGTTGACAGGAGAACCAAGGCCGCCAAGGCGATCGGCCATCGCCTTCATGCGGGAGCAGTAGTCAAGTACCGGAAGATCACCTTGGTAGAAGTTGCGGAACTCGGCGCTGAGGTAGACCGAACGTGTGGCCTTGTTGTCGCGGAACAAGGAACGCACGCCGTTCCAAAGGGAGTAGGCGGTGTCGGCGTCCTCCGAGACAATGGTGAGAAGCTCGGGCGAGATGCGGTTGTAGAACCAGGAGACAATGGCGCAGTCGTTTTGCACCCAGTTGGTATCGCCCTTGGCCGGAGAGCCGTCGATGTGGTCGCGGAGACCGTATTGGCCGAAGACGGCGGAGAAGGAACGAGCCCAGGCGGTGTAGTTGGCGTCATTGAGATCAAGGATGATTGGGACGCGCGACTGTATGTTGATGCCGTGGACGACGGCCGGGGCAGCAGGCTCGGTCTGGACACGGAGCGTGTGCGACAGCGGCGACTCGTTATCGGAGTTGTTAGAGTCCGACGAAGAAGAGGAGGAGCTTATGGCGGCGAGGTGGTTAGGAAGCAGCGGAAAAGGAGGATCGTAGATCGCCTGATACCATGTAAGCGGAGAATTGATACAACTCCGCTTGTATTGATCAGAAGCTTACAGTTATATACATGTACAAGAGTATTCAGTCAACCAACTAACTAGCTATACTTCAGGAGAATAACCGAACGTGAGAACGTGTAGTTCAGTTCGCTAACATCCAAGAGTACCTCTGCAGCCGAGCTGACAAATACATAGCTCCTAAGGTAAACAACACTAATGTTGATCGGAGTGTGGCTTCTATCCATGTCACCATCTTTAGCTGCCTCCGCAGGCGAGCTACTGGAGATCAGTTGTATGACCCAGATACAACTACTGTAGCAGTTGTAAATGAAGAGTACAAAAACCAATGTGTGGCTAACTCCATGAGTTCCAAGGGGATGTTCAAATTGATCCAACGGCTAGGATCCTCTAGAAAACTCATGGCCATCATTAATGTGGATGGATCTGTTTCAAAGGCTTGGCCGGTTGAGTCCAGTGGTGGAGACGGAAAATAGCAATTCTGAAAATGGCAGCCAGAAATCTATAGCAAATCCAATATATGGCCCTCTAAATATTGGAAGGGCGGAGTCAGCCAATCTCCAGTTTGGCACCTTTGGAATAAGTGCCTGGCCTACTGATACAGGCTGTACAAGTCAGGCTGGAAGTGTCGATGACTCATGGACCAATGCTAATGAAGGCAGTAGCAGCCATGTTCCATCTTCATCTGGTTCTCCTAAGAAGTTGGATGGACATTGTAAAGAGGTACACACTTTTACTTCTTCCGTAGTTATGTGGAATTGTCTGATTTTGCTACATGCCTATATACGCATCTGTTAAATTAGCGTCCTTTTGATTTTAGGGCATGTTATTCCACATTCCACATTTAGAGGGCGGCAGTGGTGGCACCGCTGGCCGCAGGATCTGAGGTGAGCGACAGCGGCGGGCGGCACGACGATGAGCACAACCAGGTTGTGGGGCGGTGAGGACGCCGTCAGCTGCGGGTGGTGGAAGCGGCGGCGCCAATGGCATTTTATTTGGAGTAACTTGGCAGCTGATCATCTGATGTCTACAGAGGATCCACTGAACAAGGGTACTGCATCCCTTCTTCAGATATCTAATTTAGTTACATCTAAATGGTTGAACAAGGCGTGCGCCTCTAATAGCTACATTGTTTTCTTAACGAGGAGTAGGCTAGTTTTTTTTTTTCTTAAAAAAACTAGAGAGACCGATTGCAGAAGTAAACTCATGTCGTTGTACCATATATATTGCATGCAGTGGCAGTACGTATGTGTCACCGGAAACGTACCATACCAAAAATCAAACCAGTATGACCTCTAGCAGCAGAGCAGGTAAAGCTAGCATCTAAAGTAAACAAGGGTGCGCATACAACAGCAGCAGCATTACAGGCAGCAGCAAAGGCATAGTACTATATATAACATCATCCATCCATCATAATATCATATGCATTGATAACCGTAAGGAATAATAAACCATCCATCTCAATAATACACTGGTCATCCTAGCGGTAAAACGAAACAAGCAACCTTGCTCCTCTGTGAGATATATATTCCAACATAAAACCGGTGTATATAGCAGTAGTACACTACAGTACAGTAGGTAGAAAGAGGAAAGCTCTTATATGATGATGATGATCCAGGGCGGCAGCCATCAACAAGCTAGCTAGATTCACTCCGACAGGCCGGCCTTGCTCCTCAGGTGCTCCTTGAACTCCATGATATCACCTTCCCACCGAGTCACGGCCTGCTTCTCGCACACCCAGATCTCCTGCGCCACCTGGTTGATCAGCCTGAAGTCATGGCTCACCAGCACCAACCCTCCATCCCACTCGTTCAGCGCCTCCGCCAGGGAGTCGATCGTCTCGATGTCAAGGTGGTTCGTCGGCTCGTCCAGCAGCAGCATGTGCGGCTCCCTCCACGCCAGCCACGCAAAGATCACCCGGCTCCTCTGCCCGTCCGACAGGTTCCTCATCGGCATCACCTGCGCTTTTCCCGACAGCCCAAACTTGCCGATTGCCGCCCTCATCTTCTCCTCCTCGTTCCCAGGGTACTCCTTCGTCATGTACTGCAGAGCTGACATGTCCAGGTCCAGCTTCTCCGCCAGATGCTGGTGGAACTGCGCAATCCGGAGGTGGTTGTGGCGCCTCACCATGCCGTCCAACGGTGTCAGATCTCCTGTCATGAGCTTAAGGAGCGTGCTCTTCCCTGCCCCGTTGGGACCAACCAGTGCAACTCTAGAGTCGAGGTCAACACCGAAATCAAGGTTCTTGTAGATGAGGTTGTCCGGCGTGTACCCAAATGTCACCTCAACAAACTGCAGCACCGGGGGTGGGAGCTTTCCAACATCAGTAAAGCGGAATGTCAACACCTTATCCCTCACAACCTTCTCCGTGAGCCCTCCACGCTCCATCTTAGCGAGAGTTTTCTCTTTACTTTGAGCCTGCCGTGCCAGCTTGGCAGATCCATGCCCAAACCGTGCGATGTACTCCTTCATCGAAGCAATCTGGTCCTGCTCCCATCTGTACTGTTTCATTTGATTCTCTTCAAGCTCAGCTCGTGTCTGGACATACTGGTCGTAATTGCCAGTGTACAGCTTGAGCTTCCTATTCTGCATGTGGATGATGTTTGTACATACTCCATTCAGAAAGTCCTGGGAGTGTGATATGACAACAAGGATACGGTCAAATTTCTTTAGTGTTTCTTCCAACCAGACACATGCCTCAAGATCTGCAAAAAAAAAATGGCAAAGGATTGCAAACATTAGTCGAGAAAAGTGTATTTGTGGGCAAAAACTTTGCAGGAACCGTGTATTGGAAATCTTTCAGTAAGCACAAGCAGAGCAACAGTGTCTCAGTTTACTGAAACAGGCCACATAGCAGCTAAGTGCTAATCACACTATTTAGAAACGATGCAGGAGCCACCAACATTGTAAAGCCTGACAGGATAAATAGATAGGAATGTCAACGATAGATTGGGAAAAAAGGCCTACTGTTACCTCAAATAATCCAACACTTATTGACAAATTTGAACACACACGTTACACAATCAACTCAAGTGTATCTTGGGCGGCTGTTAAACTAGATCCATTATAGATTTTGAAGCATATCACAAAGAAAGTATGGAATTGAGTTTACATTCTTTGCACCTGCAACTAAGTAAAAAAAATCAGGAATTCAAACCCAAATTTGTTCTGATGTCAAAATTTTCAGATTTTTCTTATCTCGAAACAAATATGTTCAAAACAGACGCGATTTAACCCTTAAACACTCATAAAGGATATGCTCTCATACACTCCAAATCAATTGCTACATAATGCATTGCAGTAATTAGATGACACAACCAAGAAACTTACACATGCACATTTGGCAAATGGTATTCCATAGCATACAAAAAATTAAGGATAATGGACCTCCTAAATTTTGTTTCAAGAAGCTCACTGAAAAACATGTTATGCCACTAAATATATAGAGCACTAGATCTAGTTTACTTGTAACATGGCTTATACAGGACTCACCAAGATGATTGGTAGGCTCATCAAGCAAAAGTATGGTTGGATTCATGAACAGCGCTCTTGCCAAAGCAATTCTCATGCGCCAGCCACCAGAAAAATCCCGAGTTTTCTTTGCCTGCATCTGCTTGTTAAAACCTAAGCCAAACAAAATCTCAGCAGCTCGCTTTTCAGCCGTCGATGCATCAATTGCTTCTAACCGCTCGTATACACGATCCAAAGCTTCACCACCGCCATCATCCTAAATATGCCAGAAAAGGTACATGTCAGAACACCTTCAGCAATCAACACACAGGTAAAGCTTACAAGCAGATTTGGTAAAAGGAATAAATCCAAATAGTATGATAATAATAATAACAATACTGACTAATCAGAAACTTACTTGAGCAGCCAAAGTTTCGGCTTCCTTTTCCAGCTTGACTCTTTCTTCATCACAACTAATGACTGCTTCTAGTGCAGACATGTCTGAAGCCTCGATCTCATGGCTGAGGTGATATATATCCATGTGTTCAGGGATAGGAAGCTCTCTGCAACCTATAGCTTTAAGAAGGCAAGACTTTCCACAGCCATTTAAACCAAGCAAACCATATCGCCTGAGATCAAATAAACCCATTACACAAACCACACAAGCAAGATGCATGGGCATAAGCTATTGGAAAAGTGTGATGGCATTGTAATACCTCCCGTAGTTAAGCTCCAGCTCAGTATCTACAAGTAGGTCATGGCCGTGAAATGTTAAAGAGAGGGACTCTATCTGTGGCATTCGGTATAGAAAACTATGTTAGGATATACAAGGTAAGTCTTGCACTTGCAGTGGAAAAGGATTCTACAAGGTAAACAAAAAAAAAAGTTTGAGTACTCACGATTAAAAAAAACACTCGAGTACCATATAGCAAATTATTAAATAAAATGAAATTTAATTTAATTTAATTAATCTAGAAGGAGGTAGCATGCGCTGCGCTGGCACAAAAATGAGGAGATACTTAGTAGTATTGAATCGAAACGATCCCCCCGCCCCTATCTAAGGCGCAACGCAACTAAGTAGTCGATGAGAAAGAGAAGACGAGGAGGGAAACCATGGAGGGGAGGGAAGAAGGAAAGGAAATGAAAGGAAGGGGAAAAAAAGGAGGCGGCTCGGTTCTTACATGGATATCACGGGATAGTGGGTGGGAGGTGAGGACGGCGGTGCAGGTGCGCTCGGAGAGGTTAATGGCGGCGAGGCCGTTGGCGGCCTTGTCGGCGGCCGATGCGGACGAGGAGGAGGCGGCGGGCGCCTTGGCCCCCCTCTTGGCGGCGGCGGCAGCCTTCCTCTGCGCGGCCTTCTTCTTGCTGGCGTCGGACACCATGGTTGCCGCTGCCGCTGCCGCAGGGAAGGGAACGCCTGAAGGAAGGGAAGGGGGAAGGGGAGAAGCGTGTAGAGGCGGTGGGGGGGTTGAGGTGGAGGTGGAGAGCTGCAGCTGGCGGTGGGCTTTTGCGTGGTGGTGGTGGAGTGAGAGAACAGCTTTTGAAGAGAAGAGCGAGAGGCGAAGGCGGTCGCTGACGAAGACACGTGTTGGGCGTGGGCCGGCCCAGAGTCTCCAACGTGACGTGCTGGGCTTTTTCTTTTCCCTTCTATTCACTCCGTCTAGCCTATCCTACTATGACACGACGACACCTGCTTTGTTTGACCTGTCAGTCTCTCTCTTCATTCGGCCGCAGCGCAGCACAGCACAGCACTCGGTTTTAGGGGGTGTACTAGGTTCGGTCCGTTTATTCGGTGAATACTTATTCCGGTTTGTTAAATTTGACTGCCGAATTTACCAACCTAAAATAAAAAAACCCAACCTAATACACGGAATTATTTCGGTTCAGTAATTCGGTGTATACCAAACTAACAATTTTAGAGCTTGTCCAAATAAGAATAACTACATGCATGTTCATATTCTAGATTCTATAAGTCGCTTGGATCCGTCACTACTTTTCGTTACTGATTCTATGTTCATGTTCATACGTGCTATTAGTCTCTGGTACTCAAGATTGCTACGTGTGGCATACCTAGCTGCTTTTAGTTGTAATTGTACTTATTTTTGGATCGCTCAATTAAAGGAAATGACGAAAAATGAGAAAAATTTTAAAAATATTATATCTCTACAGATAATATAAAAGGACAAAAAAGAAAAAGAAAAAAAATTAGGAAGCCAATGCGTTTTACAAACGAGAAACCAGAATGAACCGGGCCGAGACTATGTAGAGGCGAAAGAGTGTTGGCTGGCTGATGGCGTAGCGTAGGAGTGGGCCTTGGGCCGAGACTGTCTTGGAATGCATGCTTCGACAGCTATTTAATTTTCATTTGCTGACACACAGATCGATAATCGGCGAGGCCGAAAGCTACTGCCTACTAGTTTAATTAAGGAATAATTGTTCCTGTATTTCCTCCCTGATCTTCCTAATGTAGTTTACAGACTGCCGGTACTCTAGAGCCAGTAGCCTACTAGTAGAAAGTTTTCAATAGAGATGAACACCTCACACCAAGTCTTATAACGTTTCTTATCAAGATATAATTAAAGAGACAAACAATTTGAACTTAACACATAAACACTCTCGGTATATATGTTTTTGAATATTTTTGGATGTGCGAGTGCATAGCTGCATGCCACCCCTAGCTCCGACCCTTGCTCTATACCAGTACGCACGCGCTCGCGTACTACCTCCACTTCATATACATAATAATATAATAAACGATGTTGTTATGGTTATGCATGCGTTGAGCAGTAGTACATATGTTAAGGAGATGTGTAGAATAGGTGTATATAAAGTCTTTCTTACAAAAATGTTTTCTCTCTTTCATGGTGCCCTTAGAGGCTATATTTATAGTTATGGGAGATATTGTTTACATAAATACCCCTTTTAAGGTCTCTAATAGCGAGGGTAAGCATATTCTTTCCTTGGCATAGCCATATCGGGCCTGCCACGTAATTACACACATAATTTACTTTTGCACTAGTGGACTAATTGGGTCTAGATGGGGACCACTTACCCAACAATAGCCTCTCATGGTCAAAGGCTTCGTAATCGACAGGCTGAAACATTTAGATGATGAGATCTGAGTTTATGTTTGCTGACTTTGCTCCACATGATTTGTTGCCCGTGTTCCATACTCCCATAATCCTTACATTGCTTCAGTAATCCGATTGAAGTAATTATTAAGGTACTAGCGATCACATGCAATAGGTAAGCTTTAGTTGTTCCTCAGACAGTTCAGCAACTAATTTTTAGAGCGAGCCTTCTCCTCACCTGTGAGGCCGTGATGTTCCAACATTACTGGCAATTCAAAACTCCATTCACTACATTGCTGGTTTGGCTATTGTTTTCCATTGCTGGTTTATAAAATTATAATTTCTCTGCTAGACTAGAGTAGTATCATGTCTTGTTTTGAGATCTGAGGCTACTCTGCAGGCCAATGAAAATTGACTGTAGACTGCTTCTCTGTCATAAATATTGTATTTTGGCATATCTGTTATATATGTGCCAGACAACAATGTGAAGGGTTGACAAAAAGATCTAGCTCCTGTTAGGTGTCACCAAAACGAATGCTGGTACACGATGAGTTGGGTTCTTGCTTTTGCGAGCTTTATACTAGAATTGCATGCATGTTCTTTTCTTTGTCTTATGAACTTTGTTTTCTAGCATAAGAGCCAGATTATTATATTTCCTTCTCTGCCAACTAGAAATTTGTGCTTTTAAATCTGCACTCTGCTGATAGCCTCAGACAGCTCGCAGAGCTGGGCCTGTTTGGATCCACCCAGATTTTAAGAATCTGGCTTTTGGAAACTGGGTGGGATCCAAACAGACCAGTTTTTGGGGCAGTTTTTAAAATCTACCTACCCAGATTCTTAAAAACCAAGAAGCTGTTGATACCCAGCTTTTACCAGTTTTTTTTGCACAAATACCCATTTACCCTCATTAAAGACCACGCATGGTTGTTTAATGTGTTGTTCAAGAGCAATAAATGTAAGGGTATAATAGTCTATTAGCACCAATCAAAAATGAAACCAGCTTTTAAAAACTAGGGGATCCAAACACCCCACCAGTTTTTGCTTAGAAACCAGCTTTTAAAAACTAGAAGTAATAGCTGGTTTTTAAGAATCTGAAACTGATCCAAACAGGGCCTAAATGAACTGGCTGAACCGCTGGTTCGACCACCTATCCGAATTCAGTAACTTTCGACACACACGTATATATAAAAGTATCATCTATATAAATCAACGGAGAGCGCATGCAGTACGTAGAGGAGCCTGGACTATTGCTTGGCAGTAACGTACTTGGTGTACCATTGGCCAAGTTTCAACGATAAGTACCATTGGCTGTCTCCAAGAAAATCAGCGCCATCTATTGATTGATAGATTCTAGGTGCTAGACGTACGGTACTACACACACACTCTCTCTCTATATGTATATAGTATGCATTTTGATTGATTAAGTGATTGAAATTATGATTGTTCGATATCTCATTATTGTCATTCATTCCATGCAAAAATCTCTTACTACGTACGTACTACTATTAAATGGGGTTAACCATGGATGCATGAATGCACATGTACGCACTAAAAAGGTCAACGGCCAAGCTTACAAGAATTAGCGCGCGCTCACTGCCTAGTGCGGCACGCACGCAACAAATTAAAATCTCCTTACATGTAATTTGTTTATCTCGATCTATCAGTACTAGCTAGTCGATATTGCATAACACACACGTGGCCTGCACTACAAATAAAATAAAGGATATACATTAGCTAGCTACTCGGCTTACGGGTGAAAATCCAACTATACAAGATTCTCTATCATCGTTTTGAAACGATTTATTGGGATAACCTTTTAAAAGAGTAAAGTTCATTACCGGTTCTTAAACTTTTTATGCTGTGTCATCCCGGTCCATAGACTTTCAAAGTGTGTCATCCCGGTGCCTAAACACTCTTTGGGTCTCAAAATTAGCCCGTTACGGGTCTTGGCTGTGTCATCCCGGTCCTTAAACTTTTTATGCTGTGTCATCCCGGTCCATGGTTGTTACCACAGTAATGGCACACTTTGAAAGTCTATGGACCGGGATGACACAGCATAAAAAGTCTATGGACCGGGATGACACAGCATAAAAAGTTTATCGTCTTTCGGTTCTTTCGCACGAGCACTCGCATTAGGATCAAAAATCATAAACCACAGCAAAAAAGAACACACCATAATCTCGATGTGAAAACTAGAGGTACCGGTCGCTGGCAAAGGTCAGGTACATCAGGGAAAGATGAAGATAGAGTTGATACTAGTAGTATACAATATTAATATCGATGATATGTACTAAAGGCAATCATAGAGATGATTATATATATATATATATATATATATATATATATATATATATATATATATATATATATATATATATATATATATATATATGAAGCCTCTTTCTACACAGGTGTAATTACACCCTATATCGTATCTCACAATATAGGTAGTATCTCGCGTAATGGAGGGTATGTACATGTAGTATATGTGTATTTAAGACCATATAGGCGGTATGAACAATTTTTCAGAAGTAGTATGTACATTTTTTCGACATACTCCTTTTTATGCGCGTACATGAAGGTATTTATAAAATACTCTAAAAACTATGGACTTCTTTGCAGTTTTTTCATGTGGTTCACATTGGAGTATCTTATAATTAGTATATGAGTATACTTAAAGCGATAAAGGAGTATTTCAAGTTTGTTTAGGTGGTATATTAGAGGTGGGTGTAATTACACCCGGGTGTAAAAGGTATTTTTCCTATATATATATATATATATATATATATATATATATATATATATATATATATATATATATATATATATATATATATATATATATATATATATATATATATATATATATATATATATATATATATATATATATATATATATATATATATATATATATATATATATATATATATATATAGACTAGTGTTTCATGCATATATATATATATATATATATATATATATATATATATATATATGATATTTTGAATAATACGTTATTTTTCTCAATGTGCATTTTACACTTACGCGCAGAATAGTGCTTATATATATACACGCTGATGTGAATAGGGTTGGATCTTAGGTGGTAGCGGGGATGTGGGCAGTGGTGAGGGTGGAGGAACAAATGTCGAGGAGGCACCATGGCCGAAGCCCATGAACGAACAAGAGAGGATAGGAAACAGCTGAAGGAAGAGGATTTAGAGAGAGACAGATGGATGAGGTAATTCTTGCTTACCGTTTTCTCATTAATCTGCTAACCTCTTATAATTCGAGGTAATCTGCCTAACAGTCAAATGCATATTAACTAACACAGAAACAATCATGCAAAAATGAAACTAACAAGCCATATAGGTAGGAACTGATAACTGCTATGGAAACATATCCATGCCTACACTATTCTGCATTTGGCACACTGGCTTCTGATTGTGCCATGGCTGGCCTGTCACACATGTGTTTTGCTCTAGCGGCTCCCTTCTTTGCACGACGCTGGTATACGAGACCAAACTGCTTAGTGATAGTGTCCACACATTTCTCCCCCTAGAGGAACAGCTCATCCTTGAGCTAGAATTGAGGATACACTACCCAAAACTCGTCCAAACATTCCCAGGTAGCATCGTTTTGCGGAAAGTCCCTTCCAATGCACAAGAACTTCCCATGTCCCCTAGTGGAGGCGAGCGCGAAGGACTAAGTCGGGTTGAAGGACCACCTTGCCATGGTTTGTAAGAAGTGCTGGTGGAGCAGTGGGGGTTGGCCCATGGTAGTGCTTTAGAAGCATGACATGGAACACGTTGTGCAAGCGAGAACCATCCGAAAGACGAAGCTTGTAAGCCACAGCTCCAACACGACGAACAATCTGATATGAACCAAAATACCTAGGCGCTAGCTTCTGTCGAGACCACACTGCCAAGATGTGTCTGGCTGGTGATGAAGCTATAGCCAGACCCATTCACCTAGGGTGTGTTCCACATCACGCCAGTGTTCATCCTAGTGACTCTTCATGTACCATTGGGATTGAAGTAGGCATTGGTGAATATCCTTCAAGAATTCATCATGATCCCACAACAATTCGTCAACGGCCTCCACTTTGGCCTAACCCAGTTCGTAAGAAATGAGAGAGGGTGGTGGTTGGCCATAAACCACCTGGAATAGCATGGCATGAAGAGAGGTCTAGAATGAGATATTGTAGCAGTACTCCGCCCAAGGTAAGCATTGGACCCACTCGCGTGGGCAATCCCAGTGGGGCATCAAAGATACATGGCGATGATGTGATTCACCACTTCCATCTACCCGTCAGATTGGGGGTGAAAGGCAGAACTAAAGTTTAGTTGGACCCTGGAGAGACGGAACAATTTCTGCCAAAACTTGCCGGGGAAGATGGGGTCATGGTCACTGACAATGGGTGTTAGCAAGCCGTGGAGGTGGGCAATTTCCCTGAAGAAGACCAAGGCGACCGAAGCTGCTGTATAAGGATGCATGAGGGTGATGAAGTGCACATACTTGGAGAAGCGGTCCACCACAGAGAGTATAACCGACTTCCCATTGACCTTTGGAAGGCCCTTGATAAAGTCCATTGAGATGTCCATCCAAATTTGCCTCAGCACAGGTAGTAGTTGTAGCAAACTGACTGGATGTAGATGCTTCATTTTGTTGTGCTGGTAGATGATACAAATCCTCACCCAATCCACCACTAGAGCGTGGTCACCGGGAATGTGGAAGTTGCATGCATTTGATGGAGCGTCTTCTGTGTGCCTTCGTGGCCCATGTCATGGAGGACACCGAGGATGGCTGACAATAAGATATGGCCCTAGTGTGTCATGAGCCCATCCATGATTGCCCAAGGGGGCTGCAAGGTGCCTACGGTAATGGTCGGCTATAATCCTAAAGGATCTTGTTTGTGGTGTCCTCATGGCAAATCTCATCAAAAAGGCTCAAGTGAGGCAGCGAGAGAGCCCTGGTCGTATCCTTGTCACAACGCGAGAGTGCATCGGCCACCTTGTTAAGGTGTCCAGGGCAAAATCAACCACAAAACCATAACCCAGAAGTTTACTAACCCAATGGTGTTGTGGGATTGTGGAGAGGCGCTGATCCAACAAGAATTTCAAGCTGTAGTGGTCTGTGCACATTGTAAATGGGCATCCCCAAAGGTACATGCGCTAGTGTTGGACGATTCTCACTCGTAGGCCGCCAGTTTGGCATGACGCAGTGTAATCGTCCAACTGAAAAATGCTAGGGTACGATCACTATAGTAAAGAACAACCCCGAATCCTAACCCAGAGGCATCATAGTCCACTGTGAAAGGCTTGGTGAAATCGGGCAGTTGTAAAACCAGAGTAGTCGCCAGGGCCACCTTGAGGGAAGCAGACGCCTGAGCTGCCTCATTAGACCAAGCGAAACTCTCCTTCTTGAGAAGGCACATCAAGGGGGCTATGAACGCCCAATAATCTTTAATGAACTTATAGTAGTAGCCTGTGAGGCCGAGGAACCCACACAAAGCTCGGAGTGAGTGGGCACGGGCTACTCCTTGAATGCCTGCACCTTGTTGTCATCCATGGCCACCTCGTGTGCGGACACCATATGGTCCAAATAGGCGATTTCACGGTGACTGAAGAAGCATTTTCTCTCCTTGAGAAAGAGCCATTTCTCCTGGAAAGTGCGTAACACCACGCTCAGGTGCTGTAGGTGATCCGCCCATGTCCTGCTATAGATTAGGATATCATCAAAAAAAGGCAAGGACAAATTGGCGCAGGAAAGGGCACAATATGTTGTTCATGAGAGCTTGGAAAGTTGTTAGGGCATTGGTCTGGCCAAATGGTATGATCAAGAACTCAAAAAGGCTTTCGTGGGTGCGGAAGGCCGTTTTTCAGACATCGTCTAGGTGCATGCGGACTTGATGGTACCTGGAGCAGAGGTTGAGCCTGGAGAAGAATTAGGCACCATGGAGTTCATCCAAAAGCTCATCAACCAATGGAATCAGGAATTTGTCTTTAACGGTCTTGGAATTAAGATAACCTCCAAGAGCTATCTTGTTTGTTTGACAAGAATGACAAGCGATGAAAACTCAGATGTACTCTTGTGCATAATCCTTGAGACTCCATGGCACGACACTGGTTTGCTAACTCTGTCTTTTGCGTAACCGCATAACGGTATGGCCACATGACCACCAGAGGTGTGCCAGGCAATAGATGAATGTGGTGACCGCAAGACCACTGTGGCGGCAAACCTGTAGGTTCCATGAATAGGTGATTGGAACTCGGTGAGTAAGGGTTGGAGCAGGTTCGGCCCCTCACAGAGATAAGCCTGGGTCGACGGCAGTCCATCCACACTTTTCCACCAGATATGAAGTGTGTCGAGCCAGAAGGACATTTGCAAGGTGGAAACATCCCACGTAATTGGCCCCAAGGTATGGAGCCATTGGACCCCCAAGATGACGTCGAAGCCCCAATCAGAAGCCCGTAGCAGCTGATGCAGAAGTGCTCATTGGCAATCTACAACATCACTGCTCATGCCAACCCACACTATTCACCTGGTCACCATTGGCTACCACCACACGAAGATCCGGTTGAGGCACCAGTTGAATGCCAGCAGCCTAGGTAACCTTGGTGTGCACACGCCGGAGTCCAACCAAGGCGATGCAATCCGTGGAGCCCAGATGAACCCGCAATTGCATTGTGTCCCCCGTATAGATGCCAGTGATGGCATAGAGGGAGATGCCAGGGTCGTCATCGGTCTTCGGTGTGTTAGCCAAGTCGTTGCCCGCGCTGTCGTCCGATTGGAAGTCGATGAAGAAGAGGTGCTTGCACTTATGGCCCCGATGAAAGGGCTCATCACAATTGAAGCACGTGCCCTTCTTGTGGCGTTCATCAATCTCAGCACTAGTGAGATACTTGAAGGGACACTACCCTGGCAGAACTAGCGGATTGAGCGACTCTGGAGCATTCTAGCTGGGAAGGCATGGTTGAAACTGCTAGCATAGGGAGGACCACACCGGCAAGGAAGCCATGGCCACCTGAGACCATAGCTCGTAGGAGCGCGATAGACTCGTGGCTACCTGAAGGTCATCGGGTTGTTGGAGCTCGACATTCGTGTGCAGTAAGTCAGAAAGACCCAACGTGAAGAGTTGAACCTGTTGGTAGGCCATCAATGGATCCGTTCGATAAAGAAGTGCCAAAAACTTGTCTTGGTACTCTACAACCCTACCCGTGAGGCATAGCCAGGCGAGTTCACCGAGGGCATCGTTGCAAATAGGAGGCTCGAAACAGAGATGACATAGCTCCGTGAAGCGCTGCCATGTCAGGGTACCATCTTCGCGTTGCAACTAAATGTACCACTGTTGTGCTGGCCCCATCATGTGGTACGATGCTAACCATACTTTGTAACTCTTGTCAATACGTTGGCCCTAGAAGAATTGCTCGCAACGGGCTTACCAGACTAATGGATCCTTCTTTTCATCAAATGTTGGAAAGTCCAACTTATGATATCTCAGCACAACTGGTTGGTGGATGTCCAGGGATTGTAAGGAATGTATGGGTGGGATGGGATGGGACATGGGGCGTGTATGCATGTGGAGTGGCATGGATGGAGGAGGATCAAACGTTAGCGGCGGAGGGAGCATGGTGGTCGACGGGGTGGGCAAAAGGCCCGTCCCCCTGCTGCAATTACGGAGGACGACATTAGTGGCTTGCCGTCGTTGTTGGACAACAGCTCCATGGTCTTGAGACGAGCTGCCAAAGAGGCCTGCGTGCGGTCTTGGTCTACCAGTTGCTCCATTATCTTGCCAAACTAAGTTTCCATGAAGGTTTTCAAATCATTATGATTCGAAGCTTGCACATTGGAGGACATGGCGGGAGGCTCTAATACCAAATTATTGTGAATGGGGTTGGATTTCAGGTGGTAGCGGGCATGTGGGCAGTGGCGAGGGTTGAGGAACGAATGTCGAGGAGGCACCATGGCCGAAGCCCATGATTGAATATGAGAGGATAGGAAACAGCCGATGGAAGAGAATTCAGGAAGAGACAGAAGGATGAGGTAATTCTTGCTTACCCTTTTCTCATTAATCTGGTGACATCTTATAATCTGAGGTAGCCTGCCTAACAATCAAATGCATATCTTAACTAACACGAAAACAATCATGCGAAAAGGAAACTAACAAGCCATATAGATAGGAACTAATAACTGCTATGGAAACATATCCATGCTGACACTATTCTGTGTCCGGCACGCTAGCTTCTGATTACGCCGTGGCTGGCCCATCGTCCATGTGTTTTGCCCTAACTGCTCCCTCCTTTGCACGACGTTGGTATACGAGACTAAAGCGCTTAGTGATAGTGCCCACAACACACACAACAACATTACGTCGATCACTAGTTAGCAATGTCATATGAAGTATTCACTAGCTAGCAAATTGCTCGACCCAGTAACTTTTTGGCACTTTTGGCTCTTTTTTGAAGTGTATTTACAGTAATAGTGTCAGTTCTACGGCAATACCAAAAATAATGTTTTTACCATCTGACTATCGTGTGGCAGAGCCTAAGGTGACAACACGTCAGAAGGTCATATAGTGGTTGTGCATCTAGGGCCTGTTGCATGACCACCATGTGGCTGAGCTCGTTGCCACACAGCCATCGTGCGGTAGAGCCCGGTGCCGCATGGCCACCGTGAGGTAGGTGATTAGCCTCAGTCATTAATTAGTTTAATATCACAATTAGGGAATTTATTTACCCGTACTGCATGTTGAAATTTTTATATATAGTAAATGAGCTAAAAATATATGACATTTTTTATGGAGCTTCCCAATGTAGCATAATTCATTGTGTAATCTATTCGTAATTTATCCTTTTTGAATTTTACTTGAAAAATTATTTAATAAACTATTTGTAGGCATTTTTTTTAATTTGGCAAATGAGCACCAGAAATTATAATTTTTTTTGAAGGATCCTTATGCAACAAACTTGATTGTGTAATTTTTGTAGAATTTTGTATTGTCAAAAATTGTACATATATAGCTAATCACCTATTGCACGTTGGTCATGCGGCATCGAACTCTGCTGTACAATAGCCATGCGACAAGGCTTGGACGCACAACCATTATACAACCCTCTGACGTGTCGCCACCTCAGGCTCGGCCGCACGATGGTCGGGCGGTAAAAACGCTATTTTCAGCATTGTCGTGGAACTAGTGCTATTACTATAAATACATCTAAAAAGAGCTAAAAGTGCCAAAAAGTCGGGCCTAGCTCGCACAAAATAACCTTGTACGTACTGCGTACGTATGTTTCTCCAGCTACGTTACGTACATGCATATAGTAACGTTCCATTCATGCAGTGGCGGAACTAGGATTTGGCTACGTCCCAGGCTAAATTCTAGCAACCTAGAACTAATGCCAATTTATACCTACACCACGGCATAACACAAATACATCACAAATGTATTATTGATATGAAACTTGAGTTCAACGCTAAAACATAAAATATAATAAAAAAACATGGCAAAACATAAACAATATAGCATAGTAGATATATAATTTGAGTACCTAAATGACGAAGATTTACTCTCTATCCTATTCCACCATTTCATTGATAGTTGGACATGAACCGGAACCTACAAAGACAATTGCTCTAGTTATTGCTCTACACATGACAACATTCAACGAATATGGAAAATAGGAACTTACTTTATCAGTGAAAATAGTAGCAAAGGAAGCAAGTAACATGCTTATTATGTCGGATCTAAAGGTTCATCCATGAACTCAACATCTAATCTCCAGTGGCACAAAAAAAAAGCCTCACCTAATTGAATTTGAGATAAGAAAGTAAAAGTCATAATCTTGAAGGATAATAAGCATAGTTGTACATAGTTAGCCACATTTCATCCAATCAGATTGAGCCAGTAGACATTCATCAAATGCCATGCAAAAAATGCAAGTATTTCTGCTATAAACTGCTATCAACATTCAACAACTGATATCCATGAAAATTGCTGACTATTCAAGAAATCAAGAACATATTTTACAAAGTAGTAATCCAGAAGTAAATCAAATAAGATGAATTACTTGCTCGCAGAGTGAAGCAAAACAGATTACAACTATGAGCTAATCTACTAATGAACAAGAACACTTAAACAATCAGCATAATCATGTGTGGGCCATTTCATCAGAAGATAAATGCACTACAAAACTAAGAATTTGTAAGAACCTAAGCAGGGAGCCAAGAACTTGCAAAACTAAATCTGTTGCAAACATGCAATCCATGTGACAAGATAAAGGCAGCAATTTAGTAAGTGTGGTGTGAGACTGAGTGGGCTTCACCTTGCGCTTGCCATGGGAGCTCTTGGCCGATGCCCAATGCCGAAGCTGACGACAACGCCAGGAGGGGGATGGCGCAGGGAGGGGGGCCACACGACGTGGGAGGGGCGGCGGGCGCAGCCATGTAGGGAGGGGAGCGCTGGAGCGGGCTGGGTCATCGGGAGGGGGCAGCGTTGGGAGCGGGTCTGTGCGACGTGGAGGGGCGGTGGGTGTAGCCACGTAGGGAGGGAGGCATCGTAGGGAGGGAGGCCGGGAGGGGAGCGTCGAAGCAGGCTGGATCGCTAGAAGGGGCGGCATTGGGCGAGTGGGCGGGATTTGGGGTAGCGTGGCGTCGGGAGCGCGAGGCAGGCGGCGGGGGCGCGGAGGTGAGGAATCGGCGGCGCGAGGCCAGCTGTCGACGGACGCGTGGTGTGCGAAGGAGAGGGCGGTGGCCGACGGCGGGGGTGCGGAGGCAAGGAATCGGGGGCGGCAAGGGCGTGGCCTGATTTAGGGATTTAGGGTTCTCAACTTGGCATAATGGCCTAATGCAGCAAAACATTAGCATTTGCTATCGGCCCGTCTGCTCAGGCGGCTCAGCCCATGCTGGCCCGTCTGCTGTCGGCCTGCCGCTGCTGGGCTGCCTGACGACTCGGGCTGATCCAATATACCGCATAAATATTGAGCTAGTGTTTAAAGGGGGTACTACTAGTACCATTTCTAGCCCTCGGGCTGTAGCCTACCCAGTCCGAGGCCCAGTTCCGCCCCTACTTTCATGCACATACATAAAGTAGCTAGATATGACGATCGACCAGGTATATATTTTCAGTCTAAAAAAGGGTATATATTTGCAGTAAGGCATTTATCAAGCATATGTATGTATGTATGTATGTGTGTGTATGTATGTATGTATGTATATATATGTATACGTATATATATGTATGTGTGTGTATATAACCACACATTATATAAACCGATCGGTTGATCAGTTCTCCAAACCAATAACAACAACAACAAAAAGCGATCGCCGATCATGTCCGTGCAGTTATTAATTATGTTGGATCCGATCGACGCACGTACGACGACGTCGTACGTACTGTGGCAAACATTAAGGAGCTCACTGAGGACAATACGTACACGATATATATATACATGCATATACCGACGAAATAGAGATCGAAAATTGGAAACACCTAGCAATTAATCTAGCTAGCTAGAGAGAGAATTAGCTAGTGTACGTACGTACAGCACAATATATGTTACCTACGTACGTTACGTAGACGTGTACTCTCATCTCTTCAGTAAAGCCTAAACTAAATAATCAATCAGTTAACCAGCAGCATAAATATATATTTATTGTCATGCACGCACGCAAGCATTCTTGCAAGTGCATATGCATGCATGGCGTTATACTCTGATACGTCTGTGCTTTGGATGTGAGTTTTTTTGTTTGGCTTGTGGCTTCGAATATCTATGGTCACGCAGTATGAATTTATATACTTTTTTCTAGTTATTCTTTAAAGTAAAGTAGAAATCTTAGGTCATATTTATGTTGGTTTCTAAAAATTGTTTTTTATAATAAATGATTTTTTGCAGTACATAATTTTCAAATAGAGTATTTTTTTAAGACGAAATCCACTAGTCGATTATAGCATATACTGTAGTGATTTTATTTATATCGACTAAAATCGCACGTGAATGTTTCTCTACAAATTATTACTATTCATAAACCAAAACCAAAAACTGATATATGAACAATCTCTAATCTAATTAGGATACATCTAGGAATCCTTATAGCACATATCTTTAAGTGCTAGTAGATTAGAATATGATGAGACACGTCTCAAACACATGATAATTATCCTCACCTAAGTTCATGTATAAATAAATCGACATGACGCATATTCGTCGATCGATCTGTATACATAATTCACATGATCGAAGGCTACATGTACAATATAAATTAGGAGAGTATAGGTACACGTGTACAGTGCATCATGCGTGAATGCGTGCAGTATAAATGAGCTCTGAAACCGTCAGCTTCAGGCATGCATAGTACACACGAACGCGAATGCACTGCAAT
This sequence comes from Dendrocalamus sinicus, assembly GCA_036346575.1. Taxonomy (NCBI): domain Eukaryota; kingdom Viridiplantae; phylum Streptophyta; class Magnoliopsida; order Poales; family Poaceae; genus Dendrocalamus; species Dendrocalamus sinicus. Next base: position 36,170,294 of record CM070665.1, read on the forward strand.
GGCATATGTGTAGCATCTAGCTCTCTATATATCTGGGTTCTTTTCAGATTAAAACTAGCTTATATTTATACTGTCTATAATAACTACCTTTAAAAAGTACACTGAATTTAGCTATACCGGCTAAAATTACATGCGACTATTTTACTCTACATACTACCTCTCACAAATAATCAGAATTCAAATATTTAAGCTATTAACCCAAAAGAACCCACTTAGCTTGTTGCCATGTGTGGGATCATCAATGTTTGATGGAGTAACTATCTAATTAAGCTGGCTATACACACACACTATGGTGTCTGGGCACCAAGACTCCCTGCCTTTATATTGATTTTAGATGCGTGCAAGTGCAACGATATGTAATATATCAGGATGGAAAGTCTTAATCATAGATAGAAAGTCTCAATTATGGATGAAAAGTCTTAATCATAGATGGAAAATCTCAATTATGGAGCCTCGCACCATGACGCTTATATATATATATATATATATATATATATATATATATATATATATATATATATATATATATATATATATATATATATATATATATATATATATAGTATGCAGTAATAAACTACTGTTAATACGTACGTATGTACTATTCGTTGCGCCTTAATTCCCCACGTACATTTGTTCGACCTCCACTCCACTTTTTCTTCCTATCTAGCTTAGCTAGCTTGATCACCAGGTATTATTGCTTGCACGTACGCACTATATTGCATGCACCCTCGCTTATATACGTACGTGCATGCATGCATGCATGTATATATATAGAGTGACAAAATACTCAGGCCTGTTCTTTTCCTCCAAAATTGGTGGTTTTTGACTTTTGCTGCAGTACCTAGCTTTCAAACGGAGTATTTTCTCAAGACGGAGTCTACAAGTTAAACGATATACAAGTTAAAAAAACAACATCTGTACTAGCCAAAATCGCAAATAAGTATATCTCTCTCCGTAATATGTACCATAAGCAGCCAAAATTCAAAAATTTCAGCCAAAAACCATAAGCCGCAGCTGCAGCCAAACTGGCCCTCAATCTAAAAAATAATTTAATTGGACAGGTTAATTTCAAATTTTGATGGATCGGAGTGCATGTGTTTAAATTTCAAAAAGGAAGGCTGGTTGGCTGCCTTTGCATATATAATTAAGAGATGTGATCAAATTTATATATCCAAGCATTCATATATATATGTATTACACACGTAGAGTACGTAATAATGAGAGATCGATGGGGACCGATCAATTAATTAGTATGATTTATGAACAACGACAGCTTATCATATACAAGGTAGCTCAGTGTAGCTTATCATGGAACTGTTTACATAAATATCATTCTAGCTATTTTTTTAAATTTAATCTAAATACCTTTTTTTACAAATCTAGTCCCCTCTTTTGCCTACCAAGCTTGGCTGGTCGCGTGTCGAACCAGCACAGTACATCAGCGATCAATGTGCAGTATTAGTGCTTAATTGCTTGTGAGTAGCACTAATTAATTATGATTAGTACTAATTAAATAAATTAGTATTAATAAATCCTAATTAAGTATACAGTGGATCTGCCGAGCTGGGCAGGTGCACTGAGGGGCAGCTAGTGTACTCGATCGGTAGTAGCTATATATGCAACAAAACAACCAAACCATGACGACATGAATCGATCGACCGTAAACTAGCGAACGATAAGATAAATCGCATGTTAATTAGATTCCAGCAGTGTCTGTACTTATTGGCTCTAGAATAAATACTAAATAAAATAGCGTGCAGGCTGCAGGCACACAGAGGGTGTCATGTTCTTTTTGGTCTTCGGGTTTTAGTTTCTCTTAGTAATCATTATTTATTAAACTAGTAAGCCACAGTAAAAATAATATAAACCGTAGTAAAAAAAATAGACCTATACAGACATGCATAAAGGCCGGAGACTGATCATATATAGGGGCCAGCCTAACCTCTTTGCTAATTCATATAGGCTGGTCTCGGCTCCACTTTGTCTTTTGCTTTTCACTATCTGGTACAACAATTAGTTTTCAAACGGTACGTCTTTTTAAGGTAAAGTCTACAAGTTGATTATAGTAGACACTGTACCGAATTCAAACTATACTGACCAAAATCGCATGTGACTATTTCCCTTTTTGTACTATCTCTCATGAACAGAATTTAAAAGTCATAAACCAATAAACATCGACACAGCTTAAAAAACCCACCCATAGTACTGCTTCTTGCCTGCCCTGCTGAAGAATATGCATGACAAGGGTCAGCATCTGTGCAATAATAGCTTCTAAACTAAACCTGTTCTGTTCACTCTGTCAAGATCTCACTTCTTGTATTATATATATATGGAGTAGGCAGTAGGGTTTATTTATTTCATACAGCAGCAAGATGCATCTGTCTTAACCCAGCATGCAGCCAATTTAATCCACCTTAATTTGTACTGTTATTATCACACCTAGCTAGCTTGTCCTCAATTGACCCCTTTTAGTAGAGAGACAGACTGACAGATCGAGTGCTGATCGAGACAGGATGGACCAATAAGAGGCTCCAAAAGTGTAGGGGATCGATCGATGTGAGGTGTGGTCTAGCTGTTTCAGCCGTGTGAGAGATCGATAGGGCTGAAAAGCCCCAAAAATTCAAAAGGGTTTTTCTTAATTTTTTTCTGCAATTTTTGAGTGTAATTTCAAAACTTTCCGTTTCGGGAAAGTGCTCCCCCTCTGCGCTTTCCCTTTTGGGCAGTGCCGCCTTCCCCTTGCTTGGCGCCCGCCGAATCCCGCCTTCCTCCGCTCCTGGCGCCTCCCGCTCCTTTCCTCTCGCGGCGCCGCCTCTCGCTTTCCCTCGCGCGTGCGCAGCACCGCGCCCGAGCCGCGCCGCGATCGCTCCTCGCGCTGCGCCGCCGCTCGGACGCGCGCGCTTCTCCCGACCGCCGGTCCGCGCGCCGCGCCCGCGCGTGCGTTGTCGCCCTCTTCGTCACTGGTCCCACTCGCCGCCTCCCCTTCCTCTCCTCTCTCTCGCGCGAGCGCCCGCCCACGCCGCTCGGCCAACAGCTCCCCTCCCGTCGCCATTATTGCGCTCGCACCGTCCCACGTCGCGGAGGAGACGCCCGAGCAACCACCCTGTCCTCCCCTTGACCTCCAGCTCCATTGGCCACCTCCTCCCCTCGGGTTCCCTTTTCCCACTCGGGCATAAAGCCCTCTCGGCTCTGCCGGTCTTTGCTCCCGAGCTTCACCACCGCCCCATTCTCCTCCCGCCACTCCTGTACACCTCCCGAGCTACCGATTGTTTCCGCCGCCCAATCGCGCCACCATCGCCCCTGCGCGGTGACACCGCAGAGCGGATCTTCCCCCTCCTCCTCCATTTCCGATTGTTTCCACCCGAGCTTCTCCTTTACTTCCTAACCACGTTGGTAACCTTGTGCGGCGGTCGTCGCCGGTGGAGCTCCGTCACCGGTTCACCGCCGCCTCTACCGTGCGCCCGTGGCGACCATCCTCGACGCTCCTCGCCGGCCACCGCCACCAACGTGAGCACCATACTCCACTCACCGTGAAACTACCCCGATTCGCCTCTCACCGCCGGTGACCCCTCCGCCACCAAATGGCCGAGACACCCGTCTCCCTCCTGTTCTCTCCTTCGACCCCTTGCCTTCCAACCACCCAAATGGGTTCCCCTCTCGAAGACGCGCCGTCGGTGCCCTTGGTTGCCGCCGACGAGCCTCCCGGTGCCTGTGCCGCCACCGCCGCTTTGGCCACCGCCCGGAGCATCGCCGCAGCGGAGGAGGAAGACGACCTCCTCGCCGCGACGTGGCCCCATCCTCGCCCTCCGTGCGAACGTTGCCGCTTTCATTCGGGCCATCGATGACCACCTCCTCCACCGTCCGATGCTCATAAAGATCCCACTTCTCCTCCGTCCGATCGATCCATAACGTTTCGCTCGTTTCTCCCCTCAACCGCCGGATCCACCCCACGCTTCATCCCACCCGCCCGCTCCGCCCCATCGGGCCGCCGGCCGCACCACGTGTCGCCCATCGGGACCGTGGAGGCGCTGCGAAATGGCCGTGCGTGCCGCTTCTTCCCGCCCGAGCGCGCGCGCACGCGTGGGCTGCACGTTCAATCATGGGCCGGGCCGCATCAGAGCGAATCGGCCGGCCGCACTGCTCCAAATCTTTTTCCGATTTTTCCATTTTCCAAAACCCAAATAAATCCAATTAAATCCCATAAAATCACAGAAAATTCCAAAATTCCCAAATTTCACCACCTTGCTCGAAAAATGCCCTGAACCCATTTTTGGCCTCCTTTCATCCAAATTCATTCCACATAAAATTCTAAAATTCCATTTGGAGTGTTTATGCAATTTATTCCTTTTTCAAATTAGTTTGTTTTCCTCGCTTGATTAGTTCCAAGCTGGTTTTAATTATTTTTGTTTGTTTACGCTAGTCTCGGAGATCCGGAGGTTCAGGTGCAATCCGGGAACCGGTGTTTCTTCGTTCGAGCTTGCGAGATTATTCAAGTTAACGGCAAGTCGCAACTCCTTGATCATTTTGATTGCCCATGACTTGTATTTATGTAATATGCTAGTTTCATTAATGCTAGTTGTGAAATGTTAGTTTATGTAAAATAAAATGGTTTAGAATGACATGCGATATAGATATGACCTACCACCGTTAAATGCCATGTTTAAATTGAAACCCGCCATTGTAACCTAGAATTATCTTATGTGTAGTATTATCACATGTAGGATTATTATTATTATCTCATGCAAAACTTGTCACTAATAAGGTTGTGGCCGTGGGCGTAGATTTGTAAACTCGAAGTTGGGTAAGGTGGTATGGGACACCGACCCTAGGGTGGCAATGCATGCGTGCACAAGTTAGGGTAAGTGCGTTGTGGGAAATCTGAGAGGCAGTCTTCGCCACCTTACCCTAGAATGGAGGTTGCGGACCTCGGGAAAATATAAGGACTAGACCCTTGTGCCAAGCAAATGACATAGTACCCGCTCAACCACAGGTGTTGACTTGTCAACCCTGGTTTAGTATCTGCTCAACTTGAGTGAAGCCCTGCATTGGGAGTCTGTGCGGATTGCGGATCCGGACTAAGACAACGATAGGTCCCCTCAACTCGGGCTCGGCGTTCCGTGGTGGCCAACGGATACCCGGGGTTGTGTGGATGTCGCACCTATCGGGTGGAGTGTATATCAAGGGTTGAGCAGCGAAAAGACCCGGTTCCTTAGCTCAGTCATGAGGGTTAAGGGTGCATGTGGGTAAAGTTGAGCAACTCTGCAGAGTCAATTAAATGGTATTCGAATACGCCGTGCTTCCGGTTAATGAAGCTGTGTCACTTGGGTGATTCCAGATGCAAAGCTTAAGTAGAATTTGCAAGTGTTTTAACTGGCTTAGTTGGATAATGAACACTTCGTGAAAACCCTAATGTTAAGAAGTAGTTTTGTCCGTGAATTTCTAAAATGTTTGCAAATAAAATTGCATCCACTCAAAGTCAATAAACCAAATATATTGCCATTCCTTGATGTTCCCTGCAATTAGTAAGTCAGGTTTCCCGTTGCGATTTGCTTTGAGTGGTTGGTAGCTCATGGCTTGTTAATCCCCTTTAGAGAATCAAGACGAAGAGGAAAGTTTCCTGCCGAGGAACCCCTGCGAGTCGTTCTTCGACGAGGATCCTGGCTTTAGGTCTTCGCCGCTCAAGCGGATTCTGGAAGTCTTTTGTATTGTAAATATACTTTGGGCTTGCACGCCCCGCTGTGGAAAACTGGATGTTAATCCTTATGTTAATTATATGCTGGACTTTGGTTTTAAGCATGCAATGGTATACTCTTGCGCGACGTTCCATAACTGTTCATGCGTGAATAGTTGCGGAATGCCGTGTCCGTATGCGCCCCTGGAAACGGGGGCGTTACAAGAAGTGGTATCAGAGCAGGCACTTTGACCGTAGGTTAAGACCTAAGGCAGTCTAGGAAGCGATTTTATCGCAAAAATTAATTTAAGGCATAAAAAGGGTTTACGAAAAATATAAGTATTACTGCTGTCTTTTTCTCTCTTGTTGCTACCTTATCTGTCCTAGTTTACTTTTGCTTAAGTTTAATTTTCGCAAATGTTTACCGTCTTACTTGTCTAATTTCAAAATTTCGTTTCCGGCAGATGGTGCACCACATCTTCTCCCGCCCGGACCGTATGGATGGTTGGGCCCGCAAGCTGTGGGAGATGCGACAGCACCTTGGAGCGAGAGGCAACTTCAACCCGGTGTTCCACGCTGGGGACAGCCCGCGAGACCAGATTCTATGAGTACAAGGCTTGGGTGGTTCTTGATCCGTTGCTGTCCGCCTGCACAGAAGCGGAGGTTCACCGCCGTCCGGGTGAACGAGATGATGCTTTTTCGGGATGTGGCTCAAGGCCGCACTCTACCTCGTGGACTACTACCACCCGAGCTAGTAGGGACACCTTCGACTTGGTGCGCGTCGCACTTTGGGGACTTTATAGTCCCTAGGTTCGGTGAGGATGACGATCCCGCTCGCGGGCATCGCCACCCTTATGACGCAGCAGGTCGTCAGCTACGACAGAGCAGTCGAGGAGACCAGAGTCCTGCGGAGGCAGCTTTGGGACGCCCGCGAGGAGGTTCAGCGCCTCCGGGAGTCCCTTCTCCGCTTTGAGGCCCGTGAGGCAGCAGAGGTCTCGAATAGTGCGAGTCGCCAGCGTTCACTCCTCCCGTGCTTCAGCGGTCTAGGCCTGCGCCGATGATCGCGGCGCAGCATCGCGTGCTCGGTTCCGCCCGCGCAGCCCGCTGACCCTCCCAGCGCTTGAGGATCTGGAGGAGTAGATGCTTATCGTTAGAGTAGCCTGACCTTTTGGGTATTAGCAGTACTTTTGTGATGTAATGCAAGTGTATCCATGAACCCTAAAGTGGTCTGTGTACCACTTGCCTGATGTAAAACTTATGTTGTTTAATCCTCTATGTTGTTTGCTTAATTATCAGTATGCTTTCTGTGTTCAAAGCTTTCTCCTGTCCCCTTCGCTCTTGTCCTTATCTTTGTTTCGCTCTATACTTGCCTTGAAATTCAATGTCTTACTTATCTATTCTTGTTTACCAAAGCCGCTGCAAAGCTAATCTCAGGTTCCCAATTGATGATGGATCCGTATCAGTGACGGTCGGACCAGTGAGCGGGTGCACCTGCCACCGATCAGACCACACTTGCCAGCGTAATTGCAATGCTGGAGCAGAATCGCTATCAAGGGGAACAGAACATCTTAAAAGTATTAGATCAGCAAGCACAATTACTGGAGCAGATAGCAGCCAGATCCCCTGGTGTACATGGAGGGAATAATGCCCCTCGGGATGGTTCTCCACTAACCATTCGATGGGCAGATTTCCAAAAGACACGTCCGCCAGTCTTCTCCCCCTCGGCTGACCCCATAGCAGCTGAGGATTGGCTTGTGGACGTGGAAAGAAAACTACGAACGGTGCAGTGTGACGACAAAGAGAAGGTGTTATACGCCTCCCACCTGTTGCAGGGAGCTGCAGCAACCTGGTGGATCAACTATCAGCGCACACTTCAGAACAGGGAAGTTAACTGGGAAGAGTTTTCCAATGCTTTCCGTAAGGCGCACATCCCCGATGGCATTATGGAAGCTAAGCGCCGAGAATTTTTAGCGCTTAAGCAAGGTGGTCGTACAGTCATGGAGTACTTGCATCAGTTCAACCACCTTTCCCGATTCGCCCCCGAGGATGTAGACAAAGAAGAGAAGAAAATGAGCAAATTCCGCGCAGGATTGCAGCAATCTTTGAAATTTCACATCTCAGCCATGAAGTTCAATGACTTGCATGCCATGGTGGACAGTTTGATCAACTCAGAAGAAGCCCGAGGAGAAATGGAAGACTACAGGAAGCGTAAGGCAGTGCATAAATCTCAGTCTTCTTCGCACATTGCTCAGCGGAGTAAGACCACGGGATCATCCTCATACCGATCCCCATCTTCCCGACAGTATGTGATGCTGCCGAAGAACCAGTCTGGCCAGTTCCAGCAGAGCACCTCTGTTCTACCACTTGCTCTCAAATGTCCCACCTGCAGTGGGAACCACCTTGCTAGTAGCTGCCCACGGAGGTCCAATGCTTGTTTTCACTGTGGAGAGATTGGTCATTATAGGGATCAGTGTCCCCGGAAGAGTCTGCCGTCAGACGCAGCAAAACTCCAAGTTCAGAATCAGCCGCAGGAGGCAAAGACACAGCCAGCCACTGCACCCCAAAGGAGGATTTCTGCAGATTAAGGCGCCAATCCCGGTCTCCAGCAGCACCGCAAACTTCTCGTCTCAGCAGCAGGGCAGAGGCCGCATCAGCCCACATTCTATGCAAGAGTGAACCATGTATCCGCAGAAGATGCAAATGGAGCAAGTGACATCATTGCCGGTATGTTCCCAATCAACTCCATACCGCATTGATTTTATTTGACCACGTGCAACGCATTCATTTATTTCAAAGAGTTTTGCCTCAAGAAACCAAGCTTGCCATCTGTTGCATTACCAAGGCCTTATGTGGTTGAAACCCACGGGTTAGAATGGAGTCCCACCGTGGGTGTGCGGGACTTAGCATAAAAATCCAAGGGGTAGATTTTAAAGCAGATTTGCTGCAGTTAGACATGTCAGGATTAGATGCCATTTTGGGCATGAATTGGTTAGCAAAGAACAAAGGCAAAGTAGACTGTGAAGTCAAAACAGTATCATTGGTCAATCCTGAAGGTCAGAGTGTGGTAGTGGAGACAGACTGAAAGGTACTGAAAGATGCAAGGAAGCGTATGATTAACATGATAGCAGCCACCCCTGATCAAGTACCAGTAGTACAAGAGTACCCCGATGTATTCCCAGAAGAATTGCCAGGAAGACCCCCTGACAGGCAAGTAGAACTTGCTATAGAGTTGGTACCCGCTACCAAACCCATTGCCAAGCATCAGTATAGGATGTCAGCTAGTGAGCTGAAGGAACTGAAGAAGCAACTAGATGAGCTACAAGAAAAGGAATTCATTCGACCAAGTGTCTCACCTTGGTCAGCCCCAGTTCTATTTGTGAAAAAGAAGAATGGAGAGTTGAGAATGTGTGTGGACTACAGAGGTCTGAATGCTGTCACAATCAAAAACAAGTATCCACTTCCAAGGATTGATGATTTATTTGATCAACTTAAAGGTGCCAAAGTGTTTTCCAAGATCGATCTGCGCTCGGGTTATCACCAACTCAAGATCCGAGAGCAAGATCGAGAGAAGACAGCTTTCATTACAAGATATGGATTATATGAGTTCGCGGTCGTACCCTTTGGTTTAACCAATGCGCCAGCTTATTTCATGAACCTTATGAATCTGGTGCATATGGACCAATTGGATCGATTCGTGATTGTCTTCATTGATGATATTTTGATATATTCCAAGGATGAAGAGGTACACAAGCAACATTTGCACATGGTGTTGACAAGATTGAGAGAACATCAACTGTATGCAAAGTTTGACAAATGCAGTTTTTGGCTAAAAGAAGTTGCTTTCTTGGGTCACATTATATCTGCAGATGGAGTCAAAGTAGATCCAGAAAAGATTTCAGCAGTTATGGAGTGGAAACAGCCCCAGACAGTGACTGAAGTGAGAAGCTTCCTTGGATTGGCAGGCTATTATCGCCGATTCATAGAAAGTTTCTCAAGAATATCTCGTCCCCTTACCCAACTGCTGAAGAAAGACAAACCGTTCACATGGACGGATGCATGCGAAGAAAGTTTTCAGATGTTGAAGACCAAGTTAACGACAACACCAATCTTGATCCTACCCAATCCTGAGAAGGAGTTTCAAATTTATTGTGATGCCTCGAAGCAAGGTTTGGGTTGTGTGCTTATGCAAGATGGAAAAGTAGTTGCCTATGCGTCAAGACAGTTGAAACCACATGAGAAAACTACCCAACGCACGATTTGGAACTAGCACCGTAGTGCATGCACTCAAAATCTGGAGGCACTATCTCGCTAGGGAATCGTTATAAGTATTCTCGGATCATAAGAGTTTGAAGTACTTATTCACACAACCAGAGTTAAACATGAGACAATGAAGATGGCTAGAGTCGATAAAAGATTATGATATTGAACTTCAATATCACCCGGCAAAGCCAATGTAGTTCTTGATGCCCTTAGCCGCAAGGCTCGCCCAAAGAAGGTCGGTATGGCGAGTACCCACGAGTTGAAAAAGGATATATTACAAATGAATTTGGTAATCACAGAGCGGGTGGAGAAGCGAGATTGGAAATTCAACCGCTCTTGATGGATCGATTAAAGCAAAGAGGATGAAGATGCGAGAGATTCAAAACTGAAAAGAAGATTCAAGAAGAAGGCTCAACCGATCATGCAATAGACGAACATGGAATCCTTACGTTCCGTGGCCGTTATTGCATACCCGACAAGAAGGAATTAAGAGAGTTAATCTTAACAGAGGCTCATTCATCTCAATTCTCAATTCACCCTGGAGGCACCAAAATGTATCAAGACTTGAAAAAGAAGTATTGGTGGAACTCGATGAAGAAGGAAGTAGCGAGTATGTAGCAAAGTGTGATGTGTGTCAACAAATCAAGATAGACCATCAGAAACCATCGGGATTGTTGCAGCCTTTGCCAATTCCGGAATGGAAATGGGATAGTATCGGCATGGATTTCATTACAGGACTTCCTAAGACTCGCGAGGGTTATGACGCTATCCGGGTCATTGTTGATAGATTGACCAAGGTGGCTCATTTCCTTCCGATCAAGCAAACTTACGGAAAGACAAGCTTGCCGAGCTATATCGACAAGGATAGTGACATTACATGGAATCCCAAAGAAAATTGTCTCGATAGAGGAGCACAGTTCACATCCAAGTTCGGGAGAAATTACATGAAGCTATGGGCACCGATTTGAACTTTAGTTCAGCATATCACCTCAAACAGATGGGCGCATGTAAAGGACAAACCGGATATTGGAAGACATGCTAAGAGCTTGTGCTATTGTGTATGGAGCAGCGTGGAATACTTGTCTCCCATTCGCTCGGTTCTCATATAACAATAGTTACCAAGCTAGCATCAAAATGGCACCATTTGAAGCTTTATATGGCGTAAAGTGCGAACCCCACCGAATTGGTCAAACAGTGAACGACAATTGATTGGCCCTCAAATTGCTCAAGATGCAGAGGCACATGTTAGAATTATCGAGGAAGGCTCAAGATTGCACAAGACCGATGTAAGAGCTACGCCGACAACCGCAGAAGGACTTGAGTTTCAAATTGGGGATTTCGTCTACATCAAAGTCACACCATTCAAGATAGTCAAGAGGTTTCAAGTCAAAGGCAAACTAGCACCGAGATACGTGGGTCCATTCCAAGTCATTGGAAGAGTTGGGGAAGTAGCTTATCAAGTACAACTACCACCCAACTTGTCAAGGATACACAATGTGTTCCATGTATCTCAACTTCGAAAGTGTCTACGACAGCCCACAGATGAAGTACCTCAGTCAGATATTGAATTGCAAGATGACTGCACATATGCTGAAGAACCACTACAAATACTTGAAACAACAGAGAGACAGCTCAGAAACAAGAATGTCAGATTCTGCAGAGTTCAATGGAGGAATCATACCGCGGATGAGTCCACTTGGGAACGAGAGTCAGACTTGCAGCGGGATTTCCCCAACTTACTCCCTGGACCAAGTTAATCTCGGGGTCGAGATTCTTTTAAGGGGGGTAGGTTGAAAAGCCCCAAAAATTCAAAAGGGTTTTTCTTAATTTTTTTTTCTGCAATTTTTGAGTGTAATTTCAAAACTTTCCGCTTTGGAAAGTGCTCCCCTCTGCGCTTTCCCTTTTGGGCGGTGCCGCCTCCCCCCTTGGCGCCCGCCAATCCCGCCTTCCTCCGCTCCTGGCGCCTCCCGCTCCTTTCCTCTCGCGGCGCCGCCTCTCCGCTTTCCCTCGCGCGGCGCACACCGCGCCGCCCGCGCCGCGGTCGCTCCCTCGCGCCGCGCCGCTGCTTCGGACGCGCGCCCCCTCCCGACCGCCGGTCCGAGCGCCGCCTCGCCCGCGCGTGCGTTGTCGCCTCTTCGTCACCTGGGTCCCACTCGCGCCTCCCTTCCTCTCCTCTCTCCCGCGCGAAGCGCCCGCCCACGCCGCTCGGCCAACAGCCTCCTCCGTCGCCATTATTGCGCTCGCACCGCCCCACGTCGCGGAGGAGACGCCCGAGCAACCACCTGTCCTCCCCTTGACCTCCAGCTCCATTGGCCACCTCCTCCCCTCGGGTTCCCTTTTCCCCACTCGGGCATAAAGCCCCCTCTCGGCTCTGCCGGTCTTTGCTCCCGAGCTTCACCACTGCCCCATTCTCCTCCCGCCACTCCTGTACACCTCCCGAGCTACCGATTGTTTCCCGTCGCCGCCCAATCGCCGCCACCATCGCCTCTGCGCGGTGACACCGCAGAGCGGATCTTCCTCCCTCCTCCATTTCCGATTGTTTCCACCTGAGCTTCTCCTTTACTTCCTAACCACGTTGGTAACCTTGTCCGCCAGGTCGTCGCGGTGGAGCTCCGTCACCGGTTCACCGCCGCCTCTACCGTGCGCCGTGGCGCCCATCCTCGACGCCTCGCCTTGGCCACCGCCACCAACGTGAGCACCATACTCCACTCACCGTGAAACTACCCCGATTCGCCCCTCACCGCCGGTGACCCTCCGCCACCAAATGGCCGAGACACCCCGTCTCCCTCCTGTTCTCTCCTTCGACCCCTTGCCTTCCAACCACCCGAAATGGGTTCCCCTCTCGAAGACGCGCCTGCCGGTGCCCTTGGTTGCCGCCGACGAGCCTCCTCGGTGCCCAGCCGCCACCGCCGCTTTGGCCACCGCCGGGCATCGCCGCAGCGGGAGGAGGAAGACGACCTCCTCGCCGCGACGTGGCCCCATCCTCGCCCTCCGTGCGAACGTTGCCGTTTCATTCGGGCCATCGATGACCACCTCCTCCACCGTCCGATGCTCATAAAGATCCCACTTCTCCTCCGTCCGATCGATCCATAACGCTTCGCTCGTTTCCCCTCCTCAACCGCCGGATCCACCCCACGCTTCATCCCACCCGCCCGCTCCGCCCCATCGGGCTGTCCACCGCACCACGTGTCGCCCGCCGGGGCCGTGGAGGCGCGCGGAATGGGCCGTCTTGCCTTCCTTCGCCCCGAAGCGCGCAGCGCACGCGTGGGCTGCGTTCGAATCATGGGCCGGGCCGCATCAGAGCGAATCGGCCGGGCCGCACTGTTCCAAATCTTTTCCCGATTTTTCCATTTTCCAAAACCCAAATAAATCCAATTAAATCCCATAAAATCACAGAAAATTCCAAAATTCCCAAATTTCACCACCTTGCTCGTAAAAATGCCCTGAACCCATTTTTGGCCTCCTTTCATCCAAATTCATTCCACATAAAATTCTAAAATTCCATTTGGAGTGTTTATGCAATTTATTCCTTTTTCAAATTAGTTTGTTTTCCTCGCTTGATTAGTTCCAAGCTGGTTTTAATTATTTTTGTTTGTTTACGCTAGTCTCGGAGATCCGGAGGTTCAGTGCAATCCGGAACCGTGTGTTTCTTCGTTCGAGCTTGGGAGATTATTCAAGTTAACGGCAAGTCGCAACTCCTTGATCATTTTGATTGCCCATGACTTGTATTTATGTAATATGCTAGTTTCATTAATGCTAGTTGTGAAATGTTAGTTTATGTAAAATAAAATGGTTTAGAATGACATGCGATATAGATATGACCTACCACCGTTAAATGCCATGTTTAAATTGAAACCCGCCATTGTAACCTAGAATTATCTTATGTGTAGTATTATCACATGTAGGATTATTATTATTATCTCATGCAAAACTTGTCACTAATAAGGTTGTGGCCGTGGGCGTAGATTTGTAAAACTCGGTTGGGTAAGGTGGTATGGGACACCGGACCCTAGGGTGGCAGTGCATGCGTGCACAAGTTAGGGTAAGTGCGTTGTGGGAAACTGCGAGACAGTCTTCGCCCACCGGTTACCCTAGAATGGAGGTTGCGGACCTCGGGAAAATATAAGGACTAGACCCTTGTGCCAAGCAAATGACATAGTACCCGCTCAACCACAGGTGTTGACTTGTCAACCCTGGTTTAGTATCTGCTCAACTTGAGTGAAGCCCTGCATTGGGAGTCTGTGCGGATTGCGGATCCGGACTAAGACAACGATAGGTCCCCTCAACTCGGGCTCGGCGTTCCGTGGTGGCCAACGGATACCCGGGGTTGTGTGGATGTCGCACCTATCGGGTGGAGTGTATATCAAGGGTTGAGCAGCGAAAAGACCCGGTTCCTTAGCTCAGTCATGAGGGTTAAGGGTGCATGTGGGTAAAGTTGAGCAACTCTGCAGAGTCAATTAAATGGTATTCGAATACGCCGTGCTTCCGGTTAATGAAGCTGTGTCACTTGGGTGATTCCAGATGCAAAGCTTAAGTAGAATTTGCAAGTGTTTTAACTGGCTTAGTTGGATAATGAACACTTCGTGAAAACCCCTAATGTTAAGAAGTAGTTTTTGTCTGGTGAATTTCTAAAATGTTTGCAAATAAAATTGCATCCACTCAAAGTCAATAAACCAAATATATTGCCATTCCTTGATGTTCCCTGCAATTAGTAAGTCAGGTTTCCCGTTGCGATTTGCTGAGCTGGTTGGTAGCTCATGGCTTGTTAATCCCCCTTTTAGAGAATCAAGACGAAGAGGAAAGTTTCCCTGTCGAGGAACCCCCTGCGGAGCTGTTCTTCGACGAGGATCCTTGGCTTTAGGTCTTCGCCGCGCTCAAGCGGATTCTGGAAGTCTTTTGTATTGTAAATATACTTTGGGCTTGCACGCCCCGCTGTGGAAAACTGGATGTTAATCCTTATGTTAATTATATGCTGGACTTTGGTTTTAAGCATGCAATGGTATACTCTTGCGCGACGTTCCATAACTGTTCATGCGTGAATAGTTGCGGAATGCCGTGTCCGTATGCGCCCCTGGAAACGGGGGCGTTACAAGGGCATCCCAGCCATCCAAGGGAGAGATCGATGAGAGAGAGCCGAAAGACCAGGAGCAGCTGATTGATGAAACTAGACAGAGAAGCGAGCTACCCATCCTTCCTTTGACTTCTTTGCTACATATCATCATCTCCAGCCTGGCCTTGCTTTTCAAATATACTCCACCATTGTGTTCTCTCTCTCTCTCTCTCTCTCTCTCTCTCTCTCTCTGTCTGTCTATCCATCCATCCTTGTCTGTATCTCCCAAGAACCTGCAGTGGTCGCTACTGACTAGGCAAGGGTAGCCCACAACTAAGCTGCAGGAAGATCAAGAAGGAGCTAGCTAGCTAGAAGCCATGGGGAGGGCTCCATGCTGTGACAAGGCCAGTGTGAAGAAAGGGCCTTGGTCACCTGAGGAGGATAGGAAACTCAAGGAGTACATTGACAAGTATGGCACCGGCGGCAACTGGATTGCTCTCCCTCACAAAGCTGGTAAGTAATACACATGCATATATGCATGTTTAATTTGATCGGTCCATGCATGATCTATCTATATGCTTCTCTGTTTGGGTGTACAATACCTATGCAGGTCTGAAGAGGTGTGGGAAGAGCTGCAGGCTGCGGTGGCTCAACTATTTGAGGCCAAACATAAAGCATGGGCACTTCTCTGATGACGAGGATAGGATCATCTGCAACCTCTTTGCTAGCATTGGAAGCAGGTGCTCTAGCTACATAGCTACTTTTTACTTGCACATATATGCATATATGGTTAATTTGAATGCATGGCTAGATAGACGAATATGCATGCATGTCCCTGCATCTGATTGCATGCATGTAATCTGGTTTCTTGGAGACTTTCTGCTTCCCCTTTTAATTTACCATGAAAATAATGGAATGGAACTTCTCATCTTTACAAGCACACGGCATATCATTCCGTAATTCTCAAGTAAGCCAAAAAATTAAGCGAAAGAGTTAGCTAGTTGTAGATGGAAATTTGGCTAAATATATACACAATTTTATGGCTGCGTGCAGGTGGTCCATCATCGCAGCACAGCTCCCAGGGAGGACAGACAACGACATCAAGAACTACTGGAACACCAAGCTCAAGAAGAAGCTCATGGGCCTGCCTCCCACGCAGAGGTCCAAATCAATGAACCATCACAAGCAGCAGCAGCAGCAGCAGCAGCAGATCTTCTTCCCTGCAGCAGCAGCACCAATTTTCGGCGACGTCAGTACTACTACTGGAGCAGCAACAGCAGCTCCGACACCACATGATCATCTCTTCTCGCTGCAGCACCTCGCCGCTCCTCATCAATACAGCAGCAGCAGCTACAACTCTAGTAATTGTTCATCCCTTCTCACAGCCAGCGGCGGCCTCCTCATGTTTGGAGGCGACCAGCAGCAGATGGTCACGAGCTCATCGTGTTCGGACAACGGCGGCCTCTACTTTGAGCTCTGCAACAACAGCAGCGGCAATAGTGCCAGTGTGGGCTTGGAGAGCATCATCTTTGGCGGCTTCGATACCATGCAGAATAAGCTGTTTCCTGCCGGGCACAACACAAATGGTGCTAGCCTGCTGGATCATCAGCTGTACATAGGCAGCGGCAGCGACAACAACAATGATGCTGCCTCCTGCTATGAGCATGAGATGAAGCCATTTTTGGTTGTGCCGAGCGGCAGCACTGGTCTTGGTCTCGCCGCCGGTGGTGCAACCAGCAGCTTATTCTACGGCGAGGCCGGGACAGCAACGGGTGGTGCTGCAGCCGGCGAAACCCACGGGAGGTTCCTATATTAATTACTCAGGGTACATTATATTCCGTAATTATATTGGACATGCAGGGGATCACGCACTTACTTGATTACTAATTTGCATGCATATATTATATATGTTGTAATATCGGCCGGTTAGTCCCGATCACACGAACGAATTACCTAAATGAGGCCCATTAGCGGTTAAACCTCACGAGACATGGGTGTCTAATTTAGTCTTATATTGCTTATTGAATCATGAAGAATAACCCTCAAACATATATATAAGGGGAACATAGGGCTCTAATTGTACTCGCCTAATAGTCTCTTATCCACCCATCTATTTAGAGAAAGGCTTTGGGGACTACCTCCTATGTCTTCTACTTTTATGTGATTGTTCGTCAGCGCGCAACGCGATTGTAACTCTAAAAATATAAATGTTTCCTTATATTTTCTTCTTGGTTTAGCCAGGTTTGCCTGAAATATGGCATTGTTGGCCTGGTCCAAACATGGCATGGCCCACCATTTAAATAGGTCATGCTAGCCTGGCCTGATAACCCATGCCATGTTTGGGTTGATACCTTGGCCCAGTGGGGCTGGCTCCGCATGGCATGAATAATATTGGGCTTGGTATGTGTCGGACCTGAAAAATTAATTTTCGAACCTTATGTATTTACTGTGCTAGTCCTATTATCAGTGACTAGCACATAAATATTACAATATTGTATTATATCCATACGCGCATGAATAAACAGAGTAGTATATAATACTAGACATGCGAACGTAAGCTTATATAGCTTAACTTTGACAAAAGGACCGACAGGCCAAATAATTCGCATAACAAGCAAATAGAAGTGGAAATACTGATAAATGAGACAAATTCTGGTAAGCATGCCATGGTCTATCATAGGCAACTGACTGGAGTTAAACCTTAGCAAATACGTTGTCTTTACTGAAACCCGCTATGTGAAAGTAAATTGATCTGGAGATCTCCTTTCTCAGATAGTACAAAGATGTACTCCGTAAGACTTTATGCAAAGTTATATAGTATGCAAACTGATACGAAGGTGGCTATCTAATCTAATTTACTTTGCAAAAACCTACTTTTATTTGGGATTACGAATAATATATGGCAAACAAAAGTCGTAAATGCAGTTGACATTTGATAAAAAGTAACAAGTAAGTAATATAAACATAAATCCCTCGTGCAACCACCACCACCTCCTGCAACCGCCATCTTCTACTCCCCTGATCCCTCGTGCCGCGCCTCCTCCTCCTCCTCCTCGGTGCCATGGTAGAAGGGGGCCGTGGTCGAAGGGGGAAGTGGTCAACGTCGAAGGGTTGTGGTCGAAAGAGACAGTGATTGAAGGGGGTAGTGGTCGAAATCAAAGTTGGCAGTGGTCGAAATTGGGGCCGTGGTCGAAGTCGGGGCTGAGCAGGCTGGCGCCAACAATCGAGCGATAGGGCACAAGCGCACCGGAGGCCTGCCAACGTACGACCACCAGCGATGGTCGACCACTCTCGACCTATGATCACGCGCGATGATCGACGGCTTCTAACTTACGACCACGAGGTATGATCGATAGCTTTTAATTTACTACCATGAGCACTGGTCGATGTCTTTTGACTTACGACCACGAGGTGTGGTCGATGTCTTCCAACTTACAACTACGTGCGCTGGTCGATGTGTTCCGACTTACGACCATGAGGTATCCTCGATGGCTTCCGACTTACGACCACGAACGATGGTCGCCGGCTTCTGATGTACAACCATGAGCCATTGTCAAAGACTCCCGATTTAGGACCACGATCGATCGTCGACTGCTGCCAACTTACGATCGTCGACCGCTGCCAACTTATGACCACCAGCAATGGTCGACCGCTCCCGACCTACGATCACGCACGATGGTCGACAGCTTCCGACTTACGACGACGAGGTGTGCTCGAGGGCTCCCGACCTACGACAACAAGGTGTGGCCGATGTCTTCTGACTTATGACCACGAGATGTGATCGACGGCTTCCGACTTACTTGATGGATTTAAAAACTTTTAGAACATGTTTGTACGCATATTCTAAATTTTTTTACCACCCGTGAGTTTTAAAACATGTAGTATAATAATTTTTAAATATCCATAGATTCAACTAGTACTGTGTGTGTGTGTAACGCACACACCATGATTTCAAATACGCAAATTCAACCTAAATACGGGGGTTTTTATTGAAAATTGCAGTTTTAGGTACATACCTATATATAACAGTTCAAATGAAATACATACCTTTTAAAAAATATACTTGAATTCAAAGATTTTGAATGAATTTAGATCACATATTTTACTGATTTTTATGTAAAATTGGTACATACCTACAATCAAATTATCATAAAAGGCAACTGCAGTTTGGATTTTAATTTGAAGTTGTTTGAACTAGTTACACTTGATATCAAAAAATTTCATATTTTTTAATATGATATATCAAGAAAATATTTATTTTTTATCATAGTATCAGGCACCACGCAGGGGCGGGCCCAGCGGGTAGTCCATATAGGACCAAGACTACCCTGCCACAGTACAATTTGGCCCAAAAAAATCCCGTGCCCTAACGGCCTAACCCACGCTCCGCGCCTCCGCCCAGTGCCTGGCTCCGCCGACTGCGCCCATCCGCCTCCACTCCGCGTCTCCGCCAGGCTCTCCCGACTCCCGGTCTCTCCGCCAGTCCGCCTCCGCCTCGGCGCCTCGCCCGCCTCGCCTCTCGGCGCGCTCCGCCTCGCTGAGCGGCGCGGCACCGGCGCTGGCCGGCGATCGGCGAGTCTCGGTGGCCTCCGCCGACCGCCGTCCTGGTGGCCTTGCGCCCTTGCTGCCTTGCTGGCTTGCTCCCGGCAGACCGGCTTGCTGCCTGTGCTCTGTGTGAGTCAGGGGCGAAGTCAGCAGGGTGGCTTAGTGAGGCTCGAGCCTCACCTCCCCCGCGCGGCGGAAACCCCCCGGGCGAGCGCCCGCGGCAGCTGGAACAGTCTATGGCGCAGGTGCGTCGCATCCTGTACTCCATGGCGCGTTTCGCTGCCTCCGCTCTTCGATCCGCGTTGCCCTAATCACAGCTCCCGATTGGGATTTCTCAGGCCGGCCGATGAAGATGAGCGCTTGTTGGTTGCAGCGGGTAGGTGGCCGTCGACTCGTGGGCCGTCTCCGGCAAGCTAATCGGTCGACTGCGACGTCGCTTTCCACGAGGTTGGTAAAAATTTCCGATTCACCGTTTTTATTAGATGTAGGGCGTTTTTGTGGTGCCTTTTGTTTTATTTGAGAAATGTCCTTGTTTATGTGCTCGTGTAGATCAAGTTGGGGATTTGGTTTGTAGGATTATATTGTGCAGTGCGTACACGAGCTTAATCTGGTGCGAAATTATGTTACTGTGATATCTAAGTGTGGTTGTGCAGTTGTTGGCTTAGATTAACAAGGGGTCTGGTTTTCTAAGATTAGATGAGGTGGGCAGCAATTTTGGTTAGGTATACTTTGGATTTAAATTCTGGGTCCGCCACTGGCACCACGGTGTGGCAGTTTATTTGCTTGGTTGATGCCAGGGTTAACTGGTACAGCTTGCTAGTAATAGTGTCGTGACACGCTGCATGTAGCACTAGCTAGAGTACTAGAGATCTTTCTCTCTCGGTGATATCTCTCTCTGCTCCTCGTGTTGTGTGTTTCAGTCAGGCCTTTGTAAAGTACATGCCACAGATCTACTAATATATGTACAGCTAGCTAGCTGCTATAGCTTATATATATATATATATATATATATATATATATATATATATATATATATATATATATATATATATATATATATATATATATATATATATATATATATATATATATATATATATATAAATAATAGAGGGCACCTAGGTGTCCTGACACCTAGTCTCCTTACCATTGGATTGCTTTTAGATGCGTGCTAGTGTGATTGAGACTTTCCATCCATGATTAAGACTTTCCTTCCATGATTGATTTAGCATGCCTAATATATTACATACCATTGCTCTAGCACGTATCTAAAAGCAATCTAACGGCAGGGAGCCTAGGTGTGCAGGCACCTAGGTGTCCCATTTCAAATATATATATATATATATATATATATATATATATATATATATATATATATATATATATATATATATATATATATATATATATATATATATATATATATATATATATATATATATATATATATATATATATATATATATATATATAGTGTGCGTGCGTGTGTGCGGTCGATCTGTTGCAGGCAGGGCTTGGGATGGGAAAGATGTATTGAGCGATGGCTGATGCAGGAACCCGAATCCTCGATTTCTTTGGCCTCTGGGAGTGCCAGCTCTGCTCAGCTCTGAGTCGGACGGAGCGAGCGAGCGAGCTGCACAACGCATACGATAAGTCTAGGGTAAAAAACGATGATAATTTATTGTAATTTTTCTGTTTTACCTCTCATAAAACACACACTGTGGATTGGGATCGTTTTGTTGTTTCCGAGAATGTATGCATGCAGTGTGACCTGTTTCTAATATGGCAGCATGCATGCATGTATTAATCTCCATGGGGTATCTGGTTTTATTTACATTGGACTTGACTAATTAACCAATGGTAGTCTGGTTCATTTAGCATTTATCTTCACTTAATTTTATAATTCTTTTGTCTATTCGTGTGGTGGACTTTAGACTTACATTACGGAACGCAAGGAATAGTTGTTTATGAATACTAGTACTAGCTATTACCGTGCTAGGGCAAATCCTAATTAAGGAATGATTGCAATATGGTCCCATTAAAAAATTACCATCGCACGCAGGACATGAGCTTGCACGGCCATTGCCCCCACTAATTCGCCTTTTAGTACTACGGCGACGAATTAACCGACCCATCGTTGAGCTAGATAGGTAGTACATATTACTATATATTGACCTTAATCTTCTGTCCTCTTAACACATATCATGAGAGAAGATGAAGCATCGTACAAAAATTTCAACTCTAAATTAACTTAGTACAGAACAGGAGACCAAAAATACCAAAAAATTATCAGTGAATAATGACTTATATTTATCCTTTCCTTTTTCATTTCGTATTCACTTTCTAGTGAAAATTTTCTTTATTCCTCCATGCGTAGATTAAATTTAGGTTTGAAATTTTAATATATGGTAGTTGCTTCTGTATTCACAATATCAATTTATTTTAGCATTTTCACGGCCGCTTAATTGCATGGTTCTTTTAGATAATTAAGGACTATATTACATGGTTCTTTTAGAATATCGTATTACCTATGCATGAAAGTTTTTTTAAAAAAAGGAGATATAGGGGGACATATTATACAATCATATAAAATTTGAAGATCAAACTCGATCGTATTTAGAAGATACAAAACTGACAAGGATAAAAAAATGAATAGTGATGAACACTGAAAAATCACTATTTATACCGAATTTACCCTTTTCATATATATATATAAGTAACACGTACGAAAGTAACGCCGGGTAATCTGCTAGTACGGGGACGCCAATTGGACAATGTACGTACGTACCTGGCCGGTACACAGTATTACGTACGAGCGAGGTAACGGCAGGATGAAGCAATGATGAATCGATCGTACGTGCGATGCCCAATTCAAGTTGGACGTATACATGTAGTACGTACGTACGTACTCGTCTAGCTACGCGCAGGAATAAAAATTGATTCAACTTAAGTGCTAGCTCCTAATTAGTAGCGTTAAGTGCTCCTAATTAGTAGCGGAGTATTATATATGTTTACTAGCCACGACGTAGGCCCTGTTTGTTTCCACTTAAGATTATTATAATCTAGCTTATAGGTGAGAGATTATATAAGCTAGATTATAATAAGCTGGTGGAAAATAAGCTGTCAAGTGTTTGGCAACCTGGATTATCAGAGTTATGGATTGTTGTATTCGAATGTTTAAAGACTACAATGTCCTTGAGAGAGGCAAGGGAGTTGGGGGATGGATGAATGGCAAAGGTGGGTAATATTCCTAAAGTTTTATGGTCCTTAAGATAAAAGGTGGATCTATAAGCTGAAATAAGCTCCTTTTTTGAGCTTATTAGATTACAATAATCTGGGCTATTAGATTATAATAAGTTACCTTATAATCTAGGCTGTTTGTTTCCACTTATAATTATAAGCTAGATTATAATAATCTTAAGTGGAAACAAACAGGGCCGTAGTCGTGGCGCTTACATCAAGCTTGGGCCTCGCTAGCTAGCTGGGTCAGTAGTACCTATTCTAGTGCATCACCCTGGACTTGGCTGGAAATGGTAATATGACACGGCCCACAGATACAATACTAGCTAGTAATAATATAACTTGTGATTGGGCCTAGCTATATCTGAATATGCAACGTTGCAAATTTACGATTTTTTTTGAAATAATCTTTTTTTATTCTGAATTACAATAATATGTCTTTGTTTTCTATTTTACATTAATGATCCTCTGTTGCTCCACCGTTGAGCCACTTGGGCTAATCATCCAACGGTTGCGCGCTAACTGTCCAAGTCGCCAATCAGTTGAGCGACTAGGGCTAGTCGCCCAACGTTTGAGTGACTTATCCGCTAGTCGCTTAACCGTTTAGCGACTACTTGCTGCCAGGTCATCCACTTCTTTTTTATCCGACCCCCTCACAATCTCTTTCACCATTTCTCTTACGAGAGAACGCGAGGAGCTTGGGAGAGGAGAAAAAAGAGGGGAAGTAAAGATGGGGAAAGGTCGTAAGAGGGGGGAGAAGGTCGCGAGAGGTGGAGAAGCAGAGAAGCTCAGGAGAGGGAGAGAAGGAGAGGAGCTCATGAGGTAAGAAAGAAAGACGAAGGAAACTCGTTGATAAGGAGAAAATGTCTTCGTATGAAGGTAATAGTCGCATCCATTCTTGTTCTCATCTGAATATAAGCAACATGTCGCTGCTTATTGGTTTAGTACGTATTTAGTGAATGTATGTTGACAAATGATAATATTTGCAGTGAGAAATCAATCATGTCCGAGCCCACAAGATTGAAAATACATTACGGTGTTGGTACGATTCGTAAAGGTCCATACGATGTTAGTACGATTCATAAAGGTCCATACAGTGTTGACCTGAGCAGTTTCCCACAAGTCAGTTTGGTGTACCCAGATGCGAAGAATGCTTTAATCGGAGATGTCCTGCACTGGTTCACAGGCAGTTTCTCCTTGGACTCCGAGATGTGCAGTGTCATCCTACATGGGCTTCGGAGTCAGTCTGCCATGCACATTCGGTGGGAGTTGAGGAGACTAATGTGCACGGTTGCATAGAAAGGCTTTGTGGAAGGCTACTGCAATGTGGATATAAGTGCATGCTACTCGTGCAAGCATGTCTAAAGGGAGTCACAGGAGGCCCTGCCGATGGCAATTGTCTGGTTGGTGGGAGCAACTCGGGCACATAGTGCGTAGTTCATGAAGAGGACACAGTGACTGATGTTTCGAAGACAGAATTGGAATATCACACACTGGGCCTACTGGACAGGTGGATGCAGATGTTGCTGAGGTAGAACAGGAAGACACACAACGCACGTTGAGCCCACTGGGCAGGAAGACGCAAGGGAGCATGTCGATATATAGTGTGTCAGATGGAGATCGATGACCGGACGGCCTGGGCTGAGGAGGAAACTTTAGAAGAGGATGGCGATAACTCTTCCGATGAGGACAAATGTCCCTTACTGCAGAGATAGAATAGGTTAGATATTGAGGGTTTTGTTGTGCACGACGAGCATGAATCACCATGAGAGTACCATGGTGTGGAGGTTTGGCTTCATGCAATATTTGCTGACAAGAGATCACTGTAGGATGCCATTAAGCTATGAGCCTTGTCTATGCAGTGGACGTTTCGGGTCCTAAAATCTAGCCAGTAGC
This sequence comes from Dendrocalamus sinicus, assembly GCA_036346575.1. Taxonomy (NCBI): domain Eukaryota; kingdom Viridiplantae; phylum Streptophyta; class Magnoliopsida; order Poales; family Poaceae; genus Dendrocalamus; species Dendrocalamus sinicus. The sequence goes on from CM070665.1 coordinate 36,194,956, forward strand.
AGTATGCATTGTCTACAAGCAAGTTGGTTGTCCTTGGTATGTGCATGCACGTAGACCCAAGTACGAGACTAATTGGATTGGCTCCAAGATGGAGGCACACTCCTGCGTGCGCAGTAGTATTTTGTTGAAGCATCGCAACCTAACGTCCACCTTCATAGCCAATCTCATGTACTGAGAGATAGTGAAGAAGGACTTGTAGGCCAGCAATCATGGTGGCTATCGAGCAGAAATTTAAGTATAAGATTAGCTACGAGAAGGCATGGCGTGCAAAGCATAAGGCTTTGGAAAAGAGATTTGATTCTTTTAGGCAGTTTACGATAACATTCATCCTAAGAGCACAAGTCCCCTACATTAACATTTTGCGCATCTACATTATTTGACGTTAGGATTTCCTAAGTTTTTTCTTGTCCTAACTTAGCAAGTTATATTAAACCTATCATGTAATAACAGTACACGCAGATGCCATACATTTCGACAATTAACGCTGATGACTCATTTTGCCAAATCCAATCGTATTCAGCTACACCGGTCAAAAAAAACATATTCAGCCAGAGGGGGAAAGTAGGGTACTATCATGTGCATGTACAGAAACAAAAAATAATTGCTTCCAGAGCAACATGGGAAGCAAATGAAGATGACAACATTCTACCCGCAAAGGCATCGTACCACGAGTTGTACCCCTCCTATGAAGATAGGAATTGCAATGTACCTATGAAACTGCAGAGGAAGGGCTAACCAGGAATTAAGATGATAAAAAGGGCTAGGTTTGGAAGTAAAACCTTCAGATTGGCTAACATTTACTGTAGTTCTCCTGCCTTGACCTCAAATTCTTCTCTGGTTGATAGTATCTTTACACGAACCATGCCTCGTTCCCACTCAGATTTTCCAACCAAAATCAGCCTACTAGCATTTATCCTCTCGGCATGTTTAAATACCCTGGTAGTTGTAACAAGCATTACAGAGATAGCATAGATAACAATCTAGTAGCTACACCAAGAAAATTCAATATAACGAAAGGTATACCATTTTAGACGCTTGTCTTCTACAAGGTCTACAGCTCTGCCTTTATTCCGCAGAAAGGAAGCAACACTAGATGCTGGCCCTTCAAGCTCCTCATCCAATGGGAAGACAATGTCATCTATTTGACGTGACAGATCAGGCAAAAGACCCTTTTCTTTCAGCAGCTGCCAGAATGTAAATTATAGTGTTGATGTTACTGCCTCTGAAACTGTTAACACAAATTCACAATGACGTATACACAGTGATAATCCTTTTCATTTGAATTCATGTTCCTAGTACTAGCCCAGGGCTTGATGTTAGCCCGGGGCTTGCTGTAATGCATATCTTCTGAATTTGCTAGTGCTGTTTTCTACTTCATATTAGCAGGTGCTGTTCATATCTTTATTAAAGATCAATGTAAAAGGAACTTAGTGTTCGACCAAGCAGCCTGCTTCACTACACAGGGAAAACGAAACCAAAGAAGGGATAAAGTATATCATACTTCCACTATAACAGCATCTCCAAATCCAAAGCCACAAGCTGGAATATCTTCACTTCCAAATGTTGAAAGAAGTCTATCGTACCTTCCTCCACCACAAACTGCTCGCAGTTTTCCTTCTCTATCAAAAGCCTACAAAAAATGGAACAAGAGAGTTTGAAATGAAATACGGGCTGGTAGCAAGAAAAAATGGAGTCCGGGATGTATTAGGTAAAAAGAAAAACTGAATGCCATAGCAACAACAAGCCTGAAGAACCCATATATGCTCTGTTGTAACAGCACCAGCTATATGATCAGGACGTTAATGTAAAATTGTAACCTGCCATCTGCATTACCAATTGTGACATCTAACTTAAGTACTCGTAATGATGCAATTTGAGGTGCAAAAACTAACAGAAATATGCAACAAAATCTCACAGAAAGAATTATTGGTAATTCCTAGCTTTAAGCCCACATCACTTCCTGTATCGAGTATTGTTTTGTAAATAGAGGAAGCACTGTTGGCTGAATGAAGGATATAGCATCTCTTGTCAAATGAGAAATATAGGGTGGGTTTTTTTTGAGCTATGGCTTATGGCTTAAAATTTTGAATTCTGACTATTCGCGAAAGGCAGTACGCAGAGAAAAATAGTTGTATGCGATTTTGGCCGATACAGCAGAACGCAGTACACTTTTCACTACAATCTTTCTGTTGACCCCACCTCGAAAAAACACTCCGTTTGAAAACTAGTTACTGTATCATAAATTATAAGCCACAAGCCATAAGTGCAGAAGAAGGGAGCCATATCTTGTATAATTTGATGATATAGCCATTTCTCTGCTTGTTAGCAGCCCTGCAAATTGTAGAATAAAAGAAATACTATGGCTTTATTTAAGATAAAGAGATGCATCAACAGCAACCTCGAAAACAATCCCTGTGTAGTATGCAAGGCCACGAACAACAGATGCATCAAAACAAATCCAATCAGCATAACCATATTGCTCAGCAAATGAGAAGAGCTTCTTCAAGTCAGCAACAACTTCAACACCAGAGCCTAGCACCTCTGCATGAGAATATCAACATTAAACATGAGCAATGACCACCTTTCCCAAAGGATTCAATGATTGCAAATATGGATAACAGAAGTCAAAATTGTCAGACCAACAACAAATTTAACACAAAAATCCCATAGAACCACATAACTCCTGTTAAAATTTTTAGCCCATATGATCTTAAGGTAATGTTCAAAGAAAATGCATCTTCAATTTGCAGAGTTTGTTGATGAAATATGGACAACACACAAAAAACATGTCGAGCACTGAAGTCAGGAGAGAACCTTCAAGCTTGGATAGCGACTTGAGAGAAAGCACTTCAATGATACCCTGTATAGCTTCAGATGACAGCCCAACCGAAATCAGTTCCTTTTCAATTTCTTCTCTAGTCAGTTTTCCCAACTGCACAATAGTAAACTCAGAATGCAAGATGCAGACACAATACCAACATGAAGATAGCAACAAAAAATCACAGTAATGCATGGATATTCAGTGTACACATATGCAACACAACTGCAACAATGATCTGTTGCACATTACAATCAATGGATAACAGGACTAGAGTTTTGTGATAACTGATCACCGGTTACTTGCAGGTTTTCATCTAAATTACATCATTACTTAAAGAAAAATTTTGATCAATGCTCAAGGTGATAATTATCCTAGAATATCAAGACCTACTGGAGACCATGGTTGTGCATGCCTCATAGTTCATTAAACAATCTTTTGGATAAAATGCCATTATCATATTCTTTCAACACCCTCTGGACATTTGATAAAACTGTTGGTCCTCTAGTCAATCGATGCATCAATTTATAATGAGCTGAAGAAGAGAAACTATCCTCCTACTTTGATTTGCAATTTGAAACTATTAATGACCACAACTTGCCAGCTGCCAAGCTTCAAAGTACAATGGGCAAGAAGACATCATGGCACAGCAATCAAATTTCACTGAGGACAGTTTGGGAAGTCATTAGCAGGATTTGGACATACTTTATCAACAATAACACAAACTTCAGTAAACAAATGTTCTGGTATGGAGTACATATTCAACACAGCCTGAAGAACCTGGAGAAAACAAAGGTCCGTCAGCCAAAAAACATAGATGCTAATATACGTATGCAGTGAAATATATGAAGCAGTTATCAAGTGGAAGCCATGGCACCATTTAGTTCTATCAATGGAGTTCCAGCTCCTTGGTGAAATATAAGAAATGAAAAGGATCTGTAATTTGTTCATTTCTTCATCACCATGAAGCAACATGATTATGTATCGCATAAGCTCACACTAACCTAAGTGCAAACTGTGATAAATGAAATATTGAGACCGAACTGATTTGTTTACTTTTAGAGGGCAAATGGCCAAAAGAAACAACATCATAAACATCAAAAGCAAATATCAGAAAAAGTTTTTAGGGATGGAAAAGGTGAATTATATGGATAAGGGGTGAATGACTGAAAGGTTACCTTTCGGCTGGACACTCGGATCCCCACATCTGAAGATGTAATTCCAAGACGTTCAAACAAGAGAACAATAGCTTGAAGAAGTTCAGCTTCGGCCTGATTTTCAAGAATGCGAAGTCAATTCTGAATCAATTCAAAACGAAAACATACAAGGTGCTGCAGTGTAGCATAGCAGCATCTTGAATCAGTAAATCAGCAGAAGGACCTTACATGGACAACTACGAGTCCCAGAATGGACATACCCGAACTTTAGGCACACCAAAAATATCCATATTCCATTGATAATGCTCACGCCGTCTTCCCCTTGTCATACGTTCATATCGCCAGCATTGTCCTATAGTAAACCATTTCAGTGGAAGGGAGACTGATTTTCTAGACAGAAGAAAGGTAGGCGAAAATCACATATTGACGAACAATTCCATAAGATGAGAAGTTGTCCTTGGACAGAAATGAAATGAAAGTGCTATTTAGAATTGACAAAATATGAGCAGATCCCAAACATGGCATGGAGAAATCGGCTTGAAAAAGGCATACATACCCTTGCTTGATCACTAGGCGTGCCAAGGAAGGGGTGATTTCAGGCCTCAGAGCAACTTGGCGCCCCCCTTTATCCTCGAAGTTATAAAGCTGCATAATACAGAGCGCAATGTTTCATGGCTAACACATGAATACTATTAGTAGATGCACGAAAAGAACTAGGACATCAATATAAGGAAAACAGCATATAAAGCTAACTGGATTCCTTTTTTTTGTTGAGAAATTAGCTAATTGGAATTTGGACGGCATTAGTTTTTTTTAAAAAAAGAAATTGCAACCAATGATGGACATGTTGCAGACATTGTGCGTATAGAAAGAATCTCAATCCGGTTTCACATAATACTAAGAGGTTTACACTATACTAGTAGCAGGTAGTGGCGTTGCTTTGCAAAGGTCGGCGTGGGTTAGAGTGAGAGTGAGAGCGGGTACCGTACCTGCTGCGTGATCTCCTCTCCGGCCTTGCGGATGAAGAGCGCCTCGGACTCGAGCACGGGGAAGTCCACCTCCTCGAAAGCCATCACGCGGGACACCTGCGCTTCGCTTGTAGACGGTTGTATGAGACCGAGGGTAGAGGCTAAGCGAGGCGAGGCGACAATAAGGAGGCGTGAATGAGTTTTGGTTACCTCTCTGAAGTGGTCGAAGAGCCAGGTGCGGAGGCGCATGTCCTCCGGGGGGAAGTCCCTGGTGCCGCGCGGCGGGTTGACGTCGACGACGGACGGCGAGGAGGGGTCGCCATGGGTCATCGTCGAAGGGGAGGGAGAGGAGGCGAAGAGGCGCCGGGAGAAGGTGGGGTTGGGGGGAAGGGGGAGGCGCGGGCGGGGGAGGAGGAGGTGGCGAAGCGACGACGACGCGGAGGCGGCCATGGATTGGATTCAGTGTCTCACAACGGGACTGGATGGGGAGGGGGGTTGGATTGGGTGGGAGATTGATAGCCAAGCAACCTTCTCTTGCAAAGGGTTGGACCTGGGCCGGACATAAAGCCCATTATGAGATGAGGCCCATTGTGAAAGAACACGTACAATTGATTCTTCTTGCCCTTGGACCAGACCGGACAAAACATAGGAAATGTCGCTGGCGGCGGGGGCGAGAAAGCTCCTCCTCCCCCTGCTCGCCGCCGGCCGCAGATCCTCCCAGGCGGCGCACGCTCCTCCTCCGGTTCCATGCTCGACCCATTGCCTTTTCTACCGGTAAGTCTGTGCAGGCTTTTCCCCTTCCAATCCAAGCCCGTCGCCTCCATGGACCCACCCCACGGTCTTTCTTTGCCCTTCAGCTCCTACTCTGCGGACACCACCGGTGGAAGCTCCAAGAGATCGCTGGCCCGCAGGATCGTGTCTATTGGGCTCATCAGCCTCGCTGGCGGCGTCGCGCTCAGTGCCATCAACGACCTCGCTATCTTCCATGGATGCAGCAGGTTAGCTTCCTTCCTAAAAAAAAATCATCTTTGTTATGTTTGCAGAATGTGAGGAATGATGTAATGTCAGCTCAAACCTCTCTGAAGAGACCTTGGTGCTCAGCTCGGTACCTCTATTACCATCTTTGGTCTGACCTGGGACCTTTTTTTTATAACAGCTAGATTCGGCCTTTTCATTACATCAGAGGAAATGACAAAATGCCGGCTCAGTGTTTAGCATTTTCATGACATAAAATGGTCCTGTTTTTGTAAAGTTGATCATGCCAATTCTGCTAAACAAACAAACAAACAAAAAAATGCTCACCATGCCAATTTCATCGTGTTGTGCCACAGCTTACTTCTTCGATCACATGCGAGAAGAGAATTCACTCTTTTGTGATCATATTATATGTAGCCATCCTCCATACATAATCCTATGCCTCTTATCTGTTTTACACTCCCATCTTATTCTTCAACCCAAAGCGATGGCTCTTCATCTGGATGTATGTCGTGGTGTTGAACTTTCGTAGTATATCTAATTCAACTAGTAATTTACCTATTTGATTTGGTGAATGCAAACTAGTCTGTTTAAATCCTCACACATAAACTCCATATATGATGTGCCTGATTTATTCTCCTCTCCTTTACGTTGGTCTTGCAAATTAGAACAGATCATGTACTCCAACATTCATTTTACTGCCATTGGTCTGTCGGTTTGGTTTTGACACACACACCAGAACATGTAATCATGACACATGTATGACATCACTACCAAAGCTTCTTCCTTCACGCCTTTGCTAGGAGTTGTGAATTATTCACATGAATGAACTCCAGCTTTCTTTCAAATTTTCTTTCATTTTGTTTTGTTCATGGCTCACCGGACTTTGCTATCCTAACAATGTTCTTCTAGGTGCATAGAAACATGATTCCCCCCTGTATTACAATTGGAGAAATATGCACGAACATAATATCACATTATGCTTTATTCCCTTTGTGATTAGTGTATGATACCTACAAGTGTGAATGCTTTCAGTAAGGCAATCGAGAAGGCTACTGAGAACCGAGAGGTTGTAGAAGCAATTGGGGTGCCTATGGTTAGAGGACCATGGTACAATGCATCTCTTGCTGTGGGTCATCGACGGAGATCTGTATCATGCACATTCCCAGTATCTGGACCGCAGGGGTCAGGAATTTTTCAATTCAAGGCCATTCGGAATGGAGGTTAATCCTTATCCTCAAAGTCCATGCATTTATTCATTTATCATTGTCTTTGCTGTAGTATTTTTCATGCGTCCATCCATCTTTTTGGTGAAGTATTGCTTCTGTTTGGTTAGATTTTGTTCGTTTTTCTGTCTTGCTGATTCTGGTTAGTTGCTCCCTATCTGAAGTAAGGGTCTCGGGTAAAGTCTCTTTTGTTGTGCAGAGGATGGCCTGCTTTCGTTTTTGCGGCACCATGACTGGGAGATACTCGTCATGGAGGCTCATCTGCATGTACCTTCAGATGATGACAAGCAGAAAACGCTTAAGATAAACGTTACAAGCAATGCTGATCATCCCAGTATAGTATCTGACTGTAAGAGTACTCCTGGCCCTGGGGAATGTGAACAACCAGAGAGTTAACCAGAGGATCGGAGTTGATGCAGTGGAGTGGCTTCTTTGATGAGCACATTCTCATATCAGCGACACCTGCATCATGGCACTGTACCTTTTTCTGGCATCACTTGGGATTTGGGAAAGAAGAAGAAGAAGAAGAAGAAGAAGAAGAAGAAGAAGAAGAAGAAGAAGAGAGAATATATGGAATAAGCTTTGGTAACTGGGGTCTGTGATCATTGCATGTAGATGTCTGTACTAAATTCATTCGAAACGGATTAAGAGGCAGATCTGAGCAAACAAATTTTTGTCTGAAGCATTCGTACGTCGGCAAGAGTTTTAAGTAGGATAGGATGTACCGCCGATAGTCATCGGGCGGGCGATGCGATCGCCATGGACGCGACTCTGGGTAGCGGAGGAGTACGGCCGGCCGCGGTGACGAGGCTAGCTTTTGGTGGTGCAGGCTGTCGGCTGTCTAGCATGTGCGACATTAATTGTCCGGCTGCTAGCTTGTTGCAGCGCGCCGGCCTGCACGACGACGGCCGCGCTCGCTGATGAGCCTTTCCTGTACGTACGTGGTGTGTGTTGGGTGCATCTCTTCTATTATATAAGAGTTTGTTCGTTTACCTTTTCTCTCTGGCTGCTCCTGTGCATGTGCACAGCGCGTCTCCCCCTGCACGTCCATGCTTGATTTCTCTTCGTATAACCTCCACTCACGCAACCCATGTCTCTTTGTCCCTGACTTCCTCCACACATGACACAACCTGCCTCCTCCCCAAACTCTAAGCCGTCTCTCTTCTCGCTCGCCTCTTCCTCCACCACCATCCTCCCACTCACTGCCTCCTTCAAACCAAAGGGGCAGTAGAAATCCCCGAATCAGAGCAGCGTGGGCCGCAGGCCCCTATCCGCATCCCCGGTAGCGGCTGCCATCCTCGCCTGCGCGCGCCGGCCGCCACCCTCGCGCTCTCGACACCACAGTCCACATCTGCGCCCCCGCTGACGGCCGTCGCCCTCGCCTGCGCACACCGCGCGTCCGCTGGCCGCCGCCCTCACGCTCCCAATGTTGCGGTCCTGATCCGCATCCTTGCCGACGGCCGCCGCCCTCGCTTGTGTGCACCGTGTGTCTGCCGACAGCCGCCCTTGCCTGCGCGCGCCACGCGTCCGTCGTTTGCCGCCCTTGTGCTTTCAACATGGCGACTCTCACCATGCAGCCGATTGAGCCCACCTCGACCACCCAAGAAAACTCAAGGCAAGTGATTTCTTGGTTCACTTAGGTATTTTCTTCACTATAGATTGTGACCAAGTCTGTTTGGCTCTTTGTTTCAGTGATCTCCCAAGGCATGGTGGGTGCTTGGAGATGTGGTGTACACGGTGGTGCCATTCTACAAGAGAATCAGGCATGTTAAAGGTATATATGCGCAACTCAATACCCAATACCGGTTATTGTCTGTCTCAAAATCACCTATAGTAATTCATCGTTCCACCTATGAAAATACAAGCGGCTAATCTTGAGTAGAACTCAATAGTAATTGTTGTAGAGTTCATGAATTATTGAAGTAGCAGTCGTTTGTGGAGTTCATGAATTGTTACCAAGTAAAAATTATTGTGTTCATAAATTTCTATTGAGTAATTAAAAACTATTAAGGTGTGCTAATGTTTGGAGTATCTTATTGCTATGGTCTTGCTATGATCTCAGATGAGACAGTGGGAAATGTGGAGACTACTGCAGAAGTTGTGCAGCATATAGCTGAGGTAACAAAGAAGCTAGCTACTAATGTGGCCGACCAACTTCCTAAGGATGTGTCTATGTAGAAAGCAGTGGAGAGGGTTGAGTACATTGCTGAGATAGTGGATAAGGACACAAAGAAGATTGAAGTTGTCATTTAGAAGGTTTGATTCCACATTCATGTTTTCTTCTTCAAGCTTGATACTAATTTCTGATTATATTTCACATATGATGGATAATATTATTTGAGAATCTTATTGTTGAGTATGGTAGTGTGTCAAGTGGTCGTGTGTTCGATTACTGTGTGGTCGGTATCGAGTACTCGGTGAGTTCGAGTACTACGTGGTCGCAGTTGAGTACTCGGTGTATTCAAATACTACGTGGTTGTAGCCAAATATACTCAGTGTGTTCGAATATTGCGTGGTCGTAGTTGAGTACTCTGTGTGTTCAAGTACTATGTGGTCGTAGTTGAGTACTCGGTGTGTTCGAGTACTACATAGTCTCGGTGAGTTCGAGTACTACGTGGTCATAGTCGAGTACTCGGTGTATTCGAGTACTACGTGGTCGTAGCCAAATGTACTCGGTGTGTTCGAGTACCACATGGTCGTAGTCGAGCACTCGGTGTATTCGAGTACTACATGGTAGGTGTGTTTGGGTATGTGTAGGAGTTGAAAACCCGGAGTCGGAGAGCGGTCAGAGACTCCGGACCAGTCAAAGGTATGGTCAACAAGTCGTGGTCGATGCCCTGGTCGAAGCCACAGCGACTCAGTCGGTACTCGGTGGAGTACTATCGCAGTCGTTAGTCAGTGGTCGATGGTTGATAGTTATAGCTACAGTGGTTGATGGTCGATAGTCATAGCTACAGTGGTCGATGGTCGATAGTCGTAGCTACAGTGGTCGATGGTCGATGATCGTAGCTAAGTGGTCGATGGTCGTAGCTACAGTCAACAGTCAGTGCTGGAAGACCTGTGTGGTCGGAGATGTAGTCGAGGTGCTGTGGTCAACGAGCCTTGGTCGGTGATGTGGTCGACAAGGCACAGTCAAAGCTATGGTGTGCTGTAGCAGATGTGTGCGGTCTGTCACTATAGCAGTCGGTGGTTGCTGTAGCAGACATGTGCACTGGTTGTGGTCGAAGGCCTGGTGGATGCCGTGGTTGAAGCCACGGTCGAAGGTATGGTCGATGCGTGGTCGAAGCTACGATCATAGCTACAGTAAGATGGTTGGTGTTTTAATTCTGCTGGTATACTTACCAAAAATATTGTCTACAAATATATCCTTATATCATAGATGTCTTATATATTTTATTTTTGATCATGTTGCACAAGAAACAATATCAGCTACTAAACATGAACATCTATTACCAATTTAATTTATTTATGAGTTTGTACATGTGTGCTTTGCTTGATATATGCTTTTTGAAAGATAAAATTGATGTTCAATGTTTAGTTTGGGATCATCGTTTGATAATATAAGTCACCCTCATTTGGTACTCTGTTGCAACACACATGCATCTTACTAGTGCAAGATGAAACTAATCAAGTGCTCATGCAACCATCAAGTACGTGGCCATGCAATTTCTTGTACCCAAGATCATGTATGAAATCATTCGCACATCCAGCTGTAAATTGTTACTTTGACCAAAATCTATGACATAGCTAGCAAAAAAACTTTGGGAGATGACAAAGGTCATACATCCGATCCCATCCATCTCATTGTGCGGTCCCACTCCTAGCTCTCAACGTTACTAGTTTCCCCCCTCTCCTACTGCCTTGACTGGCTTCCATGACACTTCGTCCTTAACTAGACTGCCATTCCTCCCCACGTGCTAGTAGCTCGCGCACTCCCACCCCATGTTCACCTCCACCTCCACCTCCTACTTTGCATCTGTTTGTGATGCCCTCGCCGTCAATTGTCATTGCAAGCCACCAGCCGCCTCCACTCGATGCATAGGTTTCATTTTTGCACCAATTTCTACTCTAAAACCTCGAATGAGTTTCCCTAAATTATCATATCTTCTTCTACATCTCTCTTCTCCCACCTCAGATGGCCCATCCCCTCCGCCCCTGATGACACTACTGTCCATCGGGTCCACCACATCATCATCATCCAGTAGCTGGTCACGTTGATGCCTCTCAACTCCCACTGGCATCAACGGCGGCATCAACCCCACGGAGGCCATCCATGGCACCAAATCTAGAGGACCCAAACCAGATCTACTTACTCTTTCTACCCGCGTTGTTGCTTCTTTTTGCCTCCAACCAGTGAGCACCACCGCCAAGTGTTGATGTTGTTGAGGCATAGGGCAACGAGCTCCTAGCTGTGGTGTTTGCCCTTCTCAAATCTGGTAAACCATAAGTGTTGCTCCCTTGTCCTCGCCAGATCCAAGACTACAGGTGATGAGGCACTAGGCTAACCTCCTCCTTCACCGTCGTCGAGGTAAAAACTAGTGAGTCGAGTGTTTTTTGTATCTATAATATTTTTTTGTTGTAATAGGCAATTTAAGATGTTGGAATTATATATTTTTTGAATATTTCAATATAGATTCTTCAGATATTGCATTTCGGAATCCAAAATGTTGTGTCCTCCTTGCCTAGATGTTGCCATTGTTATTTTTTGACGTAGTAATATTTTTTGAGAGAATGTATTTTTTTTCAATTTTTGTCTCAATGTTGCAACAATCATTGCATAATGTTGCACAATCGAAATCAAAATATTTCATAAGCTGTCTTAATTGTTGCATTGGGAAATGTCTCATGTTTTTCGTTGCAACCCAATAGATTTTTGTTGTAGTTTGTTGCACACTTTGTTGTAATTAGGGTTTTTTGTTGTGCCAATCATGAAAGAGATCCGATGGTGTAGATCTATATATTTATAAAGATTCAATAACAAATAGAATGTACGATGAGAAAGTTCCCATCGTATATTCGGATACTAGCAATGCCCAAGCAAAAGTGACTCATCATATTGTTGGGATACGGGTAGGCTACACTAGCATAGATTAAAATTTTCTACTGCACAAACCAGGAAACCATGAGAGTAAGAGATCATGGATTGTTAACATTAGACACGCAGTGCAATGAAAGTAGAGTTAAAGTGACCGATTTAATGTAGCGCACATCAATTAATGGAAGTAGTCGATCGTTTTTAGGCAATCGCCCCTTCTTACGATCACCCCAATTAGCGCCGCAGTCACAGAAGTGCCTCTAACAAGGTCCATACGTCCAGGAATGGAATGTTGTGCATCAGTGTGTTAGCACTAGCGCGCACAATAGGTGTTTCGAGAGGTGGCGGGTAGGGTTTTAATAGGTGTGTCTAGGGATACCCCTTCAACCCTACACCTTTCTTAATATATAACCTCTAATTGGATCCTTATATGATACGATTAGATATCGTATCCAACTCAAAAAGTCTCTGACTAGCTTTTTATCCAATATAAGTAGAGATCGTATCTTACTCGTAGAGTCTCCGACCGGATTCAATACGAGTAGAGATCGTATCCCACTCAGAGTCTATCATCTGGATCCTTATTGTTTTAACCCGTTAAGTGTATGACCCTGTAAATTCATGTATATTTAGTTATTGACCGAAAACTCCTTTCCAGTCCATAAATTAGTAGCTGTCTTTAGCAGAACACGATGACTCTCAAATATACATAAAGATCATATCGGACGAACCTATATAGTGCTCATGATACCAAATTGAACTCAAGGTGAGAAGTGTGTCAATCCTATGATAGCTTGATCTTTTACTTAAATATGTAGTGAATTACTCAATTTGTGATTGACTCCCTAACCATATTCAGCGTGGATGTACACTTTCTTAATCCAACCACATCGAGAGGGCCAGATATATCTCTCCCGTTATATAAAAGGGGTAAAGTCCATCTTGATCGCTCACATTCCTCCGTATGCTGATCTATAAATCATAATTATTTTACATAATGATATAAGATCAGCGATAATTTAGAATAACATCAAAATATGAATAAAGAGTTCAACGAATAAATCATATACTTGTTGATCAATATGAAAGATATTTATTTAAAAGATAAAATGATATATTATTTGAAAGATCAAAAATATAAAAGTTATGCAATCATCTCTATGATCACCTCTAGAGCATATCACACACACACGGTTGCGCTATTCTGCGTCTGCGCACTGAAAAGTTACTGTTGTGCGTGAGTGAAGTTACTGTTAAATACGTATAGAGTTACTGCTAGTTGTGTAGTATTATAACTGATAGAAACTCTACATATGTTTGACAGTAACTTCACTCACATACGATAGTAACTTTTTCTGCGTACATTCTACACCTACGCGGTGTGTGTATATGACCTAGGCACAAAATTAACTAAAAGACAGAAATCAACAAGCTAATTATTAGGGCATTATTATAAGCTAGCTAGCAAGGTTGGTAATGCATGCAGAGGGGTGTGACAGATCAATCGAAAAGGCTGAAGCCGTAGTCTTCCTCTTCCTTCTCCTCTGCCTCTTCCTCCTCTTCCTCGGTGGCAAAATACTCCAAGCGAACGTACGTACGTACGTTACATGGGTTTGAGTTAGTTCCCTTCCCCAAAAATAGCCTCTCCAAAAAAATAAAAATTGATTCAATTAAGACACATACGTACGTACCTGCAGCATGGTGAATTTATTTGCATGCAGCCATTGGCCCGTGTCTGGCTTAGCTAGCTTTTGCCAAGAACAGACGAGCTGATCGAGCAGCAGGCAAGGCTCATCACCGCAGCCCAACATTGCATGCATGCATCCATGAATAGTAAGTAACTGGCCGGCATTGCTGTTGCATGCTAGCCAGCCCTGCCCTCCGCTCCGGCCAATCATGCACCTCGCCGCGCGCCCGGCCACCACCGCGCCTAGCCTGCCATTGACTTGAATGCTTGAGCAAATTCGATCTGATCGGATTTGCTCAAGCATTCGATTCGATACGTGATCATACATTCATTGATTCATACCCGGCCTACACGACGATCGATCGATGGGCATCTTCTGCTGCTTCCAATCCGGCGCCGGCGGCCGCGACAATGATCCTGCGCCCGCTGTAGTTGCTTCAGGAGCAGCGCCTCCTCCTGCGCTGCAGCAACATGCTTCTTCCTCCAATAACAACAGCAGCAGCATTACCAATGCTGCTCGTCAACGAGAGGAGAGGAGCCACGGCGGCGGGAGCAGCAAGACCAACAACAGCAACCTCGTCACCCTCGTCAACGAGATCGTCGCAGAGTCCGGTATAATTTTATGGGTATTGATAAACATCATCCGGATGTTTTCTTTCTAACTATCATCCAGATTTGTGACCGATGGATTAGAGATCCAAGGGCCACAAATTCTCCCCACCCCCTCCAAAAAAAATTCACCCCCCCTCCAAAAAAAATTCTCCCCCCTCCAAAAAAGAGACCGTTGGATCTCATATCCAACGGTCCAAAATTTGGATGATTGTTGGGAAGAAAACATCCGGGTGATACCTATACACACCCTAATTTTATTGCCTTGAATAAATTTGCGGCGATTCGATTAGCTAGACCAATGCCAATGCCAATGCGGTGGATGCACTGATGCATGCAGTGACCTACCGCCACAAGCGGGTGGCGGAGGAGATCATGAAGATTGGCAGGGGGAAGGTGACGGCGCGGGCCTTCACGTACGGCGAGCTGTCGGAGGCGACGGGCGGGTTCCGGGCGGAGTCGGTGCTGGGGGAGGGAGGGTTCGGGCCGGTGTACAGGGGGCGGCTGCTCGGGAAGGAGGTGGCGGTCAAGCAGCTGGACCGGAACGGGATGCAGGGCACGCGCGAGTTCCTGGTGGAGGTGCTGATGCTGAGCCTGCTCAAGCACCCGCACCTCGTCACCCTGCTCGGCTACTGCTCCGACTCCGACCACCGCATGCTCGTCTACGAGTTCATGCCGCTTGGCTCGCTCGAGGACCACCTGCTCGACCTGCCGCCGGAGGCGCGGCCGCTCGACTGGCCCACGCGCATGCGCATCGCGCAGGGCGCCGCCCGTGGCCTCGAGTACCTGCACGACACCGCGCGCCCCCCCGTGATCTACCGCGACTTCAAGGCCTCCAACATCCTCCTCGACCGCGGCTTCCAGGCCCGCCTCTCCGACTTCGGCCTCGCCAAGGTCGGCCCCGTCGGCGACAAGACCCACGTCTCCACGCGCGTCATGGGCACCTACGGCTACTGCGCCCCCGAGTACGCGCTCACCGGCAAGCTCACCACCATGTCCGACGTCTACAGCTTCGGCGTCGTCTTCCTTGAGATCATCACGGGGCGCAGGGCCATCGACATGGCCAGGCCGCCCGACGAGCAGAACCTCGTCCAGTGGGCGGGCCCGCGCTTCAAGGACAAGAAGCGCTTCGCCGAGATGGCCGACCCCCTGCTCCGACAAGCCTACCCCACCAAGGCCCTCTACCAGGCGCTCGCCATCGCCGCCATGTGCCTCCAGGAGGACGCCACCATGCGCCCCGCCATCAGCGACGTCGTCACCGCACTCGAGTACCTCACCGGAGATCCAGCTGCTCCCGATCACCAGCAGCAGCCACCGGATGATGATGATGATCACGCGTGATAGCTAACGACATGCATGCAGCCAAATTCTTCAAGAGCATCCGAGCTAGCTAGCTATCCATCGATATACAAGTACACAACAAACAAATTAAAGTGCATCTGTATGAAGTCGATCGATCAACCAAGTAATTAATGTTGAAGGAAATGCATGCATACATCTGCTGATCTGGTGATTAACACGTACGTACGCACGCACAAGCTTTGCTAAATTAATGGAGTACTCAAAGCATACATCGCATCGGAGTATCTCTGTTATACTATGGAAACATAGAAATTAACACGTTAATGAGCGAAAAAAATTCTAGTTCGCAAATTAACACCGTGCCTTGCTGCGTGCTGCCTATCTGCTGCGCCTATGTCTTCGTGCACGCCATGGTCACTTCTGATGCAGGATGCAGCTCATGCCCACCATTACCAAGCTTCTTGTTGCAGCAAGTAGAGAAAGATCCAAACATCACAACAATCAAAGAAAGAATGAACCCAGCTCAATCCCGAGCGGTTGATCAGTGCACCCCAATTCATCTTCTAGTTCATGGTTTGGCGCTTGAACCGCTCGTATAGTCGTTGCATATGGATCAAAGTTGTCGGACTTCAAGATCTTGAGCTTGTCTGTGAGCTGCACCCCTCCGTCGCAGCCACTGCCACAAATCCTTCTCCCCTGCTGGTGAACGGATACGGGTAGGCTATATTATGGCAAAATAGAATTTTTTTACTATGTAAATTAGGAACCCATTCGAGTGAGAGATCATTAATCGTTACTACTAGACGCATGTAACATCCCAAAATTTTCAAATCTTTTAAATCAACTTCAAATCATCATTTCCTGCATTTTGGTGGATTTTCAGATTTTGAGCATTTATTAAAAGCTTTTTTAATTTTTAGCAACTAAAAATAATTTACTAAAATTAATTAAATTATTAACAGAGGGTGGAGATAATTTAATTTAGTTCTCTGTTGTAAGTTCATGAGAAACATTTTGGCTTAATTTTGAACCTTTTTTTTTGCATTTTTGAATAACTAAAAATCTTACCTAAAAGCTGCAGCAACCAATAAATTTTCAAGAAAAATTGGGAGCTGGTAAATGATGGGATTAAATTTTATTAAGAACTAAACTAAGCCGAGAGCCTCTCCAAAAGTTTTTATGATTTTTGGAACTCCTTTGCTATGTTTAAAAATTCCCCAAAGTCTTAGTACAAATAGAAAACTTTCAAATGCAAATAGAGCAAGATAGTAACATTAAAGGAATTTTTGAGGAAAATATAAAGTTGATAAATTCTGGAAAATTTACACGATAATCTAAACTTTGTTAGAAGCCTTGAATTTTTTTTAAATAATTTTTTGAACTTGTTTGCGATGTCTAAAAATTTCCCTAACCATCAGCTCACCTCATCTCCTTCTTTCACTACACAAGGGGCCCAATTGTAGGCTCCTTCCACCTCAGGATGCTCTATGGATGCAGCCAGCAGAAGCACAACAAGCTACAATTGGCCACCTGCAAAAGCCAAGCCATCCTCCTCGAGCGCCCTGCCTAAGGCCTCTACATCCCTCTGCCACCAAGCCTCGTCCCGACTCATCCATGACCAGTAGAGTGTCACCTGCAGAAAAATCTGACACCACAATAAAGGGTGTATAAGGTGAAGTGTAATCGCCAGCATTGTCAACGAAGGCTGGATGCCATCACTCTAAGCGTGTCATGTATGAATGTCCCATTGATGAGCAAATGGGGATAGGTGGAGCGTGCAAAACTCTTCGACGCAGTCGCATATATTCAACCGAAGTGCGACCGTGAGAAGCCTCCTGGCGCGTGTCTTGTCGTCCCAGTCGAGCATCATGCGAGGTGAGGAGACGAAGTCCATGGTGCGACTGTGCGAAGGTTGTTGTCATGCTCGATCTTGTGGTAAAACCACCGCTGCAGCCAGTGCAACTACCACTTCATCTGGGTTGAATTCAGAGGGAACCCTTTTCAAACATGAGCCCTGAAGCTGTAAGCTAACGCTGCACAGGTTCGAGTACTACCCGTCGCCCAAACACTTCAGTTGGCACCACACGTCGTGCAACGAAGACCACTGCGTTGGGGAGGACGCCCTCCGAACAGGCCACCTAGGAGTAGACGGCAAGGCACATGATGGCATTCAGCGTTAGCTGCTGGAGCTCCAACCCATAAAGGCAGAGAAGGTCGACCACGAAGCGTGTGGTGGGGATGCAGAGCCCGATGTTGAAGTAGGTTGCAAAAACCACCATCTCACCATCACACGGCTGCGGGATGACCTCATCACCAGTGGGGAGATGAACGAGCTCGCGGGATGACATCTTGTCATTGCGCATGAGTGCTTCCAGTAGCTCATCTGTTGCGATCGACTGGCCGACTGTGTTCATGAACAGACCAGCGACCTTCTCCGACGCCTTCCATCGCTTGCCGGTGGTGGACTCGGACCGCTTGTCATCACCACCATGACTGCTTGATGCAACCGACGTGTTAGCATAGGCACTGTGGTTGCTCTGCGGCCCATCCCAGAACAGCTAAAGCGCGATGGAGAAAAGGTCATGGCGTGCAAGGCAATGAATAGGGACCGGCGGCGAGCAAGCAACAAAGAAGGAAGCAAATGACCGAAATAGAAGTGTTGTGCCGCTTAAGTACTGATGGGATATGTGGCATTAATGGTCGTAGGGCAGGCACGCCTTTTCAGGGGATATGCGTGTCCCCGTAACCAGCGTAGCATCCTACTCAGCATGACCTACGAGGAGGCGGCCGCAATGTGTGCGGTGCGATTCACACCAAAAAATGTGGCAACGACACCACCGAGAGGACGCCATAGGATTTCATAGGCAATAAACCCAGGAACCAAAGGGACGGAAGGGGCCAATAAGTAAGAAGTCTACCGATAATAAAGCCTATTACCATGAGAGGCTACTGTTGAGGGAGTGGTCCTCACCGAGGTTTAGTTGGCCCACCATGCCGAAGGCCCATTAAGCGCGTAAAGTGTATGGCAAACTCAACGAAGGTGTGATAGAGTAAATGATGTGTTTGTTTCTACTATTATAAATCCTGATAGGGACATACGTGTATGACTTGAGCATGGGCCGATGGTGAAGTGGTGATCCGCGACTCGTCGTCCCTGCACCGCACGCCGAAGTGCCTGGGAATGCAATGGTATGGGATGGATCACTGTTCGCCTTGCTCTGCCTTGTTCCTGCGACTCCATCCTGAGCTGGATGAGGTGAGGGCATGCAAGTTGCTCACTGCCTTTCTCTACCATCTATCTATCTATTCTCAGCACTTCCGATAATGCAATAACAACGGTACAATTCATGACAAGGACTCGAACCAAACAACAGAAACAAACACGCCAGGTTACTAAAAAATTTTCTGCATCCTGTCGTGGCACCGCCTGAAGGACAGGAATTATATATGATGGCATGTGTGTATATATATTTACAGAGGGTCCTCGTAAAGGTGTAAAAAAAAAACAAGATTAAGAGGCCAACAATGTTAAGGTACTAGCGATAAGTACAAGATCACATGTATAAGTATATACTAGCAAACGAGTGCCTAATTAAGCTAGCTCTGCCAAAACTCCTGCCTGTGCGCGTGTCATGTGCACCCTCCTCATCTGCTCCATGCGACCGAATCGATTTCATCCCTCGCAGATTTGTACAGCTCCAGCCTCTTCCAGCATTGCTGCCTTCGCTCCATCATCGCCGGGTCCTCATCCAGCAATTGCCCAAACTGGCTTGCCTGACCCAATCCAATACATTCAACACAGAGGCGCAAGTCAATATAATTTGTATGAAACAACGTTGGCAACGAAGCAACAATGGCATGCACACGCCTTTTGCACGTATACGTACCTCTTTCTTCCCGATCTGCACGTAGAAATGGTTAAGCAGAGATCTCTTGGCTTCTCGAACCTGACAGTAGACCACTGCCTTTGGGATCTTCTGCAAGAGTTCATCTCCCACCATCTTTATATACTGGGACACATTGGAGGCGATATTCCTGTAGTGCCCATCACCGTAGCGGTCGACTGACACCGAGTCTGCTGAAGGATTCCCAACCTTACTACTATCTGGATCTTGAGGGAGCTTCCGGAAGAATTCCACAGTTAAGTATCCAGCCTCCATGTCAACGAGCCGAAGTGTTGTGGTGCGGCCATCCTCCCGAAATCTTTCCAGGGCTTCATTAGCAGCGGTTGCAAGTGCAGCTTGAAGAGTAGGGAATCTTCTGAGTGGCTGCAATCGACAAACATACCATGTCAATTTTATCAAAAATTCTAGAATAAGCGGTGCGGTACCACGCCAAAATATTGATAATGTAAGTTTAGACGTTGCAATATAGCATGCTTTATCTGTTCTACTCCTAACCTCTGTCTCTGCTATGGATTTCCTCACCAAGTCCCTTAGAACAACATGGACCTGAAACAAAGATTTGTCAAATAACTGGAGGCCAATACATTTCACCAAGTATGGAATGCCAACATTTAGGCCATATCAATGCAGCATATAAGTAGAGCAGAAAATGGCCACACTGGTGATCATTGAAGAAACTAGTGTGGTCACAAGTCGGTGTACATGATCAGTCGATCGCCAAATTGAAAAGGTTAATTGAAGAAATATGACTTAACTAGGAATACTACAGTAAGCCATGGAAAGTAGCCAATTACCGCATTAACTGTTGCTTCAGCTGGTCCCCTGAAATAAGCAAGGCCGGCCTCAATAAGCCGACGATAACCTTGTTCAGGAGCAATAAGATGGGGCTGATAGCCATCTGCTTCTGAGACCACCTTCTTCACGTTTTGCACAGACAGATACCGGTCAAAGGGAAGCTTCATAAAAGCAGCAGGGAGTTGATGATCAAACACACCATATATTCTATCACCACCTGATCTCCTGCAGTTAGGCACCCAAAGAATTCAGGAAACAAAATGAAACTAAGGCCATATATTGTAATTGCATAAGAGGGCGAAACATTACAAGATGATTTGTTGACAAAAAAAGTTAGGTTTGCTGATATCTCGTACAACTTAAGAACACTTAGAGGATTGAATGCATGTTTTACAAATTCTTTTCATGGTGTCCACATGGAAGATACGATCAGAGAGGTCCTGAAAGCTCAACAAGAAACTGGAAAAGATGTATAACAAGGAGTGAAATATTTGGTGGACGGCTAGTGTTTCTTAAAAAAAAACCTTCCAAGAACTCAGCATGCAGCTAACCGACACAATTGGCAACAAGATAAAAGATGGATAATTATGTGCTCCTTGACATTTTAAAAGGAATAACAGTCTTTCCTAAGTAAGCTCTTCATGCTGTGAACCAGGAGAAAAAGAGGAGATGCCAAAGAAGGATAATACCCACCCCCCGTCAAGATGCTCCTTGAAAACACGGTCAAAAGCACGGCAGAGCTCCAATATAGTGTACAGTTGAGCCTGGGGTGTTATGGAAGCAGTGAACATAAAACTGAATCAGATAAAATACTCCCATAACAACTCTGCATACAAAAACAGATATAAATGACTAACCCCTGGATCAGCAGCCACAGCTCTCCCAATGGTGTCCAGCTCTGATTCAAGTTCATCTATAGTTTTGTTGATTAATGATGTGATGGTAGGTATGCGTGCTTTAATAACAGATTCAAGATGCTGAAAATATTGTAATGAAATTATTGAATCCTGAGCTTTGTTCGGATATTAAGTCGAAAAAATGAGTTTTCAAGTTTGAAGGTACCTGAGAAAGAATCTTAGATAGATATACAGAACCCATCCTACTGGCTAGGTGTGCATAATCAGGACTGCTTTCAAAATACTCCCGTTCCTTTTCCCTTGCAGCAATCATGTCAACCTTCCTATTAATATCGGCTTGTGAGCGGTTGACAATTCCAACCCAAGGTTGCTGCAGCCGATAGGCTCTTCCCTCAAGAACCTTAGGGGAAAAATGAAAATAGTCAAGGTAGTCTAGGCAACACAAGGTTATCCTTACAGATAACTGACATGTGCAAAATAAACAACAAGAAAAATGTTGCAAGTAGATCATTTGAGGTTGACGACACGCAAGCAAACTTTTGTTGGAGAGGACAGACAAGTTCAATCTTACATCAAGAGCATTTGTTCCTTTGTCCATCAAGTCCAGCTTTGTCACCACACCAAATGTCCTTTCACCTTGTAACAAGCAGAAGATAAATTTTTCATCCAAAAATAAGATAGAGATAAATCCAGTTAGATGGAAGCATAACAAAAAACAAACCGGATGGAAACATCCTTCAAAAGATAACAGTTTTAAATTTTACGAATCATCCAAGCTTATCAACTACATACTTTACTTTCAATATTTGAGATCTCTATAGTAGTAAAAATGTCAAAATCTCTCGTCCTTAATATGCATTAAATTTTAGTACCTGTTGGATCAACCTCCTTTGAGAGCTTAATTGCATCAGAAGTGGCAATGTCCTGGTTTGCTGGGGATATAGCCAAAATGATACAGTTGGGCTGCAAAATGTGAATAAAATTACTTATTATAACCTACATAAGTGACCCCCAAAGCTGAACACTAGAAATACCCGCGCATAGTTAGGAACATGAGATTATTGGGAGGTTGGCCATGGCCACTCATATGAGATCACGGGCAGAGGGTCAATCAGACAATTCCAACCAGAAAATGGGTCTAATACTAAACAACTTCATTAAGAAAATCCTCATTTGGCTCTCTAGTTGTCAAATTAGACTGAAGGAACACAGGTGTCTAATTCCAATATGGAAAAACAACACATACACAGATCCAGTTATTTTGAGCGCAAATGATTACAAGGACCAAAAATCTGAGAGCCAAGCCAGTTTCACGTAGTAAAAGGCAGGCATTAAAGTAGGAGAGATTCCCAATGAACAACATGATCTTGAGCTATCATTTCTTCAAAACCAGGTTGCAGACTAACGACACCAAGTTGCTGGTAATAAAAGAACGAAGGGTGCACTCTTTGTAAAGACATGGTAATTAAAAACAAATGCTGTTCAGTTAGTTTATTACTACCTTCTCAACATATGACCGAACCATATTATCTATATCTTGAACAATACTTTCAGACTGTCCCTCTGTGAATTCGCGGTTAAACAAGTTAGAGAGAGAGCAATGGCACACAGCTGCCAAATAAACTGAATACAGTAACAAAACAAATAGCTTTATTTTTTTTAAAAAAAAGGACTGCATACCTACAGCAACCTTTGTCAATCCGGGAAGATCAATCAATGTTAAGTTCACAACTGCCAAAATAATAGGTGTATCAACAAATCTTAGCCAAACTAAAAGGTAACAAAAATATCAAGCAGAAATTAAAATGCCTAATTTAAACTTCAACGATTTATACAAAATCATACAGTATGCTACATGTATTAGTTAGGATAAGCTATAGCAAGCTAGAAATTTGGACAACCATAAACCTCTTCAATGCACGATATGCTAGTTTAAGCACATTAATGTGCAAATATGTTCATAACATCATTCAATTCAATTTGCAAGGCTGAGAAATATTTCTCGTAGGCGATACAACGTGGTTTGGTACACATTTACAATAGGATATAAGGAAGAGATCATAAGTTAATACCCTTGGGCGAGTAGATGCTGAGATGAATTGGGACAGGGGATATTTGTTTAGTTCTCCCAGTCAGTCTATCAGTCTCATCTGCAATTTCTTGCCGAACAAGGGCTGTACCACAATACATAAAAAATGTTGTTGTTAAGAAAATTTTGGCACCTCCACTTTGTGCCAGAAATAAGGCACCATACACAAAATAGTTCAACTCAGAAACTTGAACTTGTCATATTAATCACTTGAACGCTAACATTTCACAACCAAAATAGGAGTTTGTACAAGAATGGCACAATTCAGGGACCTGAAGTTTACACTCTGCAAGCTAATATGTTGCAAATGTAGGGGAACATAAACATGAAATCACATTGAGTTCTGGAAAAGTGGAAAGGTTCATTAGTTAAATGAAGGAACAAGATTGTTTCAAGTTCGCACCAAAGTCTGAAAACCTTGTGTTTGGCAAATGCAGGAACTCTGCATATTCCTGGGCTCCTTTGTCTGTCTGGTGCAGCTGCAGCACTAATGGCCTCCGCGTGACGATTCCTAGATGATGATGATGATTGTAGACAGAGATTATTGAATTACTTAATCTTTTTATGCTCTAGATTGAATTGAACAAAAGGGAATTTGGGAGAGAAAGCAAATTGAATTGGGAAAAGCTGACCAGATCCACGGGGAAGGAAGTCGGTGCCAACAATGCTCTCAAGCACGGAGGACTTGCCCGAACTCTGTTGCCCTCCATACACAGGCAGGCCGCAGGTTAGTACACAGTAGCAACAAGAGCAGGAGCAAAGATAAGTACCTAAAGTGTGTAGAATTAGGGCTAGCTAGCTAAATTATTTGGTAAAGTAGCAAGGCAAAGGTAATTAAGGTGTTGCGATGTTCCAAGAGATGGGAAAAATAGGAGTACTAGGCTAGAGCTTAATCATACAGATGAACAATAATAATAGACACTAGTCGGGAATCGATGGATGATGAGGGAGAGAAGAGAAGAGACCTGGCCTCCGACGACGGCGATGGTGGGGAGGGATTCCCAGAGGGTGGGGAGGTCGCCGCCTCCGTGGTCTCCGAGGGCGGTGCAGGCGCGCTGGATGCGGTTCATCAGACCGATCAGACCCTCCATAGTCGCCATCTCGCGATGCGCTTGCCTTCCCTTGGAGGAGGAGGAGGAGAGAAAGGAGTTGTTGCGTAGGAAACAAGAAGAGGAGGAACGAGGCCGGACGCAGCAAGGAGAAGGAAGGAAGGAAGGAAGGAAGGAAACCGCCAAGCAAGCAAGAAAGAAGAAGAAGAAGAAGAAGAAGAATTCCACGCGGAGCCGGCTTTGAATTCCACGCCGTCGGCTCGGGTGCCAACGCAGACGGCCCAACACACCACGACGCCTCCGGCCTCCTCTCTTTTTGACTTCGAGAAGGCCCAGCCCACATAGTGAAGGATCAGCCAGGAGTTTTCTGCTATTTTAGTACCCTCGAAAGCGAGCTTCTTTAAAATAGTACCGATACCGTGGGTTTCTCTAAAACGGTACTGTTAATGATCTATCTACTCCATAATAGTACTTCACTTTACTTTCTTTTTCTTTTTTGATTTTTACTCCCTAAACTACCTAAAGTACCCCTCCTAATTTAATAGTATATATTGAGGAACAATTTGATGGAGCAGTCATGCCATGCACTGGTGAGGTCTGAAGAACTAGTGGCGCAGCTCGGCTGCTGAATTCATTGGAGTCCGGTACTCAACTGGGAGCGTAGGGAACAATGTGATGCTGTAATTCTTTTTTTCCCCAATATTTCTGCTGTAGTAGAATCCAGATGATGCAACCATGTGATGTAACTCCATTTCCATGGTAGTAAAGCATGACAAGATGTTTCATTCCTCTTCTCTTGTTGCTTGATTCTCCAGTTGCTTCATTTCTACTGTAATGGCAGGCAGGCAGGCAGCAACCACAGGACGAGCAGAGTAGCTAGTCGATCCTTCCTTCCAGCTTAGTGCAAATGGAGGCTGGACTGTAGAGCGTTGTTGGTTGCCAAAACTAGAAAGAAAGAAAGAAAGAAGCACACGGTGCAAGGAACCATGAGCAAATCCACGCAAGTATTCTGAAACAAGGTATTGCATCCGCACTATTATGGACTGTAGATTTGAAACGATTTGATTAGATCGAAATCAAATTAGGAGGGGTACTTTAGGTAGTTTAGGGAGTAAAAATCAGGAAAGAAAAAGAAAGTAAAGTGGAGTACTATTATAGAGTAGATAGATCATTAACAGTACCGTTTTAGAGAAACCCGCGGTATCGGTACTATTTTAGAGAAACCCGCTGTCGAGGGTACTAAAATAGCGTCCTTCCTCCTCCTCCGACGCCGACGAGCACGAGCAGCCATAGGATAGGAGGCGTGAGGAGCGCCAATGCCGCCCACCACCACCACGGACACCTCTCCTCCTCCTCCTCCCCCTTCCCGCCACTCATCTTGCTCTTCTTCCTATTCAAGCAGCAAGCCCCTCCACGCCCGCCTCCTCCGCTCCGGCGCCCTCGCCGCCGACCCCTCCGCCGCCGCCCCCCTCGCTGCAGCCGCCGCCAACTCCTCCCTCCCCTACGCCCTCTCCCTCCTCCGCGCCCACCCCTCCACCTTCTCCTACAACTCCACCATCCGCGCCCTCGCCCGCGGGCCCCGCCCCCACCTCGCCATCGCCCTCTACCGCTACATGCTCTCCAGCGCCAGCTCCACCGCCCGCCCCAACAACTACACCTATCCGCCACTCCTCGCCGCCTGCGCCCGCCTCCTCGCCCCCTCCTCCCATTCCGATACACTCCTTTCAGTAGAAAAAGAAAGAGCCTCCGGCTCCGCTGTCCACGCTTCCCTCTTCCGCCGCGGCCTCGGGTCCCCCGACCGCTTCATCACATCCTCCCTCCTCTCCTTCTACGCCGCCGCTGGGGACCTACCCGCCGCACGCCAGCTGTTCGACCTCAGCCCCCCTAGCCAAAGGGACCTGCCCCTCTGGAACTCACTCCTCCACGCCTACCTGTCCCGCGGCTTCTGCCTCCAGGTGCTCCACCTCTTTCGCCGGATGCCCGCTGCCGACGACGTCACGCTGCTCGCGCTCGTCTCCGCCTGCGCACACCTCGGGGCACTCGACACCGGCCGCTGGGCGCACGCCTACCTTGCAAGGACCCGCCGGAACACCATGGCCATGACCATCACAAGAAATCTAGGCACCGCGCTCCTCAACATGTACATGAGGTGCGGCGATGTCCAAAGCGCATGGTCTGTGTTCCACGCAACGCCCGACAAAGATGTCCGGACCTGGAGCGTCATGATCGCTGGGCTGGCTGTCAATGGTCTCCCCAGGGATGCACTGGACTTGTTCGCGGAGATGAAGGACAGTGGAGTGCACCCAGATTCCGTCACCCTGACCGCCGTGCTGAGCGCGTGTGCCCATGCTGGCATGGTGGACGAGGGCAAGACCATCCTGGACCGTATGCCTGTCAACTATCATGTACAACCCACCATAGAGCACTACGGTTGCGTCGTTGATCTGTTTGGTCGAGCAGGTCAGCTGGAGGAGGCATTGGCTCTCATTAGGACCGCCCCGTTGAAGGCCGATGTTGCACTATGGGGTGCTCTCTTGGTGGCTTGTAGGGTCCACAAGAATGTTGAGATGGGACGGATGGTCGCGATGGAGATTCTCAGGTTGGATCCTCAGCACGCCGGGGCCTGTGTGTTCTTATCTAATGTCTACGCCGCTGCTGGGAAATGGGACCTTGTACAAGAGGTCAGGAGCTCGATGAAAGAACACAGGATGTATAAGCCTCCAGGATCGAGCGTAGTCGAACTCGATGGTGTCGTTTACGAGTTCTTGTCTGGGGACCATTCACACCCTCAGTCTGATCGGATATATGCAATGCTTGATGAGATAGGCAAGATCTTGAGCCTCAAAGGGCACAAGCCTGCAACTAAAGGAGTTACATTTGACATTGACGAGGAGGACAAAGAAGTTTGCATCTTACAGCACAGTGAGAAGCTGGCAGTTGCTTTGGGACTGATAAAAACGAGGAGAGGGGCTGTTATCCGAATAGTGAAGAACCTGAGAATCTGTGAGGATTGCCACTCTGTCATGAAGGTAGTCTCTGAGGTCTATGATCGAGTCATAGTTGTTAGAGATCGTAACCGTTTCCACCACTTCAAGAACGGTTCTTGTTCTTGCTTGGACTACTGGTAGGCCAAAAGCGGGAATGGCACTGGCTTCTTCCGTTAAGATCCACTAATTGTATACAACGCGTAACCGGAATGTTGAAGTAACCTTTGTCCTATTCATGATCGTAAGATCCTTTGCTTGCAGTTAAGAAGTGGCAGTATATCTGTATATGAAAAGTAGGTGGCATGATCATCTACTTCAAAGCAGTGGGTTGCATGGAATGTCTCAGCCGCTCATGCGCTATTTGTCTGATTGACACAATTATTATGTGACAGTGTTAACTGATTGGTGATGATACCAATCATAGAAGAAACCGAGCAACTGGCTAAGATTCCGATCCCACTGGCATGAACTTTTCACCAAACGTATGTCTGCCTCTCAGCATACTTCTTTGCAACTTTCCTCAGTATTTTAGTTAGAATTTCCCATGGAGTGCTCGATTTTACCACTTATGAAGCCAATGAGTTTTTCTTGAAATATGTTAAACTATTTAGGCTAGTCATAGAAAGTACAGTGGCAGTTTTATTTCAATTTTTTTTCTTTTGAGGGAAAAATTTTCATTTTGATCTTGGGGTACTGCAATAGTTATCATGAATTTGCTTGGCAACCTAGGAAAGCTTAGAAAGTGATGGTGTATGTTTCAAAGGATGCTCAGTACAGTTCTCATTATAGATAGTGATTTTGTTCTCCCAACTTGCAGGTTCGAGATGATTTTGTTCTCCCAACTTGCAGGTTCGAGATGATTTTGTTCTCCCAACTTGCAGGTTCGAGAAACTTATCTCCTGCATATAGTGGGTTATCTTTTCCAAAGGATGCTTGGTCATCCATATAGGAATTGTGATGTTATGGATAACAGAATTCCTCTCCTTTGAAACATAAAATCGCTAGCTTTGATGATCTTGATCTTGATCCCCGTACTTTTGTCTGCTTTGGGTGTCATCTTCTTGCTAGGAATGCATGATTGGTTTTGATAATTACCTTCTATTTGACATTGTGGGAAATAGTAGGTGCTAAGTCATAGTCAGCAAAATGAAAGCATAATTTTTGTAAGAAAAATGTTAGAGGTGTACTTGTCACTCCAGATGTGTCCTATGTCCATCAAATGGATCTTACCACCCAGTTGAAGGTAGTCAAGTTCTCATTGCAAAAACCTTACTTTCTATATATTCCATTGCCCCTTCCTCTCCATTCAATCACATTAACGTTTTCCTCCGATTTAGCCCTTCCTTGACCCCTCATCTCTCAGGTGCCGCACTTTTCACTTTTGAAACTATTCTCACTGCCCTGGAGGTTCTCCTATTGTTTGCTTCAGAACCAAAAGTCTAGCATCTTTTTATTCGCCGGAGGAGTAAAGTGGACCTACCCAAGGACCACACACTGTGCCCATCTCCACCAATACTTTGCTTCTACGTAATTTTAGCTTTTGTCCTGAAGAAGCAGTGTGCCTGTAACAATGAGTAATGGCTGTATTTCACCCATGTAATCCAGTATGAATGTATGATCCATCCATATGTGCACCTGTCCATCTCTTTCCAACAGTGTGCCGATGCTAGTGCTGGTTCTTGTCACTTAGGTAATGTCTTGTTGGACTATTGGCACTTGGTACAAGTTCATGCAGGACAAACGTTGGATCTTGTCCACCAGTTCTGATCACTTTTTTTCTTCTTCTGGAAAAGGACAGTTTCTTGTATTGATGTATACACCACATATTCTCCATGACCAAATGGACAGAGTGGAAGTATTCAATATGGATTTTACACTATAAAAGTTATTCTACAATTTGAAGGACAGCAGGTAACGGTGAACTTATAGAAACTTTGCCCTCTGTTGTTTTTCTGATTCTGCAATGGTCTCTTTGGAATCTCCGCAATCGCTGCGTCTTTGATGGGGCTGCTCCGGACGTTAGGGCTCTCTTGTCTGTTGTCAGTGAGGAGCTGAGGATTTGGGGTCTGGCCGGAGCAAAGGGTATTTCATACCTAACTGCTCCGCCACAGGATTTGGTCTAGATCCTCTATGGTCGAGGTCGATCTTGTTTCCTGTACCATAGGCTAGAGTAGGTTTGTTGGGTGTGTGTGTTTGGGTCTGTAAGGGTTGTTTCAAACCCCTGTTTTGTTTACCTTTCTTAATACAAAGATACGCAGCTCTCCTGCGTGTTCGAGAAAAAAGGAAGGAAGGAAGGACTTTTTGTTTGTCATGGTTGCCGACTGCCACCTTGACTGCTTCCATCTTTCCTATATTTACTTATCTTTCCTACTTTGGTGTTTCCCTCCTAGTAGCAAGTTGCAACATATAGGTCTGCCTCTCTTGTAAGTTGAGGGAGGTTTGAGCTCTGTTCGTTGCCTTGTTGCATTGCAGACCATGAGAGCCCAAAGAGGAAAGCGATCAGAGGTAATTTGCAGAAATGAAAAGCTTCTAGTTCTTGATATCACGGAGTTATCTAACCTGATGTACATTACAGCCATTTTGGCCTTCAATTGTGATGAGAGAAAGCGATCAGAGGTAATTTGCAGAAATCAAAAGCTTCTAGTTCTTGATATCACGGAGTTATCTAACCTGATGTACATTACAGCCATTTTGGCCTTCAATTGTGATGAGAAAAAGGTTAAACATTAAGCCAAAATTAAATGATTTTAGTGAAAACGAGTTTGATACAGAGAGTGAATAATGGTATGGCAAACTGCAGGAGCATTGTTTTTGAAATTTCTGTGCTTGCACTCTTTATCTCTTGATATCTTTGTTTGGAACCAGAATTTTCAAATCTTTTATCAGATGTTAGTGACTGGCAGAGGATAGCTTCTTTGAGAGACATGAAAACAAGTACATGATTAGCGAATCATCAGGTATTGTGAAATTATTATCATAAGGTTTGCAGTCAGGTATTGTGCCTTTTCAATTTGACATAACCATTGCTAAGGCATGCATTGTGATTTTGAAGTTGCATTCATTATCTGTTGTGGACGCTTTTGTTGGCAAGGTTTATACTCGCCGTAACAAGAGAGCCATGTCCACAACAAAGGGTTAAAGAGAGAGGATAAGTTGTTAGAGAGTTTTGTTGAGGATGTCATGTTTGTTAGAAAGTGGTTGAGGTTGTCAGGATGTGAGTTGGAAACAGGATAGAGTAATGAGTAGACATGAGTTGGCCTAATGGCTATATATATACATGTAATGCCTTGATGGGGGGATATGAATAGAAGAAAGAAAGAAAAGAAAGTTCTGAGTATCAAGCCATAACAGCTTTGGTATCAGAGCCAAACCCCCACCCACTCTCGTCCATCACGCCTTTTCTCTCCTCCACCAAAGTTCTTTTCTCTCACGCCGTCCGGTCGCATCAGATCGTGGCGGGTCCTCGCCAGATCGCCGGCGGCGATCGCGCTCGTCTCTCCGTCATCTCCCCCTCCTCTCCGCCGTTTCGCCTTCCCTCTTCCCGTCAGCATCTTTCCCCTCTGTTCCTCCGCCGCGCGACTCCTCTTTCGTCTTCCTTGTGCGCGTGATCATGGCGTCCCCTCTCTCTGCCGCCGATTTCAAATCGGCCATGGAGAAGCTCTTCGGTGAGATCCAGTCGGTCAAAGAGGACCTCGCGACGCACAAGAACGACCAGAGCCGCCTCTGGGTCGCCGTGAATCGCCTCCAGACCACCCAGCTCGAGTTCGGCGACGTCTCCGACAAGGGCAAGGCGAAGCCCGAGTCCGAGGTGCCGTCATCGCCTCCTCCCTCCTACCAGTCCTCCCACAAGCTGCGGTTCCGCTCAGCACGCTCCACCGACCCCATCGTCGGTTGCACAAGGCGGAGCGATTCTTCGCGCCACGCGCGCGGAGGAAGAGAAGTGCGCTCGCCTCTTTCTACATGGAGGGCTCGGCGCAGGATTGGTACTACCGCCTGGAGCAGAATCGCGGAGTACCCACCTGGCCTCAGCTCCTCGACAGGGTACAACGCCGCCGGGCGCGGTTGGCAACGCGCTCGGCGCCCTCATGAAGCTCCGCCGCACGGGATCGGTCGAAGAGTACCAGGAGCGTTTCCTTCCTCTCCTGGCGCGCTGCAGAAATGTCACCGAACAGCAGCAGATCGACATCTTCACCGCAGGCCTGCGGAATCCTCTTCAGATCGATGTGGAGCTCCAGAGCCCAGAGACCCTCGACGACGCCATGGCGCTGGCACGCGCTTTCGAACGCCGCCTGGAACTAGACGACGACGACGACCAGAGCGGCTCCAGGGTGCCTCCACGCTCGTTCTCGTCGCATCGTGCGGCGGCGCCAGCGGCGTCCATGACGCCCCGTTCGGCTGCGCCAGGGGGTAGGGCGCCCCTCCCTACTCCACCGGCTCCGGTTAAAGTCGCGCCGCCGCGGCGCGCTTCAGCGCTGACGCCACAGGAGATGGCGCAGCGCCGAGCGGATGGGCTGTGCTTCAATTGCCCGGAGAAATTCTCAAGGGAGCACATCAAGCAGTGCTCGATGAAAGGGCTCTATCTGATGGAATTGGACGACAATGCGCCTGTGGAGGGTACCGGGGAAGATGATGACGCTATCGCAGATGAAGTTGAAATCTCGCTCCATGCTCTCACCGGCATCAAGACGGGGGATACAATGCGTCTCGGCGTGTCCGCTCGTCCACGGCGATTCGCGCGCCTCGTGGATTCTCGCTCCACCCATTCGTTCATATCCTCGCGCGCGCGATCGCCTCGGCCTCACAATGGAGCCACGGCCGGGGCTTACGGTGGGCGTCGCGAACGGCGATCGCGTACCATCACCAGGTGTCTGCCAACACGTCCCGGTTACCATTCACAATGAACACTTCCTCATCGACCTCTACGTCCTGCCTTTGGAAGACTACGAGCTCGTGTTAGGCTGCCAGTGGCTGAAGACGCTCGGACCAATTCTGTGGGATTTCGCGCAGCATACCATGGCCTTTTGGCGACACGATCATCTTGTCAAATGGCGCGGCCTGGAAGCTCCATCTCCGCCGTCGCTATGTGCCATGGCCCGTTTGGATCTGTTATCACTTCTGCTGGCTGAATTCGCTGTTCTGTTTGAAGATCCTTCTGGCCTACCTCCTCAACGTCATATGGACCACCGGATCACGCTGCTCCCTGACACGGCCCCCATTGTGGTCCGGCCGTATCGCTATCCTCAGCTGCTTAAGGATGAACTTGAGCGGCAGTGTGCTGACATGCTGCAACAAGGCCTCATCCGCCCAAGCACGTCGGCGTTCTCTTCGCCGGTGCTCTTGGTCCGTAAGAAGGACACTAGTTGGCGCTTCTGCGTCGACTACCGGGCCCTCAATGCCAAGACCGTCCGCGACGTCTTCCCAATACCCATCGTTGATGAACTACTGGATGAACTCAAGGGGGCTTCCTTCTTCACAAAGCTGGACCTCCGGAGCGGTTATCACCAGATTCGGATGCATCCAGATGACATCGCCAAGACGGCTTTTCGTACTCACCACGGCCACTTCGAGTTCGTGGTTATGCCCTTCGGACTAACCAACGCTCCTTCGACATTCCAGGCCATGATGAATGAAGTGCTGCGACCCTTCCTTCGGCGATCGGTCCTGGTATTTTTCGACGACATTCTGATTTACAGTTCGTCATGGTCGGAGCATCTTCAGCACGTCCGCGCCGTCTTTCAAGCACTCCGCACTCACACCCTCTTCCTTAAGCGCTCCAAATGCACTTTTGCGGAACGCTCGGTGGCATACCTGGGCCATATCATTTCGGCGGACGGCGTCGCAATGGATCCATCCAAGATTGAGGCAGTGCAGAAGTGGCCGCAACCGCGCACCATTCGCGCTCTCCGCGGTTTTCTCGGCCTCACCGGCTACTACCGGCGATTCATCAACAACTATGGAGTCATGGCGGCTCCTCTGACATCCTTGCTGAAGAAGGACGCGTTCTGCTGGTCTCCGGCGGCGACTACTGCCTTCGAGACGCTCAAGGCTGCTCTGACCACAGGACCGGTCCTCCAGCTCCCAGATTTCTCCGCCGCCTTCGTGGTGGAATGCGACGCTTCTGGCTCAGGCTTCGGGGCGGTGCTCCACCAAGGCGCCGGCCCTATCGCCTTCTTCAGCCGAGCGGTCGCCCCCCAGCATGCCAAATTGGCTGCCTATGAGCGGGAGCTAATTGGCTTAGTCAAGGCGGTGCGGCACTGGAGACCTTACATCTGGGCACGGCCGTTCACAGTGCGCACAGACCATTTCGCCTTGAAGTTCTTGCTGGATCAGCGCCTCTCCACCATCCCGCAGCATACTTGGGTCAGCCGCCTCTTCGGGTACGACTTCACGGTGGAATTCAAGCCCGGTCGGTTGAACGCAGCGGCGGATGCTCTCTCGCGCCGTGATGAGGATGTGGTAGGCGCTGCGGTATACTCCCTCACCCGACCCGATCTCCAACTCTTCGCCGACCTTCGCCGTGAGGCCGAGCAGCTTCCGGAGCTTATTGCCAAGCGCATGGAGGTTACTCAGGGCATTGCGGGTGCATCCTGGACGGCGGTGGATGGACTTGTTCTTCACCGCGGCGCATATTCGTGCGGTCGTCGGCCCTCGGCCGCCATTCTTGCCGCGACCCATGGCGCGGACATGAGGTGTCGAAGACTCGCATCGTCTCGCGCTTCATTTACAACTCCCCTACCAACCGCTTGTTCGCGATTTCGTCCAAAGTCTGCGCCATCGTCGTGGAACAAAGCGAGCATCTTCATCCAGCTGGTCTTCTACAGCCGCTCCCAGTACCCACCTCGGTCTGGGCCGACATCGCTATGGATTTTGTGGAGGGTTTTCCCAAGGTCAGTGGCAAATCAGTGGTGCTTACGGTGGTGGATCGCTTCTCTAAGTACGGGCATTTCATTGCTATTGGGCATCCGTATTCCGCAACTTCTGTGGCGCGCGTCTTCTTCGACCAGATTGTCAGGCTTCACGGCATTCCTTGCTCCATAGTCAGCGACCGCGACCCAGTCTTCACCAGCACTTTCTGGAAGGAGCTCTTCGCGTTGTCCGGAGCCGAATTGCGCCTCAGCTCCGCCTTCCATCCTCAGACTGATGGACAATCGGAGGTCACCAACCGTGTGCTGGCGTCTACCTCGGTGCCTCGCCGGCGACCGTCGCGCGCAGTGGCTCGTTGGCTCCTTGGGCGGAATTCGCTATAACTCTTCATTCCAAACAGATCGCGACCACTCCATTCCGGGTTGTGTATGGTCGTCGCCTCCGACGATCTTTGTCATATCAGCCGGGCTTGTCGCGAGTGGCGGCCGTCGACAAGCGGTGGCGAGCAGGATGTCTTCTTGGCGGAAATCCGGGACCGCTTGCGCATGCCGGGACCATATGAAGCACTCCTATGATCAGCAACACCGTGATGTTCAGTTCGCCACCAATGATTGGGTATGGTTACGCTTGCATCACCGCTCAGCTGTGGGCATTGTGGACAAAACTGGAGGGAAGCTCGCTCCCCGCTACTATGGCCCGTATCAAGTCATGGAGCGTGTTGGTCCTGTTGCTTACCGCCTCCGCCTTCCTCCCAGAGCCAAGCTACATGATGTCTTCCATGTGGTTTTCCTCAAACCGTTCCATGGCGATCCTCCTACAGAGGTGGTGCCTCTTCCGCCGGTGGTTCACGGTCGTGCAGTTCCTACACCAGCCGCGGTTGTCCGTGCACGCCTCAACAGGGGTGTTTGGGAGCTCTTGGTTCGCTGGGTGGGTTCCCCCGATTCCGAAGCAACATGGGAGAAGCTTGAGGAATTCAAAGCGACGCATCCGGCATTCCAGCTCGAGGACGAGCTGTTTCTCCAGGAGGGCGGAAGTGTTGTGGACGCTTTTGTTGGCAAGGTTTATACTCGCCGTAACAAGAGAGCCATGTCCACAACAAAGGGTTAAAGAGAGAGGATAAGTTGTTAGAGAGTTTTGTTGAGGATGTCATGTTTGTTAGAAAGTGGTTGAGGTTGTCAGGATGTGAGTTGGAAACAGGATAGAGTAATGAGTAGACATGAGTTGGCCTAATGGCTATATATATACATGTAATGCCTTGATGGGGGGATATGAATAGAAGAAAGAAAGAAAAGAAAGTTCTGAGTATCAAGCCATAACATTATCTTTAGTTGAAATGTAGTTCTTACAGAGCAACAATTTTTCATCTTGCTCGCTATCTACTTTGAATAAATCATTATCACTGTCCCTAATGGTAGCGGAGAAACGGTTCTGTCACTGATTTTATATTTGGAAGATAATATCAAACCCTCAAGCTACAAGTTTACAATCACACTGATACTCCATAAATAGAATCTGGAAAGATTGAAAAGCTTACCATGCACAATCAACTCTGAGAGCAATCCCTTTGTTCTTCTATAGGAGATTTTTTTTTTGTTGAGATTTCACAATATCTGTGAAAGACTATTGACCATTATTTTTATAATTAAATGCTAGTATAGATTAGCAAAATTATAATATAACGATAACATCGGTGCTTTAAACTAGAAATCTATTAATATAGTTTTCATATGGCCAATCTAGACACCACAATAATTTGTAGTAGCAAATTTGAAAAAGTTTTGGCTGCAAACTTCCTAAAACAGAACACAGGGAGTAAAATCATTTTTTTCCAGTAATTAGAACCACCACCTTTTCAAGATTCTCACCTGTTCATTGTCATGCAAATCAATCAGGTGCGATTGCATACTAGGGCTGGGGAAGGGTACCAAGCAACTAGCATCCATTTGGCATCCCCGGTCTTCATTACATTTCGTACCGTGATCTGCTGTTTGCCCAATGTTTATACATTCTGTGATTGTTTGCATACGAATTTGACAGTGCACGTTGTTGCTAACAATTTGTCATGTTGTAGGCGTTGGGCGAAGGGTGATGCAGCAGGCTCGGCGGGACAGCAGCTTGCACAACCTGATGCCGATAGCAATCCCGGTTGGGGTACAAATGTGGGGGTGCATGTGGTTCAGAGTTTTAGAGTTAGATATGGTACGTATTGGTCTCCTTGTGTGCTTAACAGACCCGGTCAAATACACCAAGTCAGAGTCGGTTTGTGATTGTTCTATATATATATATATATATATGGACTTAGGATGTAATCTGGAAGGCAAGCAATAAATTATCAATCTTTAGGGTTTCCAACTTCTTACTTTCCCTGCGCCTGCTCTGCTCCCTCTTGAGGTGAACGAGCTGGATTTGTTGGATATTGTACTAGGGGTGCAATGCAATGGTTGAGGACAATCCTATGGGAATGGGACTTAGCACCATGGCCTTGTGATATGATGAGGAGGGGCACCAGCCACCAGGTGAGGTGACCTGGACAGGGATGTCATCGCCACACCCCACGCAAGCATGGAAGACTTGTCAGATTTATTTTTTGAGCCGACGGGACTACCTTGGGAGCGGATTGAAAATCACCGGATCTAAGGGGATTGCTCCAAGGGACCGGTCCTATTGCGATCCAATCGTATCGTTACCCGCAGCTGCAAAAAGATGAACTTGATGTCACAACACGGCACGATTCAGCATACTTCTTCAGCATTTTCGGCTCCAATGTTATTGGTAAAGAAACATGATGCTTCTTGGCACTTCTGTGTGGACTACAGGGCCCTTAATGACAAAACCATAATGATAAATTTCCCATTCCCATAGTGGAAGAACTATTGGATGAACTCAAGCATGCTTGCTATTTTACCAACACGGATCTCGGGTCGGGGTATCGCCAAGTACGTATGCACGCAACGATGTGGAGAAGATGACTTCCCAGACTCATCAAGGACCTTTTGAATTCTTGGTCATGCCTTTTGGATTGACTAATGCCCCGACAACATTTCAAGCTTTGATGAACTCGGTTCTTCGCCGGTTTGTCTTTGTCTTCTTTGATGACATATTAATCTATAGTCCCTCATGGTCAGCACACCTCTGTCACGTCCAGACAGTTTTCGCATCTTGCAGGAACACAAATTCGTTCTTAAGAAGTCCAAATGCTTTTTTGGTGAACCCTCGGTGGCCTATCTGGGCCACATTATCAGTGCCAAAGGGTTGGCTATGGACACGCAGAAGGTGTGGGCGGTAACTGAGTGGCCACGCTCGCAAACTTTGTGCGCTCTTCGCAGTTTTCTAGGGCTTGCGGGGTATTATCGAAGATACATTAAAGACTATGGCTTGTTGGCAGTCCCTCTTACTCGATTGTTAAAGAAGGATGGGTTTTCTTGGACAGAGGACGCCTCCATTGCCTTTCAGGCTCTCAAAGATGCACTGTCTTTAGCCTGGGTTTTACAACTTCCCGATTTCACTAAAGATTTTATTGTGGAATGTGATGCTTCTGGACCTAGGTTTGGTGCGGTTGTTCTCTAAGGTGATGGACCGCTTGCTTCTTTAGTCGGCCGATTGTAGCTCGACATAAACAGCTAGCTGCATATGAAATTGAGTTAATTGGATTAGTGCAAGTGGTTCGTCATTGGCAACCGTATTTGTTGGGTCGTCGGTTTCTTGTTCGCACTGATCAATATAGTCTGAAATTTCTTTTGGACCAACATCTTGCTACTATTTTCCAACATCACTGGGTCAGTAAGCTTCTGGGATTTGATTTGTACCCTGGGTCATCCAGCACGGCTCCCCCGGGCCAGCGCAAGGGACCAGGCTGCCGTCCGTTGGTGTTTTGCAACTACTGCCTACGTTTCTCTATCCCGTGCTCGTGACAAAATTGTTCTCCTCCCGAGCACCAAATTCCTTTTCAACAAAGGACAGTGGCCTCCAGTGAGCTGAGAAATTCGTGCCTTTAGGGTAGTCGAATTTTTTGTTTTTCTTTTTGAGTAACATGTGCGACGGGTCACTTACCTTGTACGGGTGTGTCATCTAGGTCATGGTACTTACTTTCAAAATGCATATAAGGGCACATGACATCAGACTATCCTAGTTGCTCACACTGGCATATTTCGTACATGTGACATGACATGTTGGATTCAATGCTTGCAATACTTTGAAATTAACAAAAAACCACATGAATAATATATTCTAACCATATCCCTTTGCCCTTAATCTCATTTGGTCGAACTGGACCGAACTCATTCGCACTAGTCTCGATCAGGGTTACGAAAATCGGTTCTACTAGGCACCTCTGGTTAGACTATGAACTGGTCATAAGTATTTGGTTCTACAC
Source organism: Dendrocalamus sinicus (assembly GCA_036346575.1). NCBI lineage: Eukaryota > Viridiplantae > Streptophyta > Magnoliopsida > Poales > Poaceae > Dendrocalamus > Dendrocalamus sinicus. The sequence continues at coordinate 36,233,651 of CM070665.1, forward strand.
AGAGTTAGTTTGATTTACTCAGATTTATGACCGATTTAGATTGATTTCAGCTGATTTTATTTTAAAATTTTGGTTTGAAAACTACCAAAATTTTCCAAAAATCGGTGTTACCAATCGAGCCCTTATCCTCTTCTTCCACCGCATTCTCATGTGATAAAACCCTTGAGGCAATAGCGGTGGCAGAGTATGATTTCATCCTTACGGGACTCGTCCCGCTCTAGCCAACACCAAGTCTCTTCTTTTCAGCTTCTAAAAACTATTTTTCAGTTTTTCTTTAGTAATTAGCTTTCTTAATGCAACTTGCCATGCCACACGAATAACATATGCAACATAGGCAACTAGAATGAACTAATAACCCACTATATCACACGATCTACATGTACATTTTGAAAGTACCTATATGACACGCCTACACAAGTTAAATGAATCCTCCATGCATTTTTTTTCTTTTCTTGTATATTAGATGATGCGCATATTTCTGCGCACATCAGCTGCACATGCAGCTGTTCGTACTAACTACTGGTCGTTCGGTTAAGTTGTTCCCATTCTCAGAAAGTAACGAACTTGTGAAGCTTAAACATTTGTACTGGTATCAGCTTAACGACACTAGGACATGTAAGCGCGAGACCACCGCACATGAGATGACAATCCTGAATGACTACACTAAGCAGCTAAATTATGGTTATTACATCTCAATCATCCACCTAGAATGGCCAAGTATCTGAACGTGCACAGGTAAATTCACATCGTCAACACTTGACGATATTTCACTATAAATTCACATCGTCAACGCTTGACGATATTTCACTTACACCTGACGATATTTCACTTACAGGAAAGCAATATACTGGCCCTCTTTTGAAAGTCTCTTTTCCAGGTACAAACAAAGTCCACTATGGTTCTGTACAAATCTCATCATACCATGGTCCCGGTGACCCAGATAAGGGCTCAAAATTGACCTGCCCGGATATCTCTGTCTACGCGCTCAGCGTTAAGTGTTCCCGGCAGCTCCCTGAAGTTCTCATTAAAAATGGAGTATGCACTGCGTGGAAGGTAGAAAAAAATGAATGAACTGTAACTTCCCAATATACTCTTCATATCCATATCCTTTTGTTCATCAGCTAATCAACATGAATATTACAACTAAATTTGGTCACGCAATATCTTTGGAACATCTGGTCCTTTTCTTTTTGAACTTCTAAAATGCAAATAGTGGCACTGGTGAGAAAAAGAAAATAGTTTATCTCCAGGTTCTAACTAGAGAAACATCGCTTTGGTTGATCAGCATGACAAGCCCGGACATATCAGAAGGGAATTACAGCTATTCTACCCAAAACACACCCATAATTTTGTAAATGACAGTATGACTGCTTTATCTTCCGCTTCTGGCAAAAAAAAAATAAAGGTTCTGATATAGTACGCCAGGCAGCATTTAAGCTACCATTGCTGTTGAGAAACTTTTACTTATTCTTCACAGCTTATGTAGGGAGGTATATCTTTTCCAAGGAATGGAACACATTCTAGCTGTGGAGCTTTTATCCAATCAATGAAACCAAAGACAACTAATCAATATGCACTGCATCATAACATATCATATGTAGATGCTAAACAACTAGAGTTGTAATAAACTAATAATGAACTATTCCATGGCATAAAAGAACACAATGTTGCTACCATTTTTTCTCTCTGAATGAAAGGCCAAGCCATCATGTTTGACTTGAAGGATTTCCTGAGTTTGTATCAGACTTGATGGCTAGTTAATGAATTTTCTATTTTCGGCTATAATAATAATAATAATAATAATAATAATCAGATTGAAGGGATGAGAGAACATACCTAACATCACCTTGTTGTCGTCTTCCAAGATTAAGAAGTATGATCATGAAACCTGTACCGAGTATCTGGGTAGCCAGCAAATAGTAGCATTTGTCAATACACTGAATCTAGCAACAAACTCCATAATTTTGGTCATTGCAAGCCCCCACATCTGCAGAGATTGTAGCATCATAGTTCCGCATGAAACCTATACACTGGACAAAAGAAATGATGGAAGGGTATGGGTACATGATTTGTACGGCTGAGTCATTATATTATAGGTTTATATAACCACCGATTCCTGGGTTTCCCAGTGAGGGCCAGCCCCTGGCTGGAGCTAGCCAGAAATTTGTATGTTCAATTCTTCAATAACTGGTTAGTCTAGTTCCCAAATGTGTTTCAAATACTTACATGTACCTTAGTGTCATGATGAGCAGTATTGCTAATAACTATTTTTTTAGACACTAATTATTTAAGGAGTTACTTACATATAAAGGTCCAACATCGTACTTTTGAGCAACAGGTGCCAATAGGAACCACAATGCGATAATAACCCATGCTTTCATGCTGAGAGAAAATAGCGCCATCAACAAGATATCTGGAGAAGTGAAATGCACACCACATTCATCACACTATCATTTCATTAGAAAATAGACGTGCATCATGTACATTACCAGGTAATCTCAATTTGTCTTGAAGAAATATAAAAACTCTTCTCTTCCACCAGGTTGTTGCTTGTGGTATTTTGAACTTCTACAGAGTGGAGAGATAATTTATAAGGAACACCAACCCATCCGGAAGACACAAACTTCTTTAAAATATTGTGAGAAAACTTTACCAGTTCTTCCTCTTCTTCATCGTCATCATCGCGGAGATGATTAGCAGGTGGCTTAGGTGCCACGGCCACTATTAGACTATCTACAGAAATCACGAAGAGAAAATTTTAAAAGTACCCCCATAAGATACGTCGAGTGCATAAACAACTAGGAACTAGATGAAACAACCAATTAACCATCCTAGGATAGCACTGCCACCAAATTTCTTCACACAAGATATATGAATGTGGTGATTACATTCCATAAGCTGCGGACCCTAACCAACAATTGTGGAAAGTATGAGCAGAAAAAGAAAAAAGAGAGGCCGCATAAGTGACCTATAATGAAGAAAGCTGCGACTTATGCATCTAGCATGCCAATCAAGAGGGGCGAGGTGGGCATGGGAGGCGAGAATGGTATAGTTTACCCCCATCGCTGAGGTTGACATGGGCGTCGTCTTGGCACGGAAGAGTCCTCCCTCGCAGGACCACGCGGAGGCGGTCTTCTGGGAGGCGTCGATCGTGGGCGATGCGGCGGCGCAGATCGGCAACCTAGGGCGGAACAGGAGGAGACATTAGGCTAGAGCGTGGCGAGAAGAAGGGTTTGAGTTTGGGGGCGTTACCGAGAGAAGCGGAGGGAGGCGGAGGGTGGTCGGCCGGGACGGGCCAACGGCGCGCAGCGTCACCTCTACCGTCTCCGGCTCGTCGCCGCCGCCGGCAGCCATGGACATGGTCATGCGCTCTAAGATTCGTTTCTAGACGCGGTTCTGCCTTTTTTTCCGCTGAGGAAATTGATAATATACCCTCAACTATATAGAAATCTAGCATATACCCTTCTTTAGTTTGCAATTGAGAAAATACCCTTCTTTAATTTAGCTTGTTCAGGAAATAACCTTTTATACTCTTTTGTACAAGTGGATTATGATACTTCCGTATTCTACCGTATTTGCGTGCTTCCGCGTCGCCGTGCCTAGGCTAGCTGCGCGCCACTACGGCGGCGGTCTGAGTTTGGCGGCGCCGCGCCACGCCCGTCTCTTGCCCGCGCGCGCGTCCTGCTGCTGCGCTGTTGCTCGACGCCGAGGTTGGCGAGGCCGCCGCAGAAGAGGAGGTGCCGAGGGCGAGCGGCGGTTGGAGAGCACGGGCGGCGGCGACCACTTCACCACCTCCATCTTCCCATGCATCACTCGAGCAATGCGATGATCGGCTCCGTCGCGTTCGAGAGCCCGCCATGCAATATCATACGTACATGCCATGCGCCATGCACACACCGAATCAACCAAGGTCGTCACTTGCCCGTGGCCCACGTCGTCGTCGCTTTGCGCGCCGCCGGGTCGTCGCTGCCGTGGCCCGCCTCGTCGTCGCTTTGCCGCCGCCGCCGCGTCGCGCAGGGCCAGCCGCTCGCCGCCTCGGACACGCCGTCGTGGCGCTTTGCCGCTGCGGCTGCTTGCGGCTAGGCACGGCGACGTGGAAGCACGCAAATACGGTAGAATACGGAAGTATCATAATCCACTTGTACAAAAGAGTATAAAAGGGTATTTCCTGAACAAGCTAAACTAAAGAATGACATTTTCTCAATTGCAAACTAAAGAAGGGTATATGCTAGATTTCTATCTAGTTGGAGGGTATATTATCAATTTCCTCTTTTCCGCTGGATAATTGGATCCGGTTAATGACCAACCCCTTGGCCCCCAACTTTTTCTTTCAACTACGAGGTACACAAGTGCAGCGGCGGGTTTAGGATTAAGGGACTTTTTTTTTCTCCGAAGCTGTCATTTTTGATTTTTGCTATAATATCTAACTTTCAAACAGAATATTTTCTTAAGACGAGATCTACAAGTTAAACGATGTACACGTTAAAAGCCCAACATCTGTATCATCCAAAATCGCAAGTGAGTATCTCTTCGTAATCTGTACCGTAAACAACCAAATTTCAAAAATTTCAGCTAAAAGCCATAAGTCGCAGCCGTTGCCAAACATGCCCTATATCACATCTTAAACTGAATTTGTTGAAATAAATCTGGATATTAGAAATAACATAGGCTAAATTATAGTATTTATACCTAGACTGAGCTAAAATTACTTAGATTATATACTAGTAATTTTTTTTATGTCCTATGTTACCACAAGCTCAGATCCACCCTCTACGTGTGCCTTTTATCATACATCTAAACACATGAAGAGCAAAAATACCTATATTTAACTAAAATTCTGATAGATAAACTCGTACATCTAACTTCTCTATTCCACAAAGCGGTACTAAACTAATCCTTGTACTCCTATGACTTCACTGCCCACAAAGCGGTACTAAACTTTTTACACATTAGGATCAAATTAATCTGACTAATAGTGAGTGATGTGGATGTTAACTAAAATTTCTTCAAATTTACCAAACTCACCTAGTTGAAGAAGGACGAACAACGGAGCACCACAAACCACAACAAAGTAGAGGCATCGTCGTAGTTGATGCCGAGTATCGGCACATGATGTTGCAGTCCAAGTGTAAACTGCCTATGGATGACGCGAAGATGTCAATGTCGGATAATTTGAGTTTTGCCTTTTTTTTTCCCCTTGACGAGATGGACCCAAAAAGAGAATGATCGAACTTGAGAATCTTTTGGAGCTCGATTGAGGAATAAATTGGTTTAAGCCTAGTTTGGCTTGCCCAGCTTGAATTCTAATATATATTTTTCTTGGGATACGGATAGATTATATTAACGCAAATTGAAATTTTCTACAGTGTAAATTAGGAAGCCAGGCAAGTAAGGGATCATAAATTATTACCACTAGACACGCAGTGCAGCAGAAGTAGAGTTCAAGTAGTCAATTCAACGAAGAGCGTGTCGGTGTAGTAGAAGTAATTGATTGTCCTCTGGCCAATCATTTTCTGCGATCGTCCCGATCAACGTCGTAGTCATAGCAGCGCTTCTACCGAGGTCCACACGTCTAGGGATGGAACATCATGCGTCGGTGTGCTAGCACCAGCGCGCACAGTAGGGGTTATGAGAGGTAGCGGCCAGGGTTTTGATGGATGTGTTTTTGGGATACCTCTCTCAGCCCCACACCTCTTTTTATATAGCCTCCAATCGAATCTCACTCGAAAACTATCATCTGGACCCTTATCGTTCCAGCCATTAAGCGTGTGACATTGTAGGTTCATGTATATTTGGCCATGAATGGAAAACTCCTTTACGGTCTATAAGTCGGTAGCGGTCCCTAACAGGACATAACAACTCTCAGACATACATAAAGATCATATCGGATGAACATATACAGTGCTTATGTACCGATCCATTTGCCTCATGATACCAGATCAAACTCAAGGCGAGAAGCCTGCCATCCTTTTATAGCTTGATCATTCACTCGAACCTGTAGTAGATTACTCAGTTGTGATTGTGTAACAGCTCAGATTTTTATTTAAAAATAATATTAAAATAAAATAATTTAAATAAGTATTTTAATTGCCTGAGTTTTATTTACCCTGATTTTTCTGCTTTTGAAAAGGTTGGATTTAAAAATTAATTTAAGTAAAACTCAGAAATATTGTTAAAAAAGATAATTTGAATTTCTATAAAAAATCTTAATTCAAATTAATAGTTTGGGTTTATTTGGATTTTCTGTGTTTTTCTGGATTTTAAAAGCTAATTTAAAGATTAAAAAGTATTTTAAGGGAAATCAAAATTTAAAAACTTTATGCAGAAAAGTTGTTGAAAATATTTTTTCTAAGTTCAAAATAATCCTAAGAGTTTCTGTGAATTTTTTTGGAATTTTTGGACTTTATTTGGTATTTTCCAAGCTTTAATTATTTTCCTAAGTTTTCTGAAAATCCAAATCCTTAAATAAAATCTTAAAAACCCGCACATTTTCTCTCGGGCTGATGGTGGACGCTCAGGATGCGCCCACGTCGCCTCTGGCCTCATCCAACCGCTCCGACTCATCCCGCCTTCCTACTCTCCCTAGCTGACGCGTGGATGGCCTGGATTAGCCGTGCGCGCGCCCACCCATCCGGCCGCCCACCTTTCCCCTGAAACCGACGGCCTCCTTTCCCCTGAGGTGTTAAGGATAGAATAGGAGATAGAATATGATTGTTATTTGTTTCCTTATATGCCCCTTGTATATCCCCCTTGTACCCTCTATATATATTGCCCTTTGGGCCTCATGAATAGATGCACAATATTCATAACAGGCTAGAGCGGGACGAGTCCCATAAGGATGAAACCATACTCTGCCACCGCTATTGCCACAAGGGTTTTATCACATTAGAATGCGGTAAAAGAAGAGGATAAGGGCTCGAGAAATGGCTATTAAAACTGGTTTTGAATTTTTACCAGGGGGTTTGGTAGGATTGGTAACACCGATTTTTGGAAAATTTTGGTAGTTTTCAAACAAAAAAATTCAAATAAAATCAGCTGAAATCAATCTAAATCGGTCATAAATCTGATTTCGCGCTCCCCTTCCTTCCCCGCCCACCCCTTTCCTTTTCCCCTCCGACCGCATCAGTGCCGGTCGCATTTTTCGGCGAGCAATCCTCGCCGATTGCCCCATCCTCGACCCTATATAAGGGCCTCCTCGGCCTCTCCTCCCCTTACACCACAGCCCTCCGCCCTCCTCTCTCTCTCTCTCTTTCTCGGGTTTCGAAGCACCCCAGAGCCGTCTCCCTCTCTCCCTGAGTGCTGCCCAGTCTCCGACGAGCAATCGCCACCGCCTTCGACCGCCTCACGCCTCGTCGACGCCACCCACACCCTCCCCGACTCCCGACGATCACCATGTGCCCCTCGGCCGAGCCCCAGGACCACCGGAGCACGATCGCCGACGTCGCCCGAGCACGTGCCACCGCCTTCCTCGCCGTCGACCATCTTCTGGGCCTCCTTGGTGAGCATCCCGTGCACCAAAAGACTCCCCGTGACTTCCTCTTCATAATGCACCCCTTGCCGACCGTCGTCGTTTGCCGAAGCGCCAGCGACCCTCGGTCCCCGTGCGCGGCCACCGGCCGGCGTGCCACGTCGGATGGACAGCCGAGGTGGCAGGCCATCTGGCGGGCCACGCCAACAAGACAAGACCATCTTTGGTGCCCATAGCGGCCGACAACGGTGTGTCGATGAGCCATGCCATGTGGCAGCCACGTCAGCACATTGGGTGAGTTGGCAGTCCACGTGTTGAGGCATGTCAGCAAAGGAGGCCTAGTCAGCAGCCATGTCACACCCCCCACCACCTCAGCCCTCCCACTGGTCCATGGACCTGGCCCATGTAGACCAGGGCCCACCTGTCATACAGCAACCCCAGGGCTGACGTCATAAACCTGAATTTTCAATAGAAAAAATAAATTTTCTATATCTAAATTTCTACACTAAATTTTCTATAATAATACATCAAAAATACTATACAAAATTTCTACACTAAAATTTTCTACAATAATGCATAAAAAATACTATACAAAATTTCTAAAATAAATTTTCTACATCTATAATTTTTACTAACACTAAGAAAAACAATATACCAAAAATTTACCTGGATCCCTCTCCTCTCCTCTTCCTCTCCCTCTCTTCTTCCCCTTTGTCCTCTCTTCTTCTCCTCTCCTTCCTCTCTCACGTCCTATCTCGCGCTCGCTGGATCGATTGGCTGAATGGAAACAGTGCTCGGGGTGGCCGAGCGCGGCACGGTTATAGCCCACCCCCAATCGCCACACAGTTGGGCGACTGGATGCCAGTCGCCCAACGGTAGGGTGACTGCAATTAATCGCCTAACGGTTGCCAGATTTGCTAGGTGTCAACGCTGGGTTGGGCGAAAGACTCCAGTCGTCTAACCATTAGGCGACTGAAGCCTATTATTGTAAAAAAATTTCCCGCGGTATATTTTTGTAAATTTGAATAAAAAATAGATTATTCTTACAAAAAATTCACGACATGAATGGGGATCCAATGCCCAGCTTATCGCATAAACAAGGGCAAAATCCTATGAAAGTTTCTCACAAAGTCACCTTTCTCCCAGTCCTACATTTTTAAGGATCAGTCATGAACCGAGTGTACAAACATAATCAATCTTTTTTAAAAAATGATTAAACACAGTCGTTCAGAAAATTTAGTATCATAGTAGGTGGTGCTAATTTTTGCTGTATAGTATCACACATGAACGATCTCCAGTAATTACACAATGGATCTGCATCCGCAGATGAGTAGAAAATAAAATAATGTCAAGAGCAGGCCCGACCAAGAGCAACAATTAGCTACGGATAACGTAGCACCGTATTCTCATCATCCATCAAAAAGATGAAGTAGACGATTCTGGTGTATCTGAATCTCCGACTGTCGAAGGAACACCTTCTTTGTTGGCACTGCCATACGGGTTCATGGCAACAGCCTCCTCAGCGTCGACATCAGGCCATGTTGTTACCTCAGCAAATGAAAATTGGTTGGCAGCGCCGAAGAAAGATGCAACTCGCAGCACGCAGCATTGGGAGAGCATGCTCTCTGCGTCAACTGACTCTGGCAACGGAGGCATGCAGGTTGGGAGGAATTCCAACTTATGGTTCGTCAGTTTTAACAGTGAATGGGTAGCTCGGCAGAAGATAAACCTGCAGAAACAATCGAAATGAGCTTTCAGCCAATAAAAGGAATGCAAGACATCGACATATCAATTATACACATCAGGGCATCGTGTAGACAGCAGACTGGAAGGTATCAATCGGTAATATTTGAAAGGTCAGCCCAACACGGTGCATTCCTGCAGATTGTTGACTAAGTAATAGGCTAACAGGGAACAGCTTACGAGTGAGGTTGCACTCACTATTGAGAATATTATATAAAACAGTGAACAATCCATGCAAAAAGCACAGCACCTTTAATATGTTTGGAAGGAGTAGAGACTAGTAACAAAAGAATTGACAAGGTGACCTGAGAAGCAGCCGCCTCAAGAATGGATCACCTAATACTTCAACCCAAACAGGATGAAGTGAAGAGGATGCAACCAAAGTTGTGGCCCATTCATTTAAGGACAAGGATAATAACTCCTCGGCTTTATTATAAGCATCCTACAAAATTACATGTCAAAGCTCAAAGACAAAAATATACTGCCCTGGGAGAAAGAAAATTATTAACAAATACTAAAAACAAGTACCCTGACAATGTCCACCCCATTATTGCCGATCAGAAAGCAGAATGCTTGCAATGGAGCTGTGAGAAACATAGTAAACTGACTACCATTCTGCCGAGTAGAATCCCCACAGAATCCTGCCGTGGAAGATCGGGAGCTTGGAGAAAGTAACATGGCAGTCGTCTCCCCCTTTTCATTCCCATGAATAGACTGCAATACTTAAATAGAACAATTAGAATGGACCATTACACTGATAGCGCTAAGAGTACATGTCAAACAGCCAGACTACCGAAAAGCAAATGCCAAGTGAGTATCCCATTAAAATAAAAACGGAACTGAATAGTAAAATAAGAAATTGCAGAAGCACTTAGTTCCACAATAAAACTGAAGGCACAGAAACAAGTGGCCTGCCAAGATGGAAATAAGAACCATGGAATGGCACTTGGACACAGAATAATAGTAGTGGTTGCTTGGGAGAAAAAAATAAGATTAAACAAACCTGCCTTGAAAGCATAGCTGACGCTACTGTCAATCACCAAAAAGAGAGGTCTTCTTGTAAATGGGATCAGATCACAAGGGTATATGCAGTTTGAACCTACATATTTTGAACATGTGTCAGAAACAATATACTTCTTTCTAAAATCAAAATAATTCAAGTTGGTGAAAACGCAACTTAAATCAACCCTAAGCCTTCAAAATAGCTCCGTAATGCATTGGAAACAACAAAGATAATCTCATGAACACAGCATTGAAAAAATACCTTCACTTTCACGGCAGCCTAACCACAGGCAAGGTTCGTTGTCTTCCTTTGAATTGATGGGGTTAGTATTAGATATATCAAGCTTACTAAAACTGCTCACAACCTTCTCGCTTGTATCTGGACAAAATCCAGAAGTTCCCAACTCACCTGAAAGATATTAGAATGCTAACTAGAATATGCTCCCCATGATAGAAAACTGACAACGTTTCAGTCAGACAAGCCTGAGGCACGAACCTGCAGCTGAAAGGTATATTAACAGCATACCATTCAATGGGAGCTCCTCACATTTGGTGGCAAGAACCTGGATTTCAAACATAACATTCTTTAATCAGATAGATAACTTAATGGTGTAACTTCCAAATAAACAAATATTGGCTGCCTTCGGTAGGGACTTTGAGCCGGCTTTAGTTTGTACGTGCTACAGTAACTAACTTTTAAATGGTGCATTTTTTCAAAGCGGGGTCAACAGGAAGATTGTAGTAAAAAAATGTACTGAATTCAGCTGTACCAGCAAAAATCGCATGACTATTTTCCTCTACGTACTGCCTTTCGCGAACCACCAGAATTCAAAAATTTAAGTCATAAGCCACGGCCCAAAAAAAACCCACCCATTAAAGTGAATAATAGAACACTATTCAAAGTCAATTAGCCTTTTCCTGGCTATCCATGCCATGCATCCTTGAGCACTGCTGCATTGTTCATGAATTCCACCCTAGATTTAGCTTTCTTATCAGTTGAGTGTTCCATCATGGCCGTCGATGTTATCCTTCTAGACACTATCTCTTGGCAGCCCCAAACCAGTCCCAAGAAAATTCTAACAGAGGACCAGGTTAAGTTTGGTTCAAACATTACATGTTGTAGGTTATTTTTCAGAACATTTGAAACCCACTCATGTCATGAACCCATGGGTGTGGAGGAATTCAGTAGATATTTCCTCATCATCATGCTTCCTTGTCAGATAAATTAGATCATTTAGTTGGCACTTGTCAGTAGTATTGTGTACATGTCTTGCACAATTCCCTACCTTTTCAATCCTCCTACTAGCCCATTTCTGCTTCCAAGCAACAAAGACTGGCTGTTACACATGTACACTAAGCTCGTCATAAGGTGAACTGAATGCACCAGAACTAGTTCCACGACCAATAGTTTTCTCCTAGGACCAAACCAACTGAATGCATCAAAAGCTTCTTCATGTAGTTTTTTTTATAAAAAGGCTTCTCCATATGATAATTGTAAAACTTCCCTTTTTTGAGACTCTGATCATTATAGTACTAGATGAAGAGTGTTCAAATAACATTGAGCATTGCACACATTCACTAAAACATAGGGTAAAGACAATAAATCAAAAGTTACGTTCAGAAGATGTAAAATGAGGAGGAACTGAAAGATGAACTTACCGTTAGGAAATGTGTCACTGTGGGCCGATAGAGAATTGTTTTAAGTGGGTTTGGAGGCAGCGCAGCATCTCGCAAATCTTTTAAGAGATTGGGATTGTTTTGTCCGCTTTCATCGTGGGCACTGTAACCATTGTTTACCGCAAAAGAACCACATGGTTCCCATTCGAGACATTGAAGCATTCTGAATACGTCTACGGTAAGGTCTGCAAATTTGACCTGAACAAAACACAGACATGATGTTTCGTTAGTTAAAAAAAGCAGAAGTAGATGCATGTGAGGGAGGAACAGATGGAGCATTACCTCGTTATGATAGTAGCTGCATAGTATGGCATCACTCAAGACCAGACCTCGCTTCTTGACAGTAGGCGGGACGGTAGGAAGAGTATCCGGGGGAGGATCGAATGCGTAGCTGTACCTGAGTGGTCTCATGTTCATAAAGGGCGAATCGGCTCTCAGAAACCTCGCGATTTCTTGCAAGACATGCTTCCACTCCTTATATTCGGCTTCCTGCACAGTCCAAGATGGGTCAGAATCCGCCGATTGATCAGAAGCAAGGAAGCAGGCAGCGCCAATTGAATCGAGTCGAATTGTACAAGTAGAGTAGCAGGCTAGCAGCTTAGAAGAAGAGTAATTAATATTAGGATATATACTGAACTAATAATTGGGGAAAAGATAGGCGGGGGAGGGACCGTACCTGGAGTGTCTTCTTGGATTCGTCGAGGAGTGTGCGGATGTGGGCGGCGAGGCGCGGGACGGTATCTGCGCGCCTGGCGAGGAGAAGGGCGACAAGGAGGAACCTGGCGAGGAAGCGGAGGTGCTTGGTGGGGCCGAGGTGGTCGGCGTCGGCGACGAAGTAGGCACGGTCGAGGACGGCGTGGTAGAAGACGAAGGCCTCGGAGAGGAGGGCAGTGTCGGAGGTGCGCTGGTACTGGGAGTAGTAGAGGTGGGCGATGCGGGCGGCGATCTCGCCAACCTGCCAGCGGCGGAGTCCGGCGTCGAGGAGGCGGTGGCGGTGCTCCTGCTGCATGCGCCAGAGCTGGGTGTAGATGCGGAAGGCCTTGCCGTACTCCTCCGGCTCGTGGCGGCCGAAGAGGGGGAGGTCGCGCACGCGGGCGAAGCGCCGGTCCGCCTTGTCCAGCAGCGCCCAGAAGTGCTCGGCCGTCCAGCCGCCGCCGCCGGAGGAGGAGGAGCCGCCGCCTTGGGCTTGGGCTTGGGCTTGGTGCGGCGATGACGCCATGGCGACGGTCTGGTCGTGACTCAGGTCGGACGGATTCGTGTGGGAGTCATGGAGTTAAGACTGCTCCTTGTCGTCATTCCAGTCCATCCGAGCCCAGCCCAAAGACTTGTCAAGCCCACACTTGTTCAGCCCAACACCTCACTCATGCTGCCTTCCTCTTTTTTTCTACTTTTGGGTCAGTGGATGAAAGTAAAGGGGAGCTCTACTGTTAAGGCTATAGCACAACAGAAATATATTAAAGCTACGTCTATTAGTCTTTTATCATTGGAATATCAAATTCATATATAAATAGGAAGAGAACAAATTGAAAATGTACAATACAATAAATTTAGTACCTTGCTAATGGATAATGTGCCCCCAGATGTTCATAAATATGTGAGTATCGATCTTTAGATAAGAAATATCAAATGTAGTGATACAATATTAAATTGTGAATGCCCATAAATATTAAAAATGAAATGAAAACATACCACTAAGTCACTAAATCTGATTACGACACAATTTCACTCTACGAGTTTTCATGTCTTGAAAGCGTTGAATGATTCTTTTGTTATCAAGGCTTCTAAATATCTCTCGTTCAGTGTAGCACACCATCAAGTCATTGAACCATTCATCTGATACCTTGTTGCGTAAATCTGTTTTGAGAAATATTTGTGCAAAGTTCGCTTCTTCATTTTTATAAATCTAAAAATAATTAAACAACAACCAGTCAACAACTAATTAAATAAATTGGTTAATGGACTAATACTTACTCAATGTCTGGAGACAGTAAATCGAAGTCTGTTAGTACTTCTTTAAGTCTTTTGTTTGGTAGGGTAGGGGGGTTGCGGGGTAGCCTCTATCCAACGTTCAGGTAGAATAGTAGCGTTAGATCAGCTTTTCCATGGATGTGGCTGCCTTCGTACTGAGAGTTACTGCTAACATATAGAGTCTAGACTAGGTGATGAATTCATATACTTGGTCTATGTGGTAAAGTTTCTGGATATTAACAGACAACAACAAAGCCTTTTGTAGCAAAGTTGAGATTAGTGGATAGGTCGGGTAACGACGTAATGCATCAAATATAGGCCCTTTCATACGAAAAACTTCTTAGATTTAACAGACAGATTAGTGCATCTATCTTCCTTCCTCAAGGTATGAAACCGTAAGGCATAAATAATTGGCCTGTTCTTGTTTTGTTTTAAAGGATGGAAAACTGGAAATCAAGCAGCAGCTGCATTGTTGTGCAATTCAGTATTTGTTTCCACTGATTTTTCTTTTAATTGTATATGATATTCACCAACTCTATTGATCTCACGTGGGACTGGTGGTTGGATTCCCTCGTTGCAATGCTAAGGTTCTCATTGCTGTTAGTCTCTTAAATTTTAATCCCCTCGGTCCTAGGGCTGAAACCTTTTCTTATTTAGTAATTAGTGTACATAAAACTTAGCATAATGCATATAAGTTATCCAAGTTACTTTCAGCTTTTGCTCACTGATGGTGTTTATTTTACTTATTTACTACTGCCTTTGTTTAGTGTTGTTGTTTTTCTTTTGGAAATTTGTTACAGCAAATGTGTTTGGCTTTGCTTGTTTCATACAGGGCAGGGAGAAATTCTCAGAGACTTTGTACAACTCAGTTGTTGATCAGTATAATGAGCTCAAGTCTGCTATCTTTAGAGGTCGCGGAGCAGCTTTGTTGAATCCTGTCATCTCACTCTCGCAACCGTGGCGATGAAACGTAGTTTTGTTCAAAACTGACCTGAGCTTCTTTCCCTTCTATTTGTTTGTTGCACCAATACTAGTATAGTAGGATACTAGGTTTCCATTAAATATGGTTTTTTAGTACCTCAAAATCTTACCCTTGTATTATTTTGTTGTATTGCATTTTGATTACGTCCAAAACATTCACCTTCTGTCTTACTGGTAGTTTGACATTTTCCATGCTATCCCCCTCATAAGGATGCTTTCAGAATTGGTAGTTTGACATTTTTTTTTTTGGATAAGGAAGACTTTATTAAATCCCAAGTTCGTTACATCGAGTTGATACACGTTCTTGGAACAAAAACTTCCAGCCTCTGCCTAAAAAGGCACACAGCTTATGAGTAAGGAAAAAACTGAGCAAAATCTAGTGACATTCAATCCTAAGACTAGATCGCCACCCATATGCCCGGGTAAAGAAATCCTTCGCCAACTGCTCCAACTGTCGCGATGCCACCACAACCGTATCCTGTAATTCCGGTCTTTGCAGGATAGCCCACGAACGGAGACGGTGAGAAACGCATAAATAACTCGCAAAGGAGAATAAGAGTTGTTCTTTTCAAAAACAATATCATTCTGTACAACCATATAGACCAACATATTGCTGCTGCCCAAGCGGTACTAATGATTTCAAATGATTAGTTATATCATTTAACCAGCTACCAAACATATGTGCTACACTTAGAGGTTTTGTGAGTCTGAGCGCCACTTGAGAGAAAACCCAAACAGATCGCGCAAATCGGCAATCAAAAAACAAGTGCTGAATTGTCTCATCATTATGACAAAAACAACATGACTTGCTCCCTTGCCAATTACGCTTGAGGAGATTGTCTTTTGTTAGAACCACGCCCCTCCTAAGGTACCATAAAAAGATCTTTAACTTAAGCGGCGCTTTCAGTTTCCAAAGGCGTTTATTCAAATTAGGGACAGGAGTTTGAATCATCGCTCTATAAAGGGAATTCACCGAGAACTTCCCATTTGGGTGTAAAGACCAGCGAAATTCATCCTGACCTTGTGACAGCTGAATATTGGATAAGCGTGCTAATAAGTTAGACCATTCCACCAGCTTTGGTCCAATTAAATCACGACGCCAAGAAAAAATAGGTGGAGAAGAGCACAAAGCTTCTGAAATTGTGACAAATTTTGGTCTAACAATGTTGTATAAACCAGGATATTGGTTCATCAAACTATCATTGCCTAACCATTTGTCTTCCCAAAATCTGACTTGTGAACCATCATGAATAATAAAAGATCCATAACGGAGGAAAATCCTTTTTGCCTTTAACAGACTAGCCCAAATACTAGTTTGACATACCTGAGAGGATAGGTCGATGCCATTCCACAGACTTGTTACGTAGATTCTATGAAGTCAGGACGTAGATTCTATGAAGTCAGTTTTATGCTACTTGATCGGCATACAAAATGGACCTCATAAGTGCTCCAGCAGCTTCATATATGCACTTGCACTAGACATCAGAAGACCATCCATACTGTTGGTGTCATTCTAGAACACTTCTTGCGTGTTGGTCAGAAAATGTACAAGGTAAGACTGTTGATTGGACTTGAGAGTTAGTACACAGTGATTTCATATTTTTGTAGCGCAAATTTTGTTATGTAATTAATTAATTATAGTGTTGACTTGAGCATTATGGCCATAGGAAGTCAGTGATTTCATTTCTCAATTACTCCCTTCTGTGATGCACTGTTCCAAAGATAATTTGTTCACTTTGAAGAACTTTATCTGATGGATGTCATAACAAATGTGCTACTCCAATTTTCAGGTCCGGATTTCTCAGTGAAGTTACCTTCATTTATTTTCGATAGAGCAGATGAACTGCTATAGTGCAAGTTTTGCTGGGAAGGCTTTTTTAAACATTGATATCATCACACTTACTAATCATGGAGGAGGCTGTTACTGCCCTGCAAATCCTGTAAGTTGTTGAAGTCATGGGAAAATACTATTTTGTTCCGTTTGTAGGCGGCTCTTAACTGTACCAATATGCTGCCGCACTGTGTTTATGTAGTGACAAGAACTCTGCTGCTGTTTGCAGGTCTAGAATGACGATTTTGCACAGTTGGAATGGATCCCAGCAGCAGATGTTGCATGCATTCATAGTCTGTGAACAAACACTAGTTGACACCCTCCTCTGGGCCAGATTGGCACAGCAATGAAGCTTGGCCGGCCAGTCGCTTTGGTGGTGTGCTTGTGAATGCTAGCAGTCCAACATGTGGATTTTTTTGCTCCAAATTTGGGGATATCATAAAACCGCCAGGAGTAATGACATGTAGACAGTCAATTCTCTTAGCTCGCCTGCTGCCTTTGCTCTTGTTGAAGCTCTTTGGATGTAAATTGTCGCCTTTTCCCGGAGATGCTACGACTCCTGTCCTGTCTGTCTGAGCTTATTGAAGGCAGGATAAACATGTGAAATGCCACGTGGCATGGATGTTGTTAAAGTACGATTCCTGTCTTGATGGAGTATACTATTATTGCTAGCTATTACTGCAGCTATTTCTTGTGATGAAGCATTTGATAGGGATGTTTGTGAAGAAATGTACGTAGATAGTGAGGGCGACAAGACGAGTCAATATTTGTTATTCTCTATAAATACATCATAGTAGTATGTATGATAGTGTGCGTTTGAAGTTTAGATCGATGGAGCAGGTGCAGTGCAGCTCAAACAAGTGGATCTTACACTCCTCTCTTCTCTTCAAGAAAAGGGGAGGAAGAGGACGTCAAAGAGCACGCGGTCGCAGGCTCTGAATTGAAAGACACAACAACTAGGCTAGAACCGAGTTAAGACTTTGAAATATTGACCAAGCATGATTCTCGAAGCATGATCGTATGGCCCGCTACTCCTGATTTTTGCAGCATCTGAGGAATCACATTCTGATTCTGAGGCTAAACAGATTGAGGTCCTGTACTTTTTCAGTTTTTGATTTTTCTATCGTAATTAGCTTTTAAACAAGATGAGGTCTACTAGTTAATTATAGTATATATTATACCGACTTCATTTATATTGGTAAAAATCGCACGTGAGTTTCTGTTACTCTATAATTAATCTCTCGCACGAAAAGCCTAAAAGTCACAAGCCGCAATAAAAAACAATAAGCCTCAGCTAAAAAGAACACACCGTAAAAGTTTTTTTGTTCAGAGGATTGAGGTCGTTTATTGATGTACCAGTCAAACTATTTAACCCCTCGTGTTCTTTTTTAGATAATGGAACCAGGTTCCAGCCGCTAATCCCCTAGAGGATGTACAAAGCCGAACCCCTCGTGTTCTAAACAAAAGGCAGCCCCTCATGCCCGATGAGGTCGCTCGACCGACAAGAAAATACTCCCAAAAGTTGAGCATATCACACGAAATAACAACTATTGTTGCTCGGCCAACGAGAACAGAAAATACTTACAAAAGTAGAGCATATCACACGATCTAGCAACTATGCTAACCAATTGTCCCCACTCTAAAGAAAAAAAAGAGATAATATGCCACGTCGCCTAGTATCAGAGTGGGTTCTTTTAAGCTTATGACTTAGAAAAATAGTCGCATGCGATTTTGGCCGGTACAGCTAAATTCAGTACACTTTTTACTACAATCTTTCTGTTGATCCCGTCTTAAAAAACACACCATTTAAAAGCTAGTTACTGTAATCCATACAAGTATAAACTGGTTGAAAGTGAAAAAAACCAGCCTCATTGGTAATCCAGCTAGAATTAATTTTTTTTATTGTTAAGCCCTTCTCTACGTAACTGCATTACATGTGTTCTGGCATAAAAGAATACGTGTTCTAGCATAAAGAAAAGGTAAGCCCAGGGAACATAACACGAGACAAGATGAGAGAGAGGGGATGATGGGGGAATCGATTATGGATCCATCCACAGCAGTAGTAGCTGACCTCCTGTCCTGCGTAGCGTATTGTTGCGGGGGACGGAAAAGTGAAAGGAGCAGGGGGCACAGGCACACACAGGCATAAAAGAAATACGTGTTATAGCAATCGAGGAACACAAAGAGAGGAAATAGGGTGTGATTGAAACTGCTATAACTTTTGATCCCGTAGCCGAAATTGCTCAAATTTTTTTCTGAAGGCTTTTGGATGTATGAAAAATATCTCCACCAATTTTCACTATTTTTTGCGAAGGTTTGATCCCTGTCGCTCAACCATTGGGCGACTGCATTAAAGTCGCCCAATGGGAGGGCGACTGGATGCAGTCGCCTGATGGTAGAGCGACAGGGACATAATCGGCTTCTGGTTGGGCGATAGGCTCCAGTCGCCCTCCCATTGAGCGACTTGAGCCTATTTTTGTAAACAATTTTCTCGCGGGTATATTTGTGTAATTTCGAATAAAAAATGGATTATCCGTACAAAAAATTCCATTGTGTTGCCGCCCCCGCGCCAAATAGTGGAAATACCGTCTTCGGGAGGTCCTGGTAGAGAATGGTTGATGCCTAATCTCAATTAAGTCTATTTTATATATCAATAAATACTTTCCTTCTGATGTTTTCAAGGTTATATTTATAGCTATAAAAGAAATTGTTTACGTACATATCCCCTTAGAGCCTCTAATAGCAAGTGCGTTAGGTGAGGACCACTTTCCCAACATCCTCCATCTTTTTCTTCTTCTTCTGCTACTATACTTCCGGATTCTGGTTTAATCTAATCTTGTTGCTGCTGTATCCAAGTGCTCTAATGATAAGGAACCAAAACCCCATGTCTAGGTTAAATTACCCATAGGGAGGGGGGGTGAGGGGTTGTATGATATCTTTAAATTTAACCTTTCAAAAGGTATTTCAAAACTTGCAACAACCGCACCATTCGATGAAATCCTTCAACATCTATTGGCTTTCCCGTGCTTTGCTTAAACTCAACCATCACATCCGACTTTCTTGATTGTATCTCAGCTCATCCCCGAGTCTAGTCTCGGTTCACGCTATCGATCATGGTTAGTTGGTTACCTCCAAACTTTGTATACATCAAAAACCAAGAAATCATTTTCGGGCACAAGTTCTTCACAACTTGATCACGTTAGTCCAACATGTTTCATGCATCATGAATGCAATGACCAAGGACGTCAAAACTTAACCCATGATCAATTCCCATAAATATCCAAAACATCTCAGATATTTTCAGACAAAACTGGTCTGACCTCCATTGGACGGCCGGTCGGACGGCTCACATTTTCTCTCACATATAAGCGTGCATGTCTATGAAAAATCAGCCATCAACTTAAAACCAGTTGTACCGCACCAGCGGTCCAACTGCCCCTAAAATCCAGTCACACCGGACTTGCGGTTAGAACGCTCTTACCCCCTATTAGGCTGTCGAAACATGACAACAATTCTGAAAACTTGTAAATTTTTACAAATTTAAATGTTAATTTAACATAATTGCGAATTATTCAACACAAATAAACCGTTGATATTCTTAACGTGTTTCTACACATCACCATCCCGATATTTCTTTTTTTTTTCTTTTTTGGGTAACATCTCAACTTACTATGTAACCATCCATCTCCGCGATACTTCTATCAGTTTACATCTCGACGGGTAGTTTGCACCACTCTGTACTACTAGTACACTAGCAATTCTCTCTCTTTTGCAGCAAACTGTAAGTAGACTGTAGCTGTGTCACAAAGATGATCCATTATAGTTTCTCGGACAGAGATTGCACCTATGTTCACGTGAATGAAGATCCTAAACACTGGTTCAACTTCAAATATCCTCGTATTTGCATGTAGAGTTAGAGTCGGATCTACAGTAATTCATAGGTATTCAGCTGAATACCTAAATTTTTTTTGCAAAAAATCTGTTATATATTAGGTATAGTGTGTGTATATATATATATATATATATATATATATATATATATATATATATATATATATATATATATATATATATATATATTAGTAATTGGGTCTCATGAGCATCTAAACACAGGCTTGACTCTTGAGGCGTCTGGCCGAACGCAACCGCCGAACGACCCAGTGCCACATTGCGCTACCCGCAATCCCGGTCCGCTCCGCCTCCGGTCTCCCATGCCCAAACGGCAAACGGCCCACGGCCTACTCGCGGCTCGCTGATTGCCTGGTCACGCCGACTCGGTCTTCGTCCGCATCTCTCCTGTGATAGCCGATAGAGCGAGCGAGTGAGCGACTCAACCCTAACTCTCAGATCCGGTGGCGGCGGCTGGCGCGCTCGGCGGCTAGGCGCTCCTTCCTCTCAGTCCGGCAATCGGCGTGGCGCGACGCAGCGCGATCCCTTTCCGCTCTCGCTCTCCCGCTCGCCTCGAGATCGGCGCCGGCGCCAGCGCCGACGGTTGGTGCGCTCCTTCCTCAGGCTCAGCCGCTCAGTCCGGCAATTGGCAGCGGCCGCACGCCGCAGTGCACTCCCTCTCCGTCTCTCCGGCTCTCCTTCGTCTCGTCAGCGGTCAGCTCATCTCCGGATCTGTCGATCTGAGGTGCTTCCTTAATCCTTAGTTCCTTACTTCCTTAGCTCCTTTATCGGTCTATCCTCAATTCCTCATATCCTATCATCTGTGTTACTGTGTTGTGTGTAGATTGTGCTACTGTGGTCTGTGGATCAGTGGATCTGTCATCTGTGGATGCCTGGATAGTGGATATGACAAATTGACAATATTTGTGTATAACTGTTTATGAGTATATGGCAATACATGGAAATGAAGTAATGATGTAATGGAATATGGACGTTTGGTTATGCAATTGTGAATTGGCCAATATGTATATGTTTCTCAGTTTCTCATTGTGAATTGTAGTAGATAAGTCATAACTCAAATTCATATAGTCTGTTAGGCTATTAGGATAAGTCATGCCTCTTTTCCAAGACCTGTTAGGCTATTATTTGATTTAAAGGGATATGTAAGAATCATTTATTTGATTTCTTTTGTGCAAATAGATTTACCGCTGCTTTCACAACATATAGTCTATCTTGAAGTATCTTGAAAGATAGTAATCATGATTTCTGATAATTCATCCAATTATCTTGAAGTATCAAATTATCTATGTGTTTGATTTTGTAGATCTTTGAGCTTTGAAAAATGAAGAAATTTGCAAATTTAAAATCTTTATGGGAGAGAGCTGGAAAGGCACAAAAGGTTGCTTCCACCTCGATGCCAATACCAATTTCTAATGAAAGCCAAGTTAATAATCAGACCAATGACACAAAGCTGCAGTTGGTAGTGCATACACACGATGACAGTGGCACAGAAACTGAGGTAGGCACAAGCACGGAACCTAACATAGATTGCCCATTGTCCCCAATAACAGAAGATGATGGATCAGAATCATCAGATGATGAGGCCATCTATGATATTGATTTGCTTTCACATGATCCTGGAAAGAGAATTTCCATCACAGGCTATGATGTCAACGAACAAGATGCAGTGAGAAGGGGATACATTGCATTGGGACCATGTCAACCATGGGCACATGATTTTCCAAAGAGAAATATTGGAGGTATGTGTCGCTTCTTAGCTAGTTGGTTTGACGAATATAATTGGCTTGAGTATAGTGTGGAACGAGATGCTGCTTTCTGCTTTGTTTGTTATTTGTTTAAGGATAAATCTAATTATGCTGGTGGAGATACTTTTGTAAATGGGGAATTTAGAAACTGGAATATAAAAAATAGATTTGACAAACATGTTGGAGCAATTAATAGTGCCCACAATGAAGCTCAAGGAAAATATGATTTATTCATTAAACCGAAAGCATCAATTGAGGAGTCTTTTGGTTCAAACTCAAAACAACAAAGGGTTATGTATAAATCTTGCTTGACATACTCACTTAAGTGCTTGAGGTTTCTTTTGCGTCAAGGGTTGGCTTGTCGTGGACATGATGAAAGTGAACACTCACTAAATAAAAGAAATTTCCTTGAACTTTTAAATTGGCTAGCAGAAAATTTTGAAGAAGTCGACAAGGTCATTCTAAAAAGTGCTCCAAAGAATTGCCAAATGACTTCTCATATGATACAGAAAGATCTCATCAACTCTTGTGCGAAAGAAACTACTAGGCTTATTATGGATGACCTTGGTGATGATTATTTTGCAATACTCGCCGATAAATCCAGTGATGTGTACCAACAAGAACAATTGGCTCTTTGCTTGCGTTATGTTGACAAAAAAGGAAGGGTAGTTGAGAGATTCCTCAGTGTTGTCCATCTTGAAAACACTACTGCTTTGACACTTAAAGCAACAATTGAGTCTTTGCTTATGGATCATTCATTGAGTTTGTCTATGGTCCGTGGACAAGGGTATGATGGAGCTAGTAACATGAAGGGTCAAGTGAACGGTCTAAAGAAACTAGTTTTGGATAGAGTCTTGTCGTAGGGGTGGCCCCCACCTAAACCCAGCAGGCCTGGTAGGAGATTATAAGGCCCAGAATAGGCCATGTGTAATGACATAACTGCCCCCAGAGGGGATAACCAGGTATAAGGGTATAGCTGTAAAAGCACTCCTCATGTGTATATATATATATGAGTAAGCCATGGGGAGGACCCAAGGCCATTACACTTATCTTCATCACTCTCCACTACCATCTCTCTCTCTGTTTGGTCTGTAGCCACAACAGTTGGCGCCGTCCGTGGGGAGGACAGGACAAGCCTGAAGACCGAAGAAGAAGGATGGCACCGAAAAAAGCTTCTTCAGCGACGGCGAAGGGGAAGAAGGCGGCCGGGCTGGAGCATCGTATGGGTACCAGGGCTTCGGCATCGGCAGCGGCGGGCGCGGGTAGCGACGCAGGCGCGGTGGCCAAAGACGTCGACGTCCGCGCGGCGACGACCAACCTCGCCACCGCACCGTGGCGACCAACCCGCGCGCGGCGTTGCGGGGACGGAGCTCGCGGTCGAAGACGTCAACACGGGTGCGGCGACAACCGACCCCGCCGACGCAACGACAACCGACCCGCCGACGCAACGACAGCCGACCTCGCCGCCCCCACTGCGGTTCGAGGTAGCCACGACGGAGCGACCGGCAGCTCGGGACCTCGCGACGCGGTCGTCCCCGCGCCGATCCGCCCGTCGGGAGTACCGGCGACCCCGCCGGCACCGGCGATGGAAGGTGCCCTGCGGCGGCTCTCAACGCGTTCCAGCGCGGAGCTAGGGACCTTCGCGGGTGTCGAGATATGCAAGAGGCTCGAGTCGCAGCGCGCCCGATGTCGCGTCGAGCCCACGCCGAGAGGCGGACGATCGCGGCCCCCACGTCTAGCCGCGTGCCGCTGCGGCGCGTGGATCCGGAGTCCCCGCTTTCGGCGGGGCTGCAGCAGGCGGCATGGCCCGACGACTTCAAGTTCCCTGGCATCACCGACCCGTACAAAGGCGACACGGATCCTCGCGAGTTCGTGCGCGTGTACGAAACCGCGACGAGGCGCGGCGGAGACGACACCACGGCGAAGGACTCCCCGCACCGCACGGAGTGGCGCTCTCACGTTTTTCACCATAGAGCCGGGCTCCATCTACGCGTGGGAGCAGCTTCGCGACCGCCTTCATAGCAACTTCCAAGGACACTAAGTCGAGCGAATCGAGGCGGACCAACTCTTCGCTGTGAAGCAAAAACCCTCGGAGACACTCCGGGGCTACTTCAAGCGCTTCGCCAAGATTCGATGCCAGGTAAACAATCTTAATGAAACCACAGTCGTTAATGCAGCCATCCAGGGCCTTCGCCCGGGCCCGATGGCCGAGTATAACGCGCGGAGGCCAATCAAGACAGTCGCCAAGCTCTTCGACAAAATGGACGAGTATGCGCGGGCGGAGGAGGATGCGCGAAGGCGCAGCATTACCGCCCTCGGCCTCGCCCATGAGGAGCGCCCCCCGCGCGAAGTCGGGGCGGGTGGTCCCTCCTCGAAGCCGGGCCGCAGCCGAGAGCCCCGAGGAGGCCCACCCCGAGGCAGTGAGGCCGGGGTACAGGAAGGCTCTTCAACGAGCAGACCTAAACCTCGGCGCCGCCAGCGCCGGTCGCAGGCGGCCCATCCTGTCCTCGACACCAAGAGCGCCCGCCAAGGACCCGACCCCGCCTCGCGGAGGGGGGACCGGGGATCGCAAGGCGGACTTGATTACGGCGATCAACCCCACGCAGAGCAAGAGCTCCTGCACTATGGCAGGTGGTGCGAGGTACACGGCTACGGCGATCATTGCACAAGGGCATGCACCGCGGTAATGGAGCTGCGGAGGGTGACGGCCGGATCTCGGACTACGCCTCCTCGGCCACCCGCCGGAGCCCACGTGGGGCACCTAAGGGATAACCCCATACGAGCCATCGCAATGAAGAGCGCACAGCATCGCACCGTCAGCGTCATCACCGGAGGCTCCTCTTCAAAAGCCCCCGGGGAGCAGCCGCAACTGTGGATGTCGCCCTGCAACATCACCTTCGACTTGAACGACGTCAGGGGCGTGGAGTACCCTCACCAAGACCCTCTAGTCATCCAGGCCCACATAGCACGCTGTGACGTCAGACGCGTCCTTGTCGACGGGGGAAGCTCCGCGAATATCTTGTTCGCAGAGGCCCTCGACCGCATGGCGATCCCCCGAAGCCGGCTAGAGCAGCCAGGAGCTCCACTTCAAGGCTTCGGGGGTCAACCGTTGCGAGCCTTGGGGCACGTGTCCCTTCCCCGTCACTTTCCGTCGGAGAGGCAACAAAGGTAACATCCGGACCGAGCAGGTCACCTTCGACGTCGTAGATATCCCGCACCCCTGCAACGCCATACTGGGGCGACCCGCCATCAACTCCTTCGAGGCGATCCCGCACCACGCGTTTTTGTGTGTAAAGCTCCGGGCCGAGGGTGTCATCACCATCTTCGCGATCAGACTGGCGAGCGTGCCGGCGGCGGCGCGTGTTCCGCATCGCCGTACATGCCCTCTCCGGCGGGCTCGGGATGGGCCCTCCGCCCGGTGGGCGCCAAGCCTCGGCCGGGCGGAGTTAAGAAGGTGCCGCTCGGCGGAGGGCGCTTTGTGTCCATTGGCGAGGGCTCCCCGGGTCGAGCGGATCTGCTCGAGTGCTTGAACAACGTCGACATCTTCGCATGGTCCCGAGAGGACATCAAGGGCGTGGACCGAGCGATGGTGAGCATCGCTTGCGCCCGCCCGACGCCAAGCCGGTCAAGCAAAGGCTTGGCGTATGTCGATGGATCGGCAGCAGCGGCCAAAGCGAGGTGGCGGCTTCTTGGCGCGGGGTCATCCGCGAGGTCCACCATCCAGAGTGGCTCGCTAACCCGGTGCTAGTCAAAAAAGCCAGCGGAGCCTGGCGCATGTGCATCGACTTCACGTCACTCAACAAGGCGTGCCCGAAGGACAATTACCCCCTGCCGCGCATCGATCAGTTGTAAGATCGAGGAGGCCGACTAGAGGGGGGGGGGTGAATAGGCGGTTTAAAAAATCTCTACAAATTAATACTAATCAATTCAAGAGCTTTCCTATTTGCCTAAACCAAGTATATAATGCGGAAGCGAAATTCAATTTGGTTTAGCTCAAATAGCGCCTAAGTCAAGCAAGAACGCCTAAGAGCACTAATAATTCTAACCTATGTCAAAGTTTACAATTCTAGATATACATGCAATCAATTTAATTCTATGAATGTAAATTGCTTGAATATAAATAGAGCACAAGAAAATAAACCACAAATAACACAATCACTTTTTACCGTGGTGTTCGGAGACTTACCGGTCTCCCCTAGTCCACGTTGAGGTTAGCCCGAACGAATCGGACCGGCTCCACGAATTAAGCCGAAACACCTCCAATCCACTAGTGGTAGCTCTTTCCCGCTCCGGGTAGGTGAGCTCCGACCTTCACAACTTCGCCGGGTCTTCTCACAAGCTTCTTGAGAAGATCACCGCGCACGACGCCTCCAACGCCGTCTAGGAGTCGGCAAACTCCAAGAGTAACAAGCCAAGTCCCTCACTTGACTCTCACCACGTGCAACGAATGCACAAGCTCAATTCGGACACAAAGTCCTTCTCTAAATGCAACACATGCACTCTAGAACACCTCTCCTCTCTCACAAAGTGCAACACATGCACAATTGAGTGGAGAGCCTCACTCTAGCTCAAGAACTCAGGAATAGGTCAAGCAACTTTATCTCCAACCGGCCACAAGGGGGTATTTATACCCCACACAAGAAAACTAGCCGTTGGAGCCAAATCCCTGGAAAAAAACAGGAAAAACGGAACTACCGCAGTACAAATCGCGGTACTTCCGCTTTCTCGCCAACGATCGAAAACTAGCCGTTTCTCAAGAAACCGAACTACCGAGTACAAATCGCGGAACTACCGTTTTTCCCGAGGCTAAGTCATTCAAAAAATCGCTCTCTGGAAAAAACATTCCGCTCAGAATCCGGAACTTCCGGAATCGCGGAACTACCGGAAAAATCGGAACTTCCGCAGTACAAATCGCGGAACTTCCGCAAAATCCGGAACTACCGCAGTACAAATCGTGGTACTTCCATTTTCCGGTTTTTCAGCACAGACGACACTCGGAAAAACGGTCATAACTTTTGACTCCGATGTCGGAATTGAGTGATCTTGGACTCTATGGAAAGCTTATTCAGAGGGCTACACAACCCACCTATTTGCATGATCTCAAACACATTAGATCAATGCAGAAATCATAAGACATCCAAAGAGTCACTATCACGGTCTAATATCAAAGGAAATAGCGACAAATAATTTTAGACCATGCCAAGGGATAATGCATGATCTCCAACTTTTGCAAAACACATTTGCAAACTTAGATCATGCTACAAGGATTAGGTACATGGACTTCTCACATTTGCAAAACACATTCGCAAACCTAAGTCACATGCCACAAGGATTATATATGAGCTTCAACCATTTGCAAAACACATTTGCAAATATAAGCCTCATATCACAAAGAATGAAAACATGGACTTCAAGCACTTGCAAAACACATTCGCAATGCATAGTCTCATGTTGCAAAGATTTCAACACATGAGCTAGACGAGGTGAGGTTTGAGCTATCAACACATGATGAGACTCAAACTACTAGACATGACCCCTCTTAATAGTACGGCAACCTATACTAGCAATCCGGTCTTCCAACCAAACACCAAGACCGGTAAAAGACTAGGAACACATCCTTAGCCCTAGCTAGTCATACCTTTGCCTTGGGTCATCGTCTTGATATGCATCAACTCATGATGCTTTCTTTTCATCAACACCATCAACACATGATGGCCTTGTCTCGACTTGATCAACATATGATCATGTCCACATGCATCAACTCATGATGCGACTTCTTCTTTGATGGCCTTCAACATATGAAGCCATTTTCTTCTCGATCTTAACTTGATGATCTTCAACACATGAAGTCATCCCAAGTCGTTCTCATTTGTGGAACCTAACCTCTGCATCCAACTCATGAAAACCGTTAGTCCACAAAACAATTGTCATCAATTACCAAACTTCACCATTTTGGTAATTCATGATAATCACAACAAATAATGATATATGAAATTGATTTGCGAGTATACAATATGTACACAACAAATGTATACTCCAAGATAAGCTTTAAACAAAGCTTACTTATCCGGTTGTCATTAGTCATCCAATCATTAACACATAATGGAGAAGTTAGATGACAACCCGATTTCACATGAGTATATATATATTGCACAAGCTATATATACTCAAGTATGTATTTCAAAGTAAAGATCCCAAATATGCATATGAAAGAAGCATGGATCAATACTTGTGAAACTCCAAAATATATAGAGAGCTCCCCCTAAATGTGTGCATACAAGTGTATATAGTGAAGACATATGCACATATTCATTTTAGACTAATTGAGGATTTCAATCTATATTTTGGATCTAAGGAATGTATTTGTAAATGAGAAAGCGATTTCGAATGCATACCTCTTTGATTTCACCTTTTCATCCAAATGAGACTAACCAAAGATAAACTCAATTAGACATGTTAGTCTCATAAATTCATTTATCATTTTCACCAAAACATTATAAGGTATATGTAATTAATATCATAATGTCATATTGGCATTTGTCATTAACACCAAAACCAACTTAAATGGAGCTTGATCTTTCATCAGCTGGTCGACGCCACTGCTGGGTGCGAACTCATGAGTTTCCTGGACGCCTATTCTGGCTACCACCAGGTATACATGGCCGAAGACGACGAGGAGAAGACCAGTTTCATCACACCACTTGGGACGTTACGCCGTCGAATGCCCTTCGCTTGAAGAACGCAGCGCTAGCTTCACCCGCCTCGCCGCCATTGCCCCGCCGCCCACTCGGGAGGAACGTCGAAGCCTATGCGATGACGTGGTGGTCAAAACTCGGCAGCTTGCTCGCATGGCGGGACCTCCGTGAGACCTTCGACAACCTCCGAAGGCGGGCATCAAGCTCAACCCGACAAATGTGTCTTGGAGTGCAGCGGGCAAACTCCTAGGTTTCCTCGTGTCCGGCGGGCATCCAAGCGAACCCCGACAAAGTAGACGCCATCACGGGAATGGAGCGCCAAGACAACGAGGAGGTCCAGAGGCGGCAGTCAGTATGGCGGCGATAAGCCGCTTCCTATCCAGGCGGCGGAGCGGGCTGCCGTTTTCAAGGCACTCGCGGTGCAATGAATTTCGTTGGGGCGGAGATCGCTCGAAGGCCTTCAACGAGCTCAAGCAAAGACTGCAAGCCTCCCACTCTGGTCGCCCAAGCACCGAGGCTCCTCCTCGCTCTATCGGCGCGTCGGCCACCATCAGCGCCGTCCTCGTCTTAGAGGAAGGCGCCGTCAGCGCCCGTCTATTTTGTCTCCGGCCCCTCCAAGGTGCCAAGACAAGATACACGAAACTTGAGAAGCTCGCCACGCGCTTGTCATGGCCTCCGTGAAGCTTCGCATTATTTTCGCCCACCCGATCACGAGATACCTTCCTCATTCCCCACGGCAGATGCTACACAACAAGGAGTCCACAGGGCGCATCGGCAAATGGGCCGCCGAGCTCGCTCCCTTCTCCTTGACGTATGCTTCGCGAACGGCAATCAAATCCCAAGTCCTGGCGGATTTTCTCGCCGAATGGACCTTGCCGGCCCAGCCCGTCCAGACGCACGATGATCCCGTCTGGACGCTTACAATCGACGGAGCTTACAGCGTCGCCGACGCGGGTGTAGGGGCGGTGATCGTCACGCCCGAAGGACAGCGTTTGCTGTACTCGGCACGCCTTGCCTTCCCCGCCACCAACAACACGGCTGAATACGAGGCACTACTCTTTGGCTTGGCGAAGCTCAAGGCAATCGGCGTGAGACGGGTGTTGGTCCGCACCGACTCGCACTTGGTGGCTGGCCATGTGGACAAGTCATATCAAGCCAAGGACCCGGAGTTGGCCAAGTACCTCGCGGCGGTGAGGGCAAGGGAAAGGCACTTTTTGGGTGTCACCGTCAAGGCCATCCCCCGTGCGGAGAATGAGCAAGCCGACGCCCTCGCTAAGGCGGCCACCAAGAATCGCCTTCCCCAGGGGCGTTCTACGAGATGTTAGCAAAGGCGGCCATTGCGCAGGACAACTGGGACGCGGCACTCGTCCACCGCATTGATCGGTCAGGAGATTGGCGAGAGCCCATCTTCAATTTCTTGCAAGGCATAGCCGAGCCGAGGACTGCCGAGCCGCGACGCTGCAAAGATCGCGCACGGTCCTTCCAGTGTTGAAGGATACTCTACAAGAGAGGGTTTGCGCACCGCTCTGCGCGCCTCGATCGAGAGGAAAGGAGCTCTTGGCGGAAATCCACGCGAGCGTATGCGGATCCCACTTGGCACCGAGGTCATTAGTCGGCAAAGCGTTCAGGCAAGGCTTCTCCTGGCCGACTGCCATCACCGACGCCAGACCTCGTCCGTCGGTGCCAAGGGTGCCGATGGATGGCGCGCATCATCCGCAGCCCCGACGAGCCTCAACCCCATTCCCCCGGTGTGGCCACTGGCACGCTGGGGTCTTGATATAGTGGGACCACTTGCCCGAGCCCTAGGGGACCTCCGGTTCGTGGTAGTCGCGGCTGAGTATTTCTCCGATGGCGAAGCGATCGCTCGCCAAAGTAACTTCGCGCCATACTGGCGCTTCCTATGGCAAAACATCATATGTCGCCGGTGTGCCCGGAGCTCACGGCCGACAATGGCTGCGCATTCGACGCCACCCTCTTCAAAGATTATTGTGACAGTATGGGCATTACCCTCCGATTCGCCTCGGTAGGGCATCCCCAGTCCAACGGAGCGGTCGAACGGGCGAATGGCGCCATCTCCGCCGCCATCAAAAAGCGCCTGGTTGGATTGTCGAAGGGCAAGTGGCCAAGCGAGCTTCACAACGTTTTATGGTCGCTTCGCACAACGGTAACGCGCCCGACGGGATTCACGCCGTTCAAGCTCCTTTTCGGTGATGAAGCGGTGACGCCCGAGGAAATCAAGGCCGGCTCGCGGAGGGTCCTCGTCCAAGCACCCGAAGAGGAGCGCCGTGTGTC
This sequence comes from Dendrocalamus sinicus, assembly GCA_036346575.1. Classification (NCBI taxonomy): domain Eukaryota; kingdom Viridiplantae; phylum Streptophyta; class Magnoliopsida; order Poales; family Poaceae; genus Dendrocalamus; species Dendrocalamus sinicus. The sequence continues at coordinate 36,264,962 of CM070665.1, forward strand.
CTTGGATCTCCTCGACGGGATACGAGCAGACGCAGCCCACCATGTCGAGAAGTACGCGCGGCAGACAATGCGTACTCGGGACCGCTCTATATGCCCGCGGGGGTTCAAGCCTGGGGATCTCGTCCTCAGAGTGGCGCTCCAGGCGGAGACCGTTGGCAAGCTGGAGTCCAAGTGGGAAGGCCCGTACATCGTGACGGAGGCATTACCGAAGGGGGCGTACCGCCTTGCCACGCTCGAAGGACAAGCCTTCCGGCATACATGGAACGCGGACAGGTTGCGGCGGTACTACGCCTAGGAGCAGGACAGCAGGCGTAGAGCCACCAGCCCTTTGTTATGTGATGCTCGCCCGCGCAAACGGGAGTTCAATAAAGGTTGCTGTTCCCAGAGCATACCCTGTCCGCGCTGAGCCGAACAAAGTCTCCGGACTATAAAGAAGACGTAGCGTCGAGGTCCGCCTCCGCACGCGCGAGTCTCCGGACTATAAAGGAAGTCGTAGCATCAAGGTCCGCCTCCGCACGCACTAGTCCACGGACTTTAAATAAGACGTAGCGTCGAGCCTAGCTCCGCACGCACCAGTCCACGGACTTTAAATAAGACGTAGCGTCGAGGTCCGCCTCCGCACGCGAGTCTCGGACTATAAATAAGACGTGGCGCCGAGCCTAGCTCGCACGCACGACCCACGGACTTTAAATAAGACGTAGCGTTGAGGTCCGCCTCGGGCGCACTCTACGGAGTATAAATAAGACGCAGCGGGGACGCCTCGCGCGCACTCTACGGTATAAATAAGACGTAGCGCCGAGCCTAGCTCCGCACGCACGGTCTGGACTTTAAATAAGACGTAGCGCCGAGCCTAGCTCCGCACGCACGATCTACGGACTTTAAATAAGACGTGGCGTCGAGCCTAGCTCGCACGCACCGGGCCTACGGACTTTAAATAAGACGTAGTGTCGAGGTCCGCCGCACGCGAGTCTCCGGACTATAAAGGAAGTCGAAGGCGTCGAGGTCCGCCTCGCGCGCACCGATCCACGGACTTTAAATAAGACGTGGCGCCGAGGTCCGCCTCGCACGCGCGAGTCTCCGGACTATAAAGGAAGTCGTGGCGTCGAGGTCCGCCTCGCACGCACTCATCCACGGACTTTAAATAAGACGTAGCGCCAAGGTCCGCCTCGCACGCGCGAGTCTCCGGACTATAAAGGAAGTCGAAGCGCCGAGGTCCGCCTCGCGCGCACCACCCACGGACTTTAAATAAGACGTGGCGCCGAGGTCCGCCTCCGCACGCGCGAGTCTCCGGACTATAAAGGAAGTCGTAGCGTCGAGGTCCGCCTCCGCACGCACTAGTCCACGGACTTTAAATAAGACGTAGCGTCGAGGTTCGCCTCCGCACGCGCGAGTCTCCGGACTATAAAGGAAGTCGTAGCGTCGAGGTTCGCCTCCGCACGCACCACTCCGCGGAGTATAAGCGAGATGCGCAGACCTGCCCTCCGCGTTCGGCGGCAGGTAACACCAAGCATAAGGTACTACTTGGTTCCATTATAAAAGCAAAGGGGTTACATGGTTACAAGCGTAAGAACCAGTACATCATCCCCCTGCCCTACCCGATCAACCGCTCAGCCTTGGCGCGGTGCGGACGAGCCCGTGCCGTCATCGCCGCGGCGCTGAAGGACCCCTTCAAGCCATTGGAGGAGGTCCCCCTCCCCATGCAACGTCTGCTGCACGGCGATCCTCGCTGCACCTTCCCCGAAGCGGCCCCAGATCCGTTGATGGAAGTTCTGCAGGCTAGGCCCGATGGAGCGGATGGCGTCCGACATAACCTCTGGTCGGTCGGGAAGATCTAGTCGAGGATTCGTTAGCTCATGGGTATGCCTACACCCACGAGTATTAAGCAGGGCGAGGGCGAAGCACGCACCAACATAGCTGCAGTGCTCGCCAAAGGTTCTGGCGCCATGAAGAGCAACGCCGGCCCCCTCCTCGATCAGCCCGAGCGTCTCCGACAGGGCCTCCGGCCTGTGCGTAGTGTCCGGCACTCGGACGCACAGATCGCGGAGGGCCTGGTTCAGAGACTCCATGGCCCGCCACGCCGACATGGACGCATTTTCCAAGACGAGGCGGTCCTCGGTAGCAGACTCCGCCAGCTGGGCGTTCTCCCCTTCTAGGACGGCGATCTGCTGCACGAAGGCGGCGCGCTCCCCAGCCGCGGCGCTCCGAGCTTCCGCGGCCTCGAGCTGTGCGACCACCAGGGCGCCCTCCAGCGCGCGAAGTTCTTCATCCTTCGCGGCGAGAGCAGTATCTGCTTCACGGATGCTGGCCTCCAGAGCCCTCCGCTCCCCAACGCGGGCCTCGTCAAGGGACCGGCTGAGGGCAAGCGTCTGGCAGAAACAACAAATCAGCAGGTGTCCAGTAGTACCCTACAAGCTGAAGCGCACATATTTACCCTCATCTCGGAAGCCTGCAGCGCAAGCGCTAGGAGGTCCCCCGCGCATGACGACAGCACCTCTCGGTTGAGGCCGTTGTCGGCACGCTCTGCGGCTGCGGTGAGGTCGCAAAATATCTCCGGGCGAGGGAGGAAGTCCGAGCGAGCGAGCCCCGCCCCGCCACGCCAGATTTATCGCGCCACGCCACGCCGCCAGAGCGGACACCTGCGGGGCGTCCTGTACAAGGCTCCCAACTTCGCGCACACCTCCGCTGCTCGATCCTTCGCCACGTACGGGAGACGTCGTCTCGCCTGATGTCGGCAGAATGAGCGAGCAGATCGGAGAGAGTCTCGCGAAGTCAGGCGAAGAAAGGGACTCACACCTACCTCCTGCGCCCCTCGTCGCGGTAGGAAGTGGCGCCGGTTCGACCGCCTGGGGGCGGCGCGCCGACGCTGGGGAGAAGGTCTTCGGCGCGCCGACGCCGTAATCCCGGCAAGGCCCCGCACAGCGTATCGACCCTCGTTGGCGTCGGGATGCGTCCGAGGCGTTTCGCTGCGGGGCACAGCGATTCTTCCACGGCGAGGCGGCTCGGCCACTGCCGCCCCACGGTTTCCTCTATAGGGGGCATGCCCTCGACGGCCGCCGCGGTGGATAACGCACCTCCCACCGTGGTTTGCTCGCCAGGAACGACGCCACCCCCCGGGTTGACGAGTTCCAGCTCAACGATGGCCGCGAGTCCGAGCACGGGCTCGTGGCGTCGCGAAGGTGCCGGGATCCGCGGCGCGCGCCTCCGGCGAGATGGCGATCCCCACCGCCGCCGCACGCCCGTCTCACCGGGCTAGCCGCCGGGGGGGCTACTGGTTCGCATACGGCAGCCGGGGAACGGGCCCGGCGTCGCGAAGATAGCACCCCCATAGGGCTATCACCGTCCTGAGCGCCCGGAGTCCCGGCGGGAAGCTCTTCCGGCACCGCACGCCGGAACGCGGTAATGCCCACACCTCGCAGTGCGGTTTACCCGCCTGCTAGCCGCTTTGATCGGCCTCGCGAGCCCGGTGCTCCTTAAGCGTGTACGGGCCGAGGAGCGCCGCAACCGCGCGCTCCGCATCTTCTAGCCGAGCCACTGCGCAGGAGATCATGTCAGTTAGGCGAAAGCCAAACAGATACAATGGCACGCGTAAAGCGTGCTGGGCGACTTACAAGGGGCGGAGGGCGGCAGCAGGCGAGACACGGATGGGTCGAACCCGTCCTCGCGGGGGCCATTCTGTCCAACATACTTCCCCCGGGAGGAGAGTGGCGCCGCCCTATACATCGTGAACTCCTCGGCTAGGTCGGCACGCTCATTCGACGGGCGACACCGACAAGGCTCTGTAGCTTTTGCGTGTCGTCGATCTCCGCCGTCAGACCCGGCGTGATGTTAAATGAGATCGGCCCACCTCGGCAATGCATCCTGCTCTTGTCGGTCACGGTGTAATAGAACCACCACCGCGTCCAGCCGGCCGCCCATTGCCCTGACGAGGCTGGCACAGGGAACAACGTCGCGCACGACGCCCGAAGCACGAAGATGATAGAGTGATGATCCTCTGCTTCTATGATTGACAGATCACTAGGCTCCCCCAATGAAGAAAATCATGCCGGAGGTACTCTTCTGGTTGTCGACATCCTCGGCCATGTCGGTGTCGCTGTACCCGACGAGCTTGGCCACCATTGTTCCTCTAGCATACTGGCACGCATAGTCGATTGTCCCTACCACATAGCACAATAGGTTCTTCACAGTGCTGAGTGCTCGGTGGTGGGCGACTCCATTAACTGACTTACGTAGCCAACTGCGAACGCGATGTCTGGCCTTGTGTGTACCAAATAGCGTAGGCCTCCGATGATGCTGCAGTAGAACGTGCCGTCGACCGAAGGATTTGAGCTTTCCTTGCGCAATTTCAGTCGCGGCTCCATTGGGACATGGACGGAGTTGTAGCCACCCATATCGGCCTTCTCCAATAGCTTGGACACGTAGCATGCTTGAGACAGAGTGATCTCGCCCTCACTCTATGTGACCTCGATTCCGAGATAATAGCTGAGAGTGCCGAGGTCACTCATCTTGCACTTGGCTTCCATCTGGACCTTGAATTGGACGGTCACCTCCAAACGGGTGCTGGTCACCACCAAGTCGTTGATGTACACACCCAAGAGCAGACGTGAGTTGCCAGTTCCCCGGGTGTACACGATGTGCTCTAACGAGGTTAGCTTGAAGCCAAGGGAGGTTAGCGTGCTGTCGAGCTTGGTATTCTAGGCCCTTGGAGCTTGACGAAGCCCGTAGAGTGCCTTACACAGGCGCAGCGCCCGGTGCTCGCGGCCCACACAGATGAAGTACTGTATACCTCCTCTGTGAGGTCGCCGTTGAGGAAGGCGGACTTCACATCAAGGTGATGTACTGGCCATCCCTCGTGGGCAGCCATCGCCACGAGTGCTTGTACAGAATCAAGACGTGCCATGGGCGTGAACACCTCATCGAAGTCTACGCTGGCACATTGAACATATCCCTTGGCCACCAGACGTGCCTTGCGCTTCATGATCTCGTCGTGGGTGTCCTTTAGCTTGAACACCCACTTAAGACCAATTGGGCATTTTTCGGCCAGAATATCGATGAGGTCCCATGTCTAGTTCTCCTTGATGGAGTTCATATCTTCTTGCATCGCCATCTGCCATCCTTGGTCAGCTTGAGCCTCGGTGACAGAGACTGGCTCCTCCATCATCAACATGTACAATTCGTCGGGATCGAGCTCGTGTGGAGGGGCGTCGTCGATGCAGTCTTGCACCATGTAGAACCTCCGAGGAGCTCCTTCATCATCGAGGTCAATGTCCGATGGAATGTTCGATGGCAGGGATGCAAATTTTCCCGTCGGAGCACCGACGCCTAAGGTCGGATTAGTGGAGTGCTCGCCCGTTGCCATGGTCGACTTGGTGATGCCAATATCGGGTGAACTACCTTCAGGTCTTGCCATCGGTGCAGAGTAGGCCACCGTGAAGTCATCGTGGCTACTGGCTTGTTTAGATTGCTCCCAGTGCCAGCTTCTCCTCTCGTCGAAGATGACGTCCCTGGAGATGTGCACTTGGCCTGATGAGGGGTCTAACATCCGGTACGCCTTGGAGCGGTCGTCATAGCTAATGAACACCATGGCAGCGCTCCTGTTGTCTAGCTTGCCAGCGTGCGGCCACGTGGCTTTCACATGCCCTACGTAGCCAAAGGTTCGGAGGAAGTGCACAGCTGGCTTCATACCATGTCAGGCTTCATAGGGGGTCTTCCCGCTCACGCTGCTTATGAGAGAGCGGTTTAGGATGAATACAGCCTGGTCATGTCTAATGGTGCCTTCATTCTTAACCTGGACTGTGATCAGTACGTCTACAACTCAAAGGCCTTGAGGGAGGGCATGTGCTTCATGATGGATCGTGGCGATGACCGCCTCTGCTATGTGCAGTTCCCTCAGCGGTTTGAAGGCACCTTCTGATCGTTATGCCAACCACAATACTGTTTTCTTCGATGTCAACATGCGTGCTCTTGATGGTCTGCAAGGACCGGTGTACGTTGGTACCGGATGCCTTTTTCGTCGAATTGCCCTTTATGGCTTTGATCCACCTCACTCCAAGGATCACAGCCCAGGATCCTTCAGCTGCTGCCTCCCACGACGCCGCAAGGCATCTGCTTCCAATGCCAACCCGGAGGAGACAATGGCTCTCCGTATGGGTGATTTTGAGTTTGGAAATTCAAGCTTTCTGATTGACTCCATCCTGGTAGCAGAGTTCCAAGGAAGGCCCTTGGCTGACCATCCATCTGTCAAGAATGGGCGTCCACCTGGTGCCCAAACAATTCCACGTGAAATGCTTGATGCATCCATCGAGGCAGAAGTGATCTGCGTGGTCTCATGCTGGTATGAGGAGAAGACAGAGTGGGGTGGATCCACGGGTCTGTCACTGAGGACGTTGTGACAGGGTACCGTATGCATAATCGTGGATGGAAGTCAGTGTACTGTGTCACACAGCGCGATGCCTATTAATCTCACAGACCGTCTTCACCAGGTGCTTCGATGGGCCACTGGTTCTGTCGAGATTTTTTTCTCCCGCAATAATGCACTGTTCGCCAGCTCCAAAATGAAGGTTCTGCTCTATGCACTCCTCAAGAATTGCTATCCCCTATTAACATAGATTCCTCATTAAAAATATGACCAAACGTTTCTGTTTCAACAGGTACTACAAAGGATTGCGTACCTCAATGTTGGCATTTATCCCTTCACATCCATCTTCCTCATTGTCTACTGCTTCCTTCCAGCACTCTCCCTCTTCTCAGGGCAGTTCATTGTGCAAACACTCAGTGTCACCTTCCTGACATACCTACTTGTCATCACCGTCACACTTTGCCTCCTGGCCATGTTGGAGATCAAGTGGTCTGGGATTGCACTCGAAGAGTGGTGGTGAAATGAACAATTCTGGCTCATTGGTGGAACTAGTGCTCACCTGGCTGCAAGGTCTACTGAAAGTTATTGCAGGGATTGAGATTTCATTCACACTCACATCAAAGCAGGTGGGTGATGATGTGGAGGATGAATTTGCAGAACTCTACATAGTAAAGTGGACTTCATTAATGATACCTCCCGTCACCATCATCATGATCAACCTTGTTGCCATTGCTGTTGGATTCAGCCGCACGATTTACAGCACAATCCCGCAATAGAGCAAGCTTCTTGGTGGAGTGTTTTTTAGCTTCTGGGTGCTTGCCCATTTATATCCATTTGCAAAGGGGCTCATGGGTAGGAGAGGCAGGACACCCACCATTGTGTATGTCTGGTCTGGACTAGTTGCCATCACTATCTCATTGCTCTGGATTGCAATCAAGCCTCCATCGGCAGCTGCCAACTCACAGTTTGGCGGGTCGTTCTCTTTCCCTTGACCCAAGTTGTGTTGGAACCTTATAGCTCTTACTCAGTTGATATATTAAATTGCTGAAGATAACATTACAGAATTTGGGCTCTGCAGCAGACCTAAAGAACATCCTGTGAACCAGTCAGTCTGCTTACATGATGGGTTAATCTGCAGTTAAGTCCAGACCAAGTTCGTCAGAGAGAGTTGGAATAGGATATATCTATTATATTAAAGGATGGATCAGTGTTTTTGGTTCTTTCTTTTTTCTTTTTATTTGTTTAGAGCTTGCTCTCAGTTGGATCGTGTGCCTACACCGAAAAAGAAGACATGCAAACAACCAACAGGTGTAATGTGTTGCTAGTATGTTAATAATGTTACACTACACAATTTTCTCCCATTTGAGCTGCATGCCATTCTTTAGTCACAGGTCTTATTTTGTTTTTTTGAGAAAAATATGGTTGTCATGAAGATAATTTAGAGGGCATAGCTGACAATTGCAGGTACCATCTGACCTATAGATTACAGAATACAACTTCCTACATTTCGAAGTCAAGCTAACCACTCCATAGTTATCAATCTGACTGATTTCATAGAAGCAGAAGTAACTAGCAATAGCAGTTATATAGAAATGACATGACAGTTTTATTTTTCATAAGACAAATTTTGTGCCAAAATAAATAAAAATGTACCATTTGCTTAAGAAATAATAAAAGAATAGTAGAAAAATAACTTAATCAACACAATTAATTTAAAACAAAAACAGATTGGGAAATTCCTAGATAGATATACAAAGTTGCAAATATTTGCACCACTATGGCGCTATCTAAAGAAGTATGATACTGTGTGCTCAGTAACACTGTAATCTCGAGAGAATGCATAAGAGTGCAATTTAGAGCAGCTTCAAGCCAAAAAAACAGTAATATAATTTGTTTTTGTCTCTAAGTTGAAAAATGCTATACAGAAACATCTAAAGTGTACCTGCAGTTGCTTCAAGTCCATGGGACATATGGCAAAATCATTTGAAGTGTAGGCCTCTTCAAATACACTTCCTTATTGGTGAATAGCGGCATTGTATCATGGAAAGATCCAATATTTACAATATCAGACAGGTTCATTTTCTGTGTTAAATCAAACTGCACATATGCCTCTGCATTACAAGGGACCGCCTACCTGTATCAGAGTAAAACCAAATTATTAAGCACAGTTCCTTAAAATTATTATCATCAATTGCTCCTTTAGCAGTAGAGCTTCAGATAGCTCTGAACTACCATGGAAAAGATAAGACAAAACCAGCATGGTCTTATTATAGAGCGAATAATTTTCAACTAGAACCAGAGATACATGCATTTTCCCACATAATCAATGGGATACTATATGAAACCACAGTCCTTCAGTTATTAAAAGTAGGCATACATGTAAATAGAATTGTATCAATCTCCGCTAGCACTTCCCCTAGTGGATGTTCCTCCAAAAGAACACCCACACAACATAGATGGACTTAATGGCAGACAAAGTACTGAAAAAACAAAAATAAAGGAATAAGCTGTAGCCCTAGGCACATTTCTGTACCTAAACATGAAATTAAATAGTTCAGATGTTAAAAGAAGCACACATTATTGGCACTATCCTTAGGAAACAAAATGCACCAATCAACATAATGGCAGGGGGTATTTAAAAAGTGTGTAGCTGCGAGGTAAACAGCTCTTCAATAATTATGATAGTTGTTGTTGGTTGCTACAAGGAAAATGGTATGGCACCTCAGGATGGTAGAAAGTCACTGAGGATTTCACCAACCTTTAGTAGTTTGCATCTGTATGTAATTATGCATCACCAAAGTGGAGATATCTAGAAATAGCATGCTTGTTTAGTCGACAAAAAAGTGACCACATTTGCGAGAGAGAGGGAGTCGCGAGACGCGAGAGAGGCGGAAGAGAGCAGTATATACCGCGTAAACTTTTGACAAATTTGCTATACAAACCACATTTGGAAGAGCATATATTATTAAATTTTTTGCAAACCAGATCAATCTAGCGTACAAATTGCTATACAAAGCATGCTAGTTGAGAATTATCCAGCATTGCTTTTTCTTGTATGGCTCAACCAATTCAAAACTTGAGAACATTCTCACAGTATGGCACAGATCAAGAACAACAAAGTAGTTCAAACTTCCAACAGGAATTAATGCTAACTATCAGTCTATGTCACAATAGTTCTTGGTCATTCACGGTTTCTGAACCATCCATTTAGATACACTGAACCACAATTTGTGAACCAGAGCTACTCATTCATTATATCTGGCTCGTTGCTCGTGCACAGTATACTCTCCTCTCTTCTGGGTCAAGTCTCTCACAACAAAACAGAAATAACCAAAATTATAGTTCCACTTTGCTGACTCTTATGGTCACTTCATTACTGTTCATGGGTGCAACTTCGAATCTTCTTTCGCTCTCAGACTATCAGGAGTTCCTCCAGGCAAACGACCAGCTACAAAATAAAAAGACTTATGGATAGATCAGCGTCTCTTCTTGCTTGCTTTTGCACCGCTGGATTTTGATGGGCTCGCAACCAGGTAGATGAACGCTCCAACCAACGAAACAACAGACACCAGCGACCATGCAGGTATGCACCAACTAGCATTACGCAGCGTTTGTTCCTCGCACGCTTCAGATCGATCATGCAATGCATGGAGGCAGCAAGGTGTGTTTCCTTCACTGCACATTTAGGAGTAATTTCAATCTCAAACTTGATGCACCATGCATGCCAGATTTACACTACATGCCTGACCTGACAACTCACACAAAATGTACTACATATGAAATGTCCAATAACTAATTGTTCAATACAAATAAAAAGGTATATTGGAATCAAAACACCGCTACTTGATTCCTCGGATCTCAAATGCTTGTCCTTGAAACATTGATTGACTAGCTCCAGTTAGCTTCCTGAAGACCCAGACCTCAGACAGGGCTCACCTCCTAGGACGATCAACATATGTGCCTGAATGAAATCTTGCACCTCTAGCCTAGAAGGGCCTTCCAGCAGCTTCCATCATCGACTTCATTCGGACCAGCCTCTCAATTTGCCTCACAATCTGAAAATATATATACGCAAGTGTCCAATGTCAGCGTCGACCACAGTCAGGTCAAGCTCTTTGTTTTCTGCCCAATTGTACATAGTAATAATAGACAATTCTGTCTGTGACGCTTATATTGGTTTACCTCAAGCACCATGTCCTCTAGGGTCACCGAGTCAATGCTGCTGTAGCCTAGTTGAGAAGCCACATCTGAAAGGTGTTTGTTCAACAGCATATGTCAATAGAAATCTACCTCAAACGCAGCATTTATTTATTTTTATTCATAGAGAAGAAGGGTTGTTCGAGGATCTCTGTTTACTTTGCACTGAAACAGTAATATCAGAAACTCCATAGCGCTCTTTTAGATCATCATACCGCTGACGGAGCATGGCCATTGCCTGCAAGCGTGAAATATCTTCTATGATTAGATAGACGCGATGCAGCCAATTAACAAGCGAAACAGAATATGTTGGCTCTTATGGCTAAAAGGAGGAGATGCTATCACTCTTTTTCCACTTTAATTTAATGCAAATGCAAGGTATCAGAAGCACTTCATCACTCTTCTGCAACCGTGGATAGAATAGCAGCCCCACATGAGCACAAGGAATCTTCGGTCTTTGAATAACCGTGAAGAACACACAAAGATGCATCATCAGATGGAAAATAATCCTATAAGACCCAGGTCCTATGCATGTGAGGTTAGACGCTCTTCATAGCATGACACGTGGCTTAAATTTCATGGGAGGGCTCATGAGGAAGTTAATGGAATCATCCACGTGTGATGCTCTGAAGAGGACTCCAACCTCACATACATAGGACCCACGTCTTATAGGATTATCTTCCTCATCGTATAGCCTCCATTCTGAGTTCAAACTTCATGCATCATCATAGAGCCTCCATTCTCAGTTCACACTTCCTGCATCTTAACCTGGACAAGCTAGAGGATTTGGAGGCATCCTCACGTGGCAAGAGATTACCAGGGCAATACTTGAATTTCACCCGGATAAAGCACCAAGGCTGGATGGATTAATTGGGCTGTTGTTTAAGAACTAATGTAGCATCGAAAGACGACCTTACAGTCAGACATGAGTTTTTCATATAGCTGAATCACAATCGTTCAATAAGATAAGAGTGGGAAAATATACTAATGATATCTCGGTTATGAAGTCTTGAGAGAACATGAATAACACAATCATAAAGAGGTTGATGGACTTTCAAGTCAGATCTAGAGAACAACCTGAGAATAGGAATCTGGATCTGAACTAGCTTGTGTCCCCATGCTCTTCAACATATCATTCACGGCCAATTCCAGAGGAACATCAATCCAAATCGAGACTCCATGCCTCAGCAGCCCTCTTGAGATTAAACACAAACATCAAAACCTCAAATAGATAAACTTAATGTGTGCGACAGAATAATCAGTAGAGGCACAGACATACAGATTAGTTGAGTTCACGACGGCACCATCCCCACAGCAAAGCACAAGGCTGCCCATGGACGTGAGCTGCTTTAACCCTTCAGTCTGCCAACAAAACAGCAAGAATGGCAAATTGGTGCTATGCAGGGTGGGAATACTAACTTTTAGTTCCAGGTGCAGACTTAACTAGTCAATAGTTTTTTTGGAAGATTGCAACCAAACTAGTGAACAATGGTAGAGAGAGACAGAGAGAACATTGAGCACCTCGACTTCGAGGTAGCCCTTCTCATCGGATTCTCGGAAAGCTTTGAGGGCACCCTTGCCTCCAAGAACATCCTCGAGCAGATCTTCACTGCAGAGGTAGCGATATATGATGGAATTGGCAAGAAGCTTGGCGATGTTGCGCTTGGCAGTGCAATCCGTTCCTGGCAGCAGGAAGCAGCAAGCTGTCAGTCAGTTGCGGCATCTTGCTTGCCAGAGGAGTGAGCGAGCGAGTGATGGAGGCTATACCGTTGTAGTGTAGTGATTATGAGTGGAGCTGAAGAAGCGTATATACATACCGACGATGTAGATGGGTGTTTTCCTAAAATCGCCGACGGCCTCCGCGGTTTTCCTCTGGAAGATGATTGCAGCGATCAACCAACCGAGCATATTATATTTATGTATAGAGTCCAAGTGATTATGAAGAAGGAGCAGAGTGAACAAGAAGCTGAAATGGAAGAGGAGAAAGAGGGAGAGCGTACCAGTAGTTCGACGGAAGGGTTGAGCTCCTCGAGAGTTAATTCGGAGGCTGCAAATCAATTATAATGCCGAAAATTACTAAATGATCTCTAATAAGGTGATGGTGATAGTCCCTCAAGTAGTAGCACTAGTAACAAGAAAGAAAGAAAGAATGAAATAAAGGGGGATAGATAGTAGATGGTATACTTGGGAAGGCGCGAAGACGATGATGGACAGACGACCGCCTGGAGAGGGAGAGGGGGAAGGCGAGGTGCGATGGTGGTAGTAGGACGGAGTAGATGGGGTTTGGGGAGACCGCTCGCATCGGCATCGCCATGGCGACTCCCTGGCTTCCCCTCTTGCTCCTTCTCTCTCTTACCTGGTTCATCGTTATCCGGAGAACAACTGATGAGAAGAACAGAAACCACCAAATAAAAAGAAAGAAAAATCTGACTCCACTCCAACGGGACATGGGCCGACCCGACCCCCGTGAGGAGGGCCAATGTATCAAACGGGCCGACCCATTTGCGCACTGTTCATCCTTTCAGCCATGTAGCACCATTTTTTTCTATTTTCTCTCACCGGACACCTTTCTGATGCCCCAGTACCCAAACGATCGTAATTTAATGACCGTCGTCTATAATCGCAGGTAAATCTTAATTACATATCTACCATCTTTTTCTCTTTATTTTATCCTCTTTTCTTTTCTCTTTCTTTTCCCTTTTTCTTTCCTCCTTTTTTTTCTTTTCCTTTTCTTTTTTTCTTTTCTTTCCTATTCAGCCGACCGAGCGGCCTCATCCACTTGGTCGCCGCTTCTTCTTCTGCCATTCTCTCCCCTGGCTAGTTTCTCCGCTCCTGATCCAATCGGATCCGACGCCGCGCCTCCGGCTCTCCAGCGTTGCGCCGCCTCAGGCTCTCCCGGCCCTAGCGCTTCCGTCGCCGGCTCCTCCATGCTCCGCCTCCCTTCCCCTACTCACTTCTTCCCTCGCACCGGTGGTTCTGCTGTGCTGCGCCGCCTTGCGTCGCCAGCTGTGGGGTCCTCGCCTCGCCGCCGATCTCTCGCCGAGTCCGGGCTCTCACCGCCCGAGCATCTCGCTGCCCCTACTGGTAACCCTAGCGTGCTCATTGGTCTCTGGATCCGTGGCCTACGGCCTGGATCGGGCTCCTCCTCACATGAGCTTGCGCCCCTTTCCATCTCCTTTCTATGTTGAGCTTGTGTTACTATTTCGATTTGATTTCGTTTGGTTTACTAGATTTGCCCTTGCGCCGGGGGAGTGGGTGGCGGCCGTCGGGCGCGCTTACCAAACCGACGGCAGAGCGCCGCCGCCTCTGCTCGTCCATGATTATTTTGCTGCTACCTTGTTACTACTAAGGGTGATGTTGGATTACCTTGCTTGGTTGGGTTGTGGGTGGTTTGGCACGATGATGATGTGCGCTCGGTGATCGCGGTCGCCGGAGCTCCTTGGTCCTACTGGTCGTCTCCTGCGCGCCCTGGTTGTGACCCCGGTTGGCTGGTCTTACGGCTTCGGTGATGCTGGCTGTTGGTTTAGGGTTGGGGGTATGTGGAGGGCTACGCTTCCTTGCTCCTCCCGTTGGCTGCTGGGGTGTGATATCCTCCTCTCCTCTGGATATGTGGTGGCCGGTTGCCTCTTTTGTTTGGCTGGCTTTGGCCTGGGCCTGGCTTCACCTTGCTACGCTGTTGTTCCTTTCCTGTAGCTGTGGACTGTGTTTGGATATCTATTTGGGGACACTGAGTTGGTTTCCAAGGCCCTTTAAAAATTTCAGGTTTGTTTATGTCGAGTGATGATCCTATGGTTGTGAGAGGTGCCGACTGGCCCCTGGACGGTCAGGTATTGTAACACCCCGCCCACTCACTGGGCCAAGATGCTACCACCTCCGCCTACACTTACCATTACAACAACACTGGAAGAATTTAAAACCAACACAAACTTTATTTATTGTGCTGCGTTCAATTACATCATAGCATTTCTAGTGGACACTCTAGCCTAGTAAAAGCTAAAGTATACTGACAAAAGGGTGATCCAAAAGTGCTACTGGTTCGTGCCGATCATTCAAGTGCTAATCCCGGCCGCCTGTCGTCCTCAACGGTCACCTAAAAAAAACCTCAACAAAGCAAGGCTGAGTCCACCGACTCAGCAAGTACGAATAAAACAGCAAAAACAGGTTCATTCATTAGACCACAATCATTCCAGTTTCATTATCCACTTTTCCATTTAACCATTTTACGTTTCGATAAACTATTCATCATGCACATGCACATGCTCGTGCATTTCTTTCTCAACTCTTTAGCCTATACTACTTATCGGTTATCACTTCCCATCTCTGTGGACTACACCTCACTATCTTTGTAGCTATTTCACTGTACGGCTCGCTAGCAAAATAAACCAAACGAGCCACCAAGACTTAACACTAGATTAACATAAAACCTCAGTGAACGGCTAAACTGTTATTTCATATGTGCAGTGCCAAAATGACTATTCCACTCCATGCATGCCGTTATCCTTCACCTAAAAACAACGACAAAGCAAGGGGAGTCCGAAGATTCAGCAAGCACACGATAAACAGTAACATCACTGTAGCAATTTCAATCAACTTCATGAACTGTAAGCTGTAATTCCACTTTATGACTGTAAACTATAAACTAAATCTGTAACTATATACTGTAAATCAATTCTATGTCTGTAAACTGTAACTCAACCATATGTCTGTAAACAGTAAAGCACAATCAGAATCAGAATCAGAATCACGATCAGAATCAGAAACCGTAAATCACAATCAGAATCGTAATGCAATGCAATATCATGCAATGCATCCAATGCATCAGAATCGTAGCTTATATCGCAGATAGCGGAGCGTCCACCCGTCGATGGACCGCTCGCCTCGTCCTTTTTCATACGAGGTCTCAACCTCCACTCCCGTGGAGTACCTACCTCCGTAGGTCTTACTCAAGAGCACTCCGGACTAGTCATATGACTTTCTCACCGACCTGGCTCTTATGCATTTTGCATGATGCAATATGCCTCAAATGTGGATGTCTAATCATATACATTACTCATTAAGGTATGATTAGCACATAATCACATGCATTATCTCATAAATACTGTAAATCATGGCATGGAATCACGAATAACAACCATTCACCATAGTTTACTGTTCTACCATGCACTTGCAAATTCGTTTATGCATATCAACTTGCCATATCTCAACGTTCATCATTCATTTACTACGCGCCCGGAATAAGGTAAACTTACCCTCAAATCATTCAATTTAACCGAAATCACTACCCGAATTCACTGCTTTACGATGTACTTGCCTGGTTAGCCTCGGGGATGACGCGTGGACGGCTCCGACCCGGGACCTCCACCTGCGCACAAACCAACCCGACTCAACGGCAAAACAGAAACCAGAGCTTCAACGGATATCGACGACGTTACACGCTGACTCGACTCGAGCGTAGAATGCACGGAGTCAAGGTCCCGACACGTAGGAACCACCCCTTTTTTCTTTTCTTTTTTTCTTCTTCTTTTCTTTTCTCTCTTTCTTCTCTTTTTTTTCCCTATCTTTCCTCACCTACCCGGCCGGACGAACCGGCCTCCCCTTTTTCCTCTCCTGGCTTCCCCCTCTCTCTCCCTTATCCTCCTCCTCTTCTCCGCCCGGGGTGGCGCGGCCGGCCAGGCGCGGTGGCGCCGGCGGCTCCCCCGCCGCCCCTTCCTCTCCTCCCCTCCCCCACTACCTCTCTCTCCCTCTCTCCCTCTACTCTAACCGGCCGAAGGGGCCTCGCCCGGGGGCGGCGCGCGGGGCACATGGAAGCGCCGGCCTCCCCTCCCCTCGCCGCCGACTGTCGGGGCGCCGCCAGGATCTCCGCCTCCCCGGCTTCCCCCTACTTCTTGCGCGCTCGGCCGAGTGGGGCTCCCCAGGCGGCGGCGCACGGCGCTCCACCGGCGGCTTGAGGGCGCGCGGGCGGGCTCGGCCTACCGGCCTCGGGTCCGCCACCGGCTGGCTCCTCAAACCCTCTCCTCTATCCCCCTCGCGTGCGGGTCTGCATCCGGCCCCTCCCCGAGTGACGCGACGGCGCTCGGCGGGCTCGAGCCAGAGCGGAGCGGCGCGGCGGCGCAGGGCCCGGCGCGGCGGTGCGCGGCCCCTCCACCGGCTGCCCCGACCTGCTAATCCTCTCCCCCCTACGGCGCCGCCCTCGGTTCGGGCCTCCTTGGCTCACCGGCCTCGGCTCATAGCCGGCCGACGCCATGCCTCCCCTTCACTCCCCTTCCCTCACTCTCTCTATGCGTGTGTTGGTGCCATGGGGTTAAGGGATGGAGGACAAACTCGGTGACGGCTTGGCACGTGACCGGCGGTCGTTGATGGCCTCTGTTGTTGTTGGCGCTGCCCTCACGTTCTAGCCTCCGAGCTTCTTCTCCTTCTCAGCTTCCTCTTTCTTGCCTCCTTGTGGTGGTCTTTGGTTGTGCTTGGGTCTTGGGGCTCTCGGCTCGCTCGGCAGTGAGGAGTGGAGAGTGTGCTTCTACTGGCTTTGTTCTTATCCTAACTGAGGGAAGAGGTGAGCAGATAAGGCTCAAGCTTGCTACGGTGTTTTGGCTTTATAAGAGAACTCCAGCAGGCCCCCTACTTGAGCCCTCAAACCTCATATTTGAGAGCCAGAGCAAAAAATTGAACTCCAGCAGACCCCCTACTTGGCTCTCAAAAATAGGAGGCCTCTCAAATGAGGCCTTCATGCCCTCATTCCCAGGGGCCCTCCCCTAACTCTCATTTTTCGGTTTTTTTCCCGCTGGGGAAATTTCCCCCGCCTCCGCCCGTCCCCCTCCCTCCTTGCTCCTTCCCCCGCCACCGCCTCCCGACTCCCGCCGCCTCTTCCCTTCCCTTCCCGCGCCTCCCCTCCACCGTCGCCTCGCCCCTTCCCGCCGTCCCCGACTCCCGCCTTCCCACCGCCTTCCTTCCCGCCCGCGCCTCCACCGCCTCGCCCCTCGCCTCGCCCCGACTCCTGCTTTCCCACCGCCTTTCCCGCCGCCCTCCAGCCTCCCATTGCGCCGGCCCCGCTTCCCCACCGCCCTTCCTTCCCGCGCCTCGCCTCCACCGCCGCCTCGCCCGACTCGCTTTCCCACCGCCCTTCCCGCCGCCTCCCGGCCTCCCCATCGCGTCCGGCCCCGCGCCGCCTCTTTCCTCCCGGCGATTCCTCCGCCGCCACCGCCTCTCTCGGCGCTCTCTTCTCGCTCCTCTTCCCGGCGATGAAGCGGTGGGGCGCGAAGACGACAATGAGGCGGCGGGAGGCGCGAGGCGGGGATGCCTGGAGACGGCGGGGGTGAGGGAGAGAATGAGGAGTGGGTCCCATGTGTCAGTTGCAGTGGAATGGATTTGAGGGTTTAAATTTGAGAGGTGCTGTTGGAGCAGATGTAAAAAAACAGGGCCCTCAAAAGTAGGGAGAACCCTCAAATGAAAAGTAGGGGCCCTGTTTTGAGGGCTACTGCTGGAGTTGCTCTAAGGGCAGGGTTGGCTGCCTTGCATTGTGAAAAGACCGGCATGCCCTTTCCTTCATTTCCCACACAATTGACTGCTCAGGGGCATTTTGGTCCAATGCTGAGCTGGTTTTGGGGTTTCTTTTACTGCAGCGGTAAGTCAGTGAAAGGTAAGGCTAGAATTTGCCGGATGAAGAAAACCCATGTCGCGAGATGATGCCGACTACCCCTAGGCGGTCTGGGAATCTCTGAGGGCGCTACTCGACTCTCTAGACGGTGCCGACCGTTCTGGGATGGTCTGGGAACCTCTGCGAGCGACACTAAATCGACATTCTGAAAGTCGATGGGTCTGACGGCAAAAATCATTATTCACCTCTAATGTTTTCATTTTGCACATATTCTTGTTGTGGTATTACAGGTATCTCCCCTGCCCTAAATTTAACCTCTAGGGCTGTGACGACAATTTCTTTGTTTTTCTTTCTCTAGGGCTCTGAGCTTAGTCCGCTCAGCAATAACGCTTAATGGGATAGTTCTATCTTCTGATGGCCGGCTACAACATGAAACGGAACAAGACTTAAAAATCACATAAAGGAAAAGGGCATTGGAAGTGATATTGGAAGGCAAATGGTACCTAAAGATTATCTCCATCACACACAGAATGTTGATCTTCTCAAGCAGTTTCTGTTCATTCTGCACCAAAGCTGGTTGTGCACTAAGAGCAGCATTGTGAACCCTGCAAAGTTCTTGGTAGAGAGCTAGGTTGCCGATGTTGAATGCTTGTAACATATGATAGACCTACTCCACCTTGGTTCCAATAAGACTATTGATCTAAGGACACAAATAAAAAGCACTCTTAGACCAGAGGTGTATCACAGAACAAGTAATTTACAACAGTCCTTTAGTATAGATTTAGGGTCTGTTCCTGTTCCACTGAGATACAATCAGATCCTAATCAAAACAGAACCACCATGTGTGTGGTGTAATTCTTTTTTCAGTCATAAAGAGAAGTCAATATAATTTCCCCAGACAAAAAAGGTCATCCAAATTACTTGCCACTTGTCAGTCACACTAAAAGATGGTTTACCATATCTATAACCAAACTGCGCTTAGATTATTTGCCAAATGCCTACCAAAGAAAATGCAAAGATAACTCTGTAATGACAATTTACAGTTACATTATTCTGACATTCAGCAGAAACTCACATCTTGAATTTTATGGAATCTACGGTAACTGCATACATCAATGAAACTGCTGCTAAAATTTAACAATTAATGCTGCTAGTCTCTGTATGAGATTACAAAAGTTGCACACCCAGTACCTTGGGCACCTTGCGGTCACAACTGCATGTAGAATTTAAAACCAAATAGCCAATTACCAATGAAAAACTACACGTAAGGCATATAGAAGCAGATGGAATTGATGTCATAATCAATAAGAAAATAAACTACCAATACAATAAACTTAGGGACTGGGAAGAAAAGAAATCATGCACAAGCAAAGTCCAACTTACAATTGGGTGAGCTAACAATTCCCCAAAGTTATAGATGTTATCACCCAGCAAGGCTGCAAGGGAAAGATCAAATGCCAAGTCCTGACACATGACACTGTCAAATGTTAAACATCAACAGAAACAATATGCATGGTAAATTTTAATATAACAATGGAAATGAATTGTTCTATTTTACAGTTGAAGTCACTGTTAATAGCGGAACTTACCAGCTTGAATGACTCCGATAGAGATTCCACAGTTGTGTAAGCCAGATAGAGAAGGGTATTCTTATAGAACTCAGCGAATTCTTGGCGAGCTTTATGGCATTGAGATGATTGATATCCAGTAAAAGCTAGAGTGGACCGAGGGATCAACATCAGTCATACTATCCAGAGTTGTTTTTCCTTCCTCCAACAGGTTCTTGCACTCCTTTCTCAAGGTTAATTGCTGCAATTTGCATCTTCACGTAAAGAATAGGTTCATTAATCTGCGGTTCCCTTGTCGAGGAAGCCAATTGCCGCATCCTTGTCACCCAGCAAAATGAGCAAGTTTCAGCAGATTGATCTTTGTCTCGAAATCAGAGATGACATTGTTGTACAGCTGTATGAGAGTGTCGCCAGTTTGTACAAGGGGCAGGGGAATTAGAATTGTGAGAAACAATAACTGTTAGAAAATCATAGCAGGGAAAATAAAACAGAGGAAGATGAAACAAACAGAGCTGCTGATCATTGCAAGCAATCACGCTGTAACTAGATCGGTGAAGTCCATCACGGTATAAAATGACCACAAGCATGGGGATTTTTCCCTATATATATATGCTCCCGGCAAGCAGAATGATAACGTAAATGAAACAGTGAGAAGCAACTCGCGATAGAATATACAATTGCACTAAAATCGGAAGTCCATGCCCCATAGCCTGGAAGAAGGTACCCAATATTGGAGAAAAAAGGTTGACATGCATACATTTATTAAACAGGACAAAGCAACAAGAGACACGCAAGTTCTTTTCCTATTTGATATCTTCCCTTGACATTATTCCTCAACAGTGGCAAATGTAACCACTTTTTTCTATCTAATTTTAGTTCAGTACAGCGGCAAGTGTACCTGCAGTTGCATCAAGTCCATGGGACATATGGCAAAATCATTTGAAGTGTAGGCCTCTTCAAATACACTTCCTTCTTGGTGAATAGCGGCATTGTATCATGGAAAGATCCAATATTTACAATATCAGACAGGTTCATTTTCTGTGTTAAATCAAACTGCACATATGCCTCTGCATTACAAGGGACCGCGTACCTGTATCAGAGTAAAACCAAATTATTAAGCACAGTTCCTTAAAATTATTATCATCAATTGCTCCTTTAGCAGTAGAGCTTCAGATAGCTCTGAACTACCATGGAAAAGATAAGACAGAACCAGCATGGTCTTATTATAGAGCGAATAATTTTCAACTAGAACCAGAGATACATGCATTTTCCCACATAATCAATGGGATACTCTATGAAACCACAGTCCTTCAGTTATTAAAAGTAGGCATACATGTAAATAGAATTGTATCAATCTCCGCTAGCACTTTCCCCTAGTGGATGTTCCTTACAAAAAAACACCCACACAGCATAGATGGACTTAATGGCAGATAAAGTACTGAAAAAACAAAAATAAAGGAATAAGCTGCAGCCCTAGGCACATTTCTGTACCTAAACATGAAATTAAATAGTTTAGATGTTAAAAGAAGCACACATTATTGGCACTATCCTTAGGAAACAAAAGGCACCAATCAACATAATGGCAAGGGGGTATTTAAAAAATGTGTAGCTGCGAGGTAAACAACTCTTCAATAATTATGACAGTTGCTGTTGGATGCTACAAGGAAAATGGTATAGCACCTCGGGATGGTAGAAAGCCACTGAGGATTTCACCAGCCTTTAGTAGTTTGCATCTGTATGTAATTATGCATCACCAAAGTGGAAATATCCAGAAATAGCATGCTTGTTTAGTCGACAAAAAAGTGACCGTTTAGCTGAGCACATAAGCAGATATTGACTATTAAGCTGAGCATACAAGCAGATCACTAGTTGAGTCAGACGCATCACTTTCAGCAATGGTAGCATCCTCGACAATGAATGCATGGCCAATTGACTGAGAAAGTAACCAGCGGAAGTCGGGGGAGACGGGAGACGCGACGCGAGAGAGGCGGAAGAGAGCAGTATATACCGCGTAAACTTTTGACAAATTTGCTATACAAACCACATTTGGAAGAGCATATACTATTAAAATTTTTGCAAACCAGATCAATCTAGCGTACAAATTGCTATACAAAGCATGCTAGTTGAGAATTATCCAGCATTGCTTTTTCTTGTATGGCTCAACCAATTCAAAACTTGAGAACATTCTCACAGTATGGCACAGATCAAGAACAACAAAGTAGTTCAAACTTCCAACAGGAATTAATGCTAACTATCAGTCTATGTCACAATAGTTCTTGGTCATTCACGGTTTCTGAACCATCCATTTAGATACACTGAACCACAATTTGTGAACCAGAGCTACTCATTCATTATATCTAGCTCGTTGCTCGTGCACAGTATACACTCAAATCTGAATTAATCCATGCAAATTTCTCTAGATCAACATACACTTTGACAAATCAGGTCGAGATGGGAGGGAGAGGATAATTACCTTGGGATGGTGCTGGTGGCGTCCTTCTGGTTGGTGCCGGGTGGGTTGGGACTGGAAGACAAACAAGGGGCAAGTGAGTAATGGGGGGTGACTGATCCAACGACGGACACCAACACTGGATCTCTCCGTCCGTCAATTTTTCATCCACGGCCTACACGCCCACTAAATCAAGGGAGCCTAGCCTACCACAGTGCGATTAGTTAGCGAGAGAAATCTGTCTTTCCATCCACGCTTAACAAGCACGTGTTTACGATGAATATAACTTGCTCTGATTAATAGATAGATCACACAACCGTTTAATCCAAGCAAGCAGCTACAAATAGGCGCTTGGATTAGAGGAGATGACTCTTATGTACGCATTTTTTTTAAGAAAAAACGACGACTTTTACACAGGTGCTTAACCATGTGATGTGACTAGGAGTAAATTCGGCCAGCTTGTTGCAACAGAAGAAAACCATTACGCGCATCACAATAGAATAGAATAGAATTATTACATAGTGCGACCGTTTCCATCGATTCCATTAGAATCGGAAGAAATCCGTACCAAACACTCCACACAAGCACAGACATTGCCCTTGCGGATTATCAGCGCAGCGGCTAACAAAACATAGCAAAACATGCATACTAGTTTGTTTCACCAAATCTACTCTACTCTCCTCTCCTCTGGGTCAAGTCTCTCACAGCAAAACAGAAATAACCAAAATTATAGTTCCACTTTGCTGACTCTTATGGTCACTTCATTACTGTTCATGGGTGCAACTTCGAATCTTCTTTCTCTCTCAGACTATCGGGAGTTCCTCCAGGCAACCAGGTAGATGAACGCTCCAACCAACGAAACAACAGACACCAGCGACCCGTACTGAAATGAAACCAAAATTTCAGAAATTGTCAAAACCCAATTTTGAGCTCAATTTCCGTTTTTGCTTTGATCTCTTGATTCTCCATCCTATTCCACACAAATCTCAACATCCACCTGCACTTAATCTTTGCCATCAACTGAATTAGGGAGAGAATAATTGTCTGCACTGTGTACATATCCGAAAAACGCCGCTGCCTCGCTGCTTTTGCCACCGCCTCCTCATTTGTCGCTGCCACCTCACTTCTGCCGCCGCTCACGCCTCCCGCGTGATCACCCCGCCCGCGTCACCTCCCCGCCAATCCCGCTCGGTGGGACAGCCACCTCACCCCGCCGCCAGGCCACGCCACTCCGCCGCCCTGCCGCCGTGCGCAGCCTTTGCCGCCGCCCGCCCCATCCGCGCGCGCCAACGCCACCCCGCGCCAAGGGACAGAAACCCGTGCAACAAACATGAAAGCTCTCCAGACTAGTGCTAAGTGTCTATTTTCAGTGTGGAACCACCCGTGATACCGATTCGAAACGGGCTCTCATCGTTGCGATCTTGCCTAGGTTCTATTTTTCTCACGGGATGGCCTATAGTTCGAGATCTATGGTCGCATGTTCTCCGAGAACCATCCGGTGAAGCTGCGATCTGCTTTTTGTAACATACGGATGAACCACCGTGAAGCGTAGGCAAAGCCGCACAGAGCATAATGTTATTTGGGCCAAGCGGATGAGATGCCATGTGAGAATGCCACGGTGAAGAACCTTCTCGTGGATCGCTGCGCCTTTTTGAGGTAAGTGTGTCGTGAAGTCGCATATTACTGGGCCGCACGTAACGGTGAAGAAAAAGGAGCCATAGTGGTACTAGCCGCACAGTCACGGAGAACCACCACAGTCGGGAGAACCGATGATGAAACCGTTCTGAAGAAACGCTTTTTCGCTGACTAGTGTGAGGATTTTGCTAATGTCGCATATGACATACGCAAGCCCCGCGCGATGAGATGTATGAGATGCCAACTTTTTGTGAGGACTATTATTTTTTCTGCAACCCGTGAAGCCAGTGGAGCACAACATACAGCTCCGTGGTCGTTGATCGTTGCTGGCGTGTCTATTTGAAGCATACGTTACGCGGCCGCACGCAGAGCACAGAGTTCTTGTCGTATGAGATGCCACTGGCGTCGATGCGCCCGTATGCAGCTCCGTGAAGCAACAGGTTGCTGCCTTCTCTCGTCAGTGAGAGACTAGCGGATGGAACCATACGGTAGCTGGTTCTCACTTCCAGAACCCCGTAAAAGCTCTGGACACCAAGCAGCTGTGACGCAGTAGAGTTGTAGGAGTTACGGGAAGATGCACAAGAGAGCACAGTTGCTAAGCAACCGCTAAGTGTCTATTTTTTCTACGCGTGGTGAACCACCCGTGAAGCTTAATGTGTTACGATTTAAGTCGCAGGAGCAGCAGACAGCCTTCTGGGCAACGCCTCGTTCGCAACGCCTATCTACGTGAAGAAGTACGAAGAGCACAGAAACGCGAAGATTGAAGAAGCCAGCCCACGGTGACGCTCTCGTAAGGCATCGTTGCGCCTTTTGTGTGGTACTAAGTCGTCTGGATGGACCACGGGCATAGTTGTACTACGCTAAGCAGAACAGCAACATTTAGAACCAGAACAACATGGGTCAGATGAGATGTTACCGTTGAAAACGATTCTCTCCTTTGTGTGGTAGTTGCTTGAGTTCTATTTTTCTCCTACGGTTGCACATGAGCTATTTTTCTACCCGTGAATGCATAGACGCAAGTCGTTCGTTACGCATGAGATGGGCAACATGAATGCCCACGTCTATTTTTTCTCGTGAAGCATATTTACGCGGCTGCACAGAGCAAACACCAACAATCCGGAGAAGAAACCGCCATAGGTCTATTTTTTCTACGATCGCAACTGCGATGAGCCATGCCCGGTGAAGCCTTCTCTCGCCTGGATCGTGGATCGCGCTTTTTTGAGAAAGGCTGCATATTTTTGACGAGCGTGAACATATTACGCGTGATCAGAAGCGCGACGTGGGCATATAGGGTATTTCGATCGGACTAGATCGCTGTGCTGAGGAGGAAGTAGATGTATTCTTTCGTTACATTGGGTTGGCCGACCCCGACACATTTTCAACCGTTTCGAGACAATCGTCCTAAGTGTTGTCTGCTCACCCGAGAACCATGAGATGCCACGGTGCATGGTACAGACCACCTGTATGCGTTCTCTCTGGCTAAGTTGCACTTTTGTGCAATTTTTCTAGCGGCCTTCAAAAAGGTTGAGAGTGGCGGGTTCTGAAGCATAGCTACGCGGGTGCCGCCTTGGGCTGCGGTGAAAGCGTTGATCGTTGTTGAATCCAGCGCGCTTGGAACCACCAGTACGCGAGTGGCCTTCTTGGAGGCAAGCTGCGCCACAGTGCCTGTTAGCACAAATAAGTTCGCAGCGAGAACCCAAGAGTGTGGGCATCGTTGCGCCTTTTGTGACGTCCGAGAAGATTCCGGAGAACCATGGGCAACAGTGGGCCAGTGTGAAGCCCCGTACCTCTCGGAGCATGTTCAACGAGGTATGTAAAAAGGCTCTCGCGTGTTCTGGCTTTTTTTTGGCCAACGGGATTCACAGGAACCGGTTCAACCACCGGAAACGCTCTGAAGACGCGTTCTGGTCATTTTATCTACGGGAGAACCACCCGTGAACCCGGCATAGCCGGTCGTGCATGGGCAACAGTATGAGATACGAAGCCGCATACGGCACATTTCCACAACCATGTTCAATAGGGTTCGAGACGATGCCACGGTGAAGAACGCCATTTCTCATGGATCGTTGCCTTTTGTGAGAACTAGATGCTAAGTGTCTATTTTTTTACTGCATGGAACCACGTGAAGCATAGCAAAGTTGTTGTTACAGTTCTGGGCTGCACTGCAAGAAGGCACAGCAACATTTAGAACCATGGGCAATAGGTGTGTCGGATGCCACGGTGAAGAAACGCCTTCTCTCGTGGATCGTTGTGCTTTGTGAGAACTAGTTGCTAAGTGTCTATTTTTTTCTGAGGATGGAACCACCGGTGAAGCATAGCCAGGTTCTGCGGGCTTACAGAGCGAGCAACATTTCCGGAGAACCGTGGGCAACAGGCCGTATGAGATGCCACGGTGAAAAACGCCTTCTCGTGGATCGTTGTGCTTTTTTGTGAGAACTAGTTGCTAAGTGTCTATTTTTTCTACGGGATGGAACCACCCGGTGAAGCATAGCTGGGTCAGGCAACATTTCCTGAGAACCATGGGCAACAGGCCGTATGAGATGCCACGGTGAAGAAACGCCTTCTCTCGTGGATCATTGCGCCTTTTGTGAGGACTAGTTGCTAAGTGTCTATTTTTCTACAGGATGGAACCACGGTGAAGCATAGGCTGTGATTCTGCGAGAAAAGCACGAAGCGAGACAACGATTCAGGAGAACCATGTTCAACAGGCTGTATGAGATGCCACGGTGAAGAAAAGCCTTCTCTCATGGATCGTTGCGCCTTTTGTGAGGACTAGTTGGTAAGTGTCTATTTTTCTACGGGATGGAACCACCGGTGAAGCATAGTGGGTTACAGCAAAGCTGCACGGAGCGAGCAACATTTAGGAGAACCATGGGCAACAGTTTGTATGAGATGCCACGGTGAAACGCCTTTCTCGTGGATCGTTGCGCCTTTTGTGAGAACTAGTTGCTAAGTGTCTATTTTTTCTCTGGGATGGAACCACCGGTGAAGCATAGTTGGATTCTGACGGTGCAAGTTTGCACGGGAGGCACGAGCAACATTTCTGGAGAACCATGGGCAACAGGCCGTATGAGATGCCACGGTGAAGAAACGCTTTCTCTCGTGGATCGTTGCGCCTTTTTGTGAGGACTAGTTGCTAAGTGTCTATTTTTCTCTGGGATGGAACCACCGGTGAAGCATAGTTGCAGTTCGGGCAAAGATTTCGGGGCTGGGCAACATTTAGGAGAACCATGGGCAACAGGCCGTATGAGATGCCACGGTGAAGAAACGCCTTCTCTCGTGGATCGTTGCGCCTTTTTGTGAGGACTAGTTGCTAAGTGTCTATTTTTTCTACGGGATGGAACCACCCGGTGAAGCATAGCTGGGTTACGGCGAAGCTGCACAGGAGCAGGCAACATTTCCGGAGAACCATGGGCAACAGGCTGTATGAGATGCCACGGTGAAAAAACGCATTCTCTCATGGATCGTTGCGCCTTTTTGTGAGGACTAGTTGCTAAGTGTCTATTTTTTCTACGGGATGGAACCACCCGGTGAAGCATAGTGGATTCTGTTGGCTGCACGAGAAGCGAGCAACATTTTCGGAGAACCATGGGCAACAGGCCGTATGAGATGCCACGGTGAAGAAACGCCTTCTCTCGTGGATCGTTGCGCCTTTTTGTGAGGACTAGTTGCTAAGTGTCTATTTTTTCTGTGATGGAACCACCGGTGAAGCATGGTGGAGTTCTGACAGACTGCACGAGAAGCGAGCAACATTCAGGAGAACCATGGGCAACGATGTTTGTATGAGATGCCACGGAGAAGCGCCTTCTCGTGGATCGTTGCGCCTTTTGTGAGGACTAGTTGCTAAGTGTCTATTTTTCTCAGGGATGGAACCACCGGTGAAGCATAGCTTGGATTCGTAGAAGGCACGGGAGGCGGGCAACATTCACGGAGAACCATGGAGCAGCGGGCTGTATGAGATGCCACGGTGAAGAAAGCGCTTTCTCGTGGATCGTTGCGCCTTTGTGAGGACTAGTTGCTAAGTGTCTATTTTTTCTACGTTGAAGATGGAACCACGGTGAAGCATAAATGGAGGAGGAACCATGCACGACGGAGCGTATGAGATGCCACGGTGAACGCCTTCTCTCGTGGATCGTTGCGCCTTTTTGTGAGGACTAGTTGCTAAGTGTCTATTTTTTCTACGTGTTGGAACCACCGTGAAGCATATTTGAGCGGAGGCAACATTTCCTGAGAACCATGGGCAACAGGCTGTATGAGATGCCACGGTGAAGCATTCTCTCATGGATCGTTGCGCCTTTTTGTGAGGACTAGTTGCTAAGTGTCTATTTTTTCTACGGGATGGAACCACCGGTGAAGCATAGGCGGGAGTTCTGGCGCAGCTGCACGGGAGCGAGCAACATTTCGGAGAACCATGGGCAACGAGGCGTATGAGATGCCACGGTGAAGAAGCGCCTTCTCTCGTGGATCGTTGCGCCTTTTGTGAGGACTAGTTGCTAAGTGTCTATTTTTCTGGGATGGAACCACCGGTGAAGCATAGGCTTTAGATTGGCGAAGGCACGGGAGGCGAGCAACATTTCCAGAGAACCATGTTCAACAGGCTGTATGAGATGCCACGGTGAAGAAACGCCTTCTCGTGGATCGTTGCGCCTTTTGTGAGGACTAGTTGCTAAGTGTCTATTTTTCTCACGGGATGGAACCACCGGTGAAGCATAGGCGGATTCTGACGAAGCTGCACGGAGCGAGCAACATTCAGGAGAACCATGGGCAACATCTTTGTATGAGATGCCACGGTGAAGAAACGCTTCTCTCGTGGATCGTTGCGCCTTTTGTGAGGACTAGTTGCTAAGTGTCTATTTTTCTACGGGATGGAACCACCGGTGAAGCATAGGCTGGAGTTACGCGAAGCTGCACGGGAGCGAGCAACATTTAGGAGAACCATGGGCAACGAGTGTATGAGATGCCACGGTGAAGAAACGCCTTCTCTCGTGGATCGTTCGCCTTTTGTGAGGACTAGTTGCTAAGTGTCTATTTTTCTACGGGATGGAACCACCGGTGAAGCATAAGTGGAGTTCTGGCGAAGCTGCACGGGAGCGAGCAACATTCCGGAGAACCATGGGCAACGAGTGTATGAGATGCCACGGTGAAGAAACGCCTTCTCTCGTGGATCGTTGCGCCTTTTTGTGAGGACTAGTTGCTAAGTGTCTATTTTTCTACGGGATGGAACCACCGGTGAAGCATAGGTGGAGGTTCTGGCGAAGGCTACACGGGGAAGCGAGCAACATTTACGGAGAACCATGGGCAACGAGTGTATGAGATGCCACGGTGAAGAAACGCCTTCTCTCGTGGATCGTTGCGCCTTTTGTGAGGACTAGTTGCTAAGTGTCTATTTTTCTCTACGGATGGAACCACCCGGTGAAGCATAGGCTGGATTCTGGTGAAAGCTACGGGAGGCGAGCAACATTCCGGAGAACCATGGGCAACAGTGTATGAGATGCCACGGTGAAGAGCGCCTTCTCTCGTGGATCGTTGCGCCTTTGGTGAGGACTAGTTGCTAAGTGTCTATTTTTCTACGGGATGGAACCACCGGTGAAGCATAGTGGAGTTCTGGCAGAAGGCTGCACGGAAGCGAGGCAACATTCAGGAGAACCATGGGCAACGAGGCGTATGAGATGCCACGGTGAAGAAGCCTTCTCTCGTGGATCGTTGCGCCTTTTTGTGAGGACTAGTTGCTAAGTGTCTATTTTTTCTACGGGATGGAACCACCCGGTGAAGCATAGCTGGGTTACGGCGAAGCTGCACGGGAGCAGGCAACATTTCCGGAGAACCATGGGCAACAGGCTGTATGAGATGCCACGGTGAAGAAACGCCTTCTCTCGTGGATCGTTGCGCCTTTTTGTGAGGACTAGTTGCTAAGTGTCTATTTTTCTACGGGATGGAACCACCCGGTGAAGCATAGCTGGGTTACGGCGAAGCTGCACAGGAGAAGGCAACATTTCCGGAGAACCATGGGCAACAGGCTGTATGAGATGCCACGGTGAAAAACGCCTTCTCTCGTGGATCGTTGCGCCTTATTGTGAGGAATAGTTGCTAAGTGTCTATTTTTTCTACGAGATGGAACCACCGGTGAAGCATAGTGGAGGTTCTGGCGAAGTTTGCACGAGAAGCGAGCAACATTTCCGGAGAACCATGGGCAACAAGCTGTATGAGATGCCACGGTGAAGAAACACCTTCTCGTGGATCGTTGCGCCTTTTGTGAGGACTAGTTGCTAAGTGTCTATTTTTTCTACGGGATGGAACCACCGGTGAAGCATAATTGGAGTTCTGGCTTGAAATGCACGGGCGAGCAACATTTCCAGGAGAACCATGGGCAACAGGGTGTATGAGATGCCACGGTGAAGAAACGCCTTCTCTCGTGGATCGTTGCGCCTTTTTGTGAGGAGTAGTTGCTAAGTGTCTATTTTTCTCTACGGGATGGAACCACCGGTGAAGCATAGTTGGAGTTCTGGCGAAGGCTGCACGAGGGCGAGCAACATTCCAGGAGAACCATGGGCAACGAGTAGTGCTGAGATGCCACGGTGAAACGCCTTCTCGTGGATCGTTGCGCCTTTTGTGAGGACTAGTTGCTAAGTGTCTATTTTTCTACGAGGATGGAACCACCGGTGAAGCATAGGCTGAGTTCTGGCGAAGACGAGGCTGCACATTTGGAGAGGCGGTGCAACATTTCTCTCGTGGACGGAGAACCATGGGCAACGAGTGTATGAGATGCCACGGTGAAGAAGAAACGCCTTCTCTCGTGGATCGTTGCGCCTTTGTGAGGACTAGTTGCTAAGTGTATATTTTTCTACGGGATGGAACCACCGGTGAAGCATAGGCTGAGGTTCTGGCGAAGGCTATTTTCACGGGAAGCGAGCAACATTCAGGAGAACCATGGGCAACAGGGCATGTATGAGATGCCACGGTGAAAAACGCATTCTCTCATGGATCGTTGCGCCTTTTGTGAGGACTAGTTGCTAAGTGTCTATTTTTCTACGGGATGGAACCACCGGTGAAGCATAGCTGGGAGCAACATTCTGGCGAAGCTGCACGTGAGGAAACGCGAGCAACATTTACGGAGAACCATGTTCAACGGATTGTATGAGATGCCACGGTGAAGAAACGCCTTCTCTGCGTGGATCGTTGCGCCTTTTGTGAGGACTAGTTGCTAAGTGTCTATTTTTTCTCTGCGATGGAACCACCGGTGAAGCATGGGTGGAGTTCTGGAAGCTGAAGTTGCACGGGAACATCTTTGAGCAACATTCTCCGGAGAACCATGGGCAACACCGTGTGAAGCATAGGTTGTATGAGATGCCACGGTGAGAAATGCGCCTTCTCTTCTCTCGTGTGGATCGTTGCGCCTTTTTGTGAGGACTAGTTGCTAAGTGTCTATTTTTCTCGGGATGGAACCACCCGGTGAAGCATAGGCTGGAGTTCTGGCGAAGCTGCACGGGAAGCGAGCAACATTCAGGAGAACCATGGGCAACAGTGTATGAGATGCCACGGTGAAAAAAGCCTTCTCTCGTGGATCGTTGCGCCTTTTTGTGAGGACTAGTTGCTAAGTGTCTATTTTTCTACGGGATGGAACCACCGGTGAAGCATAGCTTGGAGTTCTGGCAATAGCTGCACGGGGAGCGAGCAACATTTACGGAGAACCATGTTCAACAGGCTGTATGAGATGCCACGGTGAAGAAACGCCTTCTCTCGTGGATCGTTGCGCCTTTTGTGAGGACTAGTTGCTAAGTGTCTATTTTTCTCGGGATGGAACCACCGGTGAAGCATAGGCCCGGAGTTCTGGCAAGGCGTGCACGGGAGCGAGCAACATTTCCAGGAGAACCATGGGCAACATGTTGTATGAGATGCCACGGTGAAAAGCGCCTTCTCGTGGATCGTTGCGCCTTTTGTGAGGACTAGTTGCTAAGTGTCTATTTTTCTCTACGGGATGGAACCACCCGGTGAAGCATAGGCTGAGTTCTGACGTAGGCGCACGGCGAGGCAACATTCAGGAGAACCATGGGCGCACGGTGAAAGCGCCTTCTCTCGTGGATCGTTGCGCCTTTTTGTGAGGACTAGTTGCTAAGTGTCTATTTTTCTACGGGATGGAACCACCGGTGAAGCATAAATTGAGTTCTAAGCTGCACAGGGAGCGAGCAACATTTCGAGATGAACCATGGCGGGGTGTATGAGATGCCACGGTGAAAAACGCCTTCTCTCGTGGATCGTTGCGCCTTTTTGTGAGGACTAGTTGCTAAGTGTCTATTTTTCTACGGGATGGAACCACCGGTGAAGCATAAGTGGAGTTCTGGCCAGTGCACGAGGCGAGCAACATTCCGGAGAACCATGGGCAACGAGGTGTATGAGATGCCACGGTGAAAAGCGCCTTCTCTCGTGGATCGTTGCGCCTTTGTGAGGACTAGTTGCTAAGTGTCTATTTTTCTACGGGATGGAACCACCGGTGAAGCATAGCTGGAGTTCTGTGCGAAGGCACGGGAAGCGAGCAACATTTCGGAGAACCATGTTCAACAGGCTGTATGAGATGCCACGGTGAAGAAAAGCCTTCTCTCGTGGATCGTTGCGCCTTTTTGTGAGGACTAGTTGCTAAGTGTCTATTTTTTCTACGGGATGGAACCACCGGTGAAGCATAGCTGGAGTTCTGGCAAAGCTGCGGGACGAGCAACATTCCGGAGAACCATGGGCAATAGGTGTATGAGATGCCACGGTGAAGCGCCTTTCTCGTGGATCGTTGTGCTTTTGTGAGGACTAGTTGCTAAGTGTCTATTTTTCTACGGGATGGAACCACCGGTGAAGCATAGGCTGGATTCTGGCGAAGCTGCACGGAGAGCGAGCAACATTCCAGGAGAACCATGGGCAAGGAGCAGTGTATGAGATGCCACGGTGAAGAAAGCCTTCTCTCGTGGATCGTTGCGCCTTTTGTGAGGACTAGTTGCTAAGTGTCTATTTTTCTACGGGATGGAACCACCGGTGAAGCATAAATGCTGGAGTTCTGGCGAACAGCGCGGGAGCGAAACATTTCAGGAGAACCATGGGCAAATAGTGTATGAGATGCCACGGTGAAGAAAGCGCCTTCTCGTGGATCGTTGCGCCTTTTGTGAGGACTAGTTGCTAAGTGTCTATTTTTCTACGGGATGGAACCACCGGTGAAGCATAGGCTGGAGTTCTGGCGAAGCTGCACGGGAAGCGAGCAACATTCAGGAGAACCAGTGGGCAACAGTGTATGAGATGCCACGGTGAAGCGCGCCTTCTCTCGTGGATCGTTGCGCCTTTTGTGAGGACTAGTTGCTAAGTGTCTATTTTTCTACGGGATGGAACCACCGGTGAAGCATATTTGGAGTCTGGCAGTCGGGCAAACATTTCACGAGAACCATGGGCAACAGGCTGTATGAGATGCCACGGTGAAGAAACGCCTTCTCTCGTGGATCGTTGCGCCTTTTTGTGAGGACTAGTTGCTAAGTGTCTATTTTTCAACGGG
Source organism: Dendrocalamus sinicus (assembly GCA_036346575.1). NCBI lineage: Eukaryota > Viridiplantae > Streptophyta > Magnoliopsida > Poales > Poaceae > Dendrocalamus > Dendrocalamus sinicus. The sequence goes on from CM070665.1 coordinate 36,298,280, forward strand.
ATGGAACCACCGGTGAAGCATAGCTGGAGTTCTGGCGAGGCACACGGGAAGCGAGCAACATTCCAGGAGAACCATGGGCAACAGTGCAACAGTGTATGAGATGCCACGGTGAAAGAAGCATTCTCTCGTGGATCGTTGCGCCTTTTTGTGAGGACTAGTTGCTAAGTGTCTATTTTTCTACGGGATGGAACCACCGGTGAAGCATAGCTGGAGTTCTGTGAAGCTGCAGGAAGCGAGCAACATTTCGGAGAACCATGTTCAACGGTATATGAGATGCCACGGTGAAGAAACGCCTTCTCGTGGATCGTTGCGCCTTTTGTGAGGACTAGTTGCTAAGTGTCTATTTTTCTCTGTGATGGAACCACCGGTGAAGCATGGTGGAGTTACAACGAAGCACGGGAAGCGAGCAACATTCCGGAGAACCATGGGCAACATCTTTATATCGAGATGCCACGGAGAAAAGCGCCTTCTCGCGGATCGTTGCGCCTTTTGTGAGGACTAGTTGCTAAGTGTCTATTTTTCTACGGGATGGAACCACCGGTGAAGCATAGGCATTGGAGATTCTGGCGAAGATGCACGGGAGGCGAGCAACATTTACGGAGAACCATGGGCAACGGGCCGTATGAGATGCCACGGTGAAGCGCTTTCTCTCGTGGATCGTTGCGCCTTTTGTGAGGACTAGTTGCTAAGTGTCTATTTTTCTCTACGGGATGGAACCACCGGTGAAGCATAGGCGGAGTTCTGTGAAAGCTGCAGGAGCGAGCAACATTCAGGAGAACCATGGGCAACAGTGTATGAGATGCCACGGTGAAAAAGCGCATTCTCTCATGGATCGTTGCGCCTTTTGTGAGGACTAGTTGCTAAGTGTCTATTTTTCTACGGGATGGAACCACCGGTGAAGCATAGTTGGAGTTCTGGCGACTGCCAGGAAGCGAGCAACATTTACGGAGAACCATGTTCAACAGGTGTATGAGATGCCACGGTGAAGAAAGCGCCTTCTCGTGGATCGTTGCGCCTTTTTGTGAGGACTAGTTGCTAAGTGTCTATTTTTCTCTGCGGATGGAACCACCGGTGAAGCATAGGTGGAGTTCTGTGAAAGCACCGCGAGGCGAGCAACATTCCAGGAGAACCATGGGCAACATCTTTATGTATGAGATGCCACGGAGAAAAAGCGCCTTCTCGTGGATCGTTGCGCCTTTTTGTGAGGACTAGTTGCTAAGTGTCTATTTTTCTACGGGATGGAACCACCGGTGAAGCATAGGCGGAGTTCTGACGAAGGCGCACGGGAGGCGAGCAACATTTCCGGAGAACCATGGGCAACGAGGCGTATGAGATGCCACGGTGAAGAAGCGCCTTCTCTCGTGGATCGTTGCGCCTTTTGAGGACTAGTTGCTAAGTGTCTATTTTTCTACGGGATGGAACCACCGGTGAAGCATAGGCGGATTCTGGCAGGCTGCACGGGAAGCGAGCAACATTTCAGAGAACCATGTTCAACGAGTGTATGAGATGCCACGGTGAAGCGCCTTCTCGTGGATCGTTGCGCCTTTTGTGAGTAGTTGCTAAGTGTCTATTTTTCTACGGGATGGAACCACCGGTGAAGCATAAATGGAGTTCTGCGAAGGCTGCAGGGAAGCGAGCAACATTCCGGATAACCATGGGCAGCAACGGTGTATGAGATGCCACGGTGAAGAAGCGCCTTCTCGTGGATCGTTGCGCCTTTGTGAGGACTAGTTGCTAAGTGTCTATTTTTCTGGTATGGAACCACCGGTGAAGCATAGCTGGATTCTGTGAAGCTGCACAAGAAGCGAGCAACATTCAGGAGAACCATGTTCAACGAGTGTATGAGATGCCACGGTGAAGAAAAGCCTTCTCTCATGGATCGTTGCGCCTTTTGTGAGGACTAGTTGCTAAGTGTCTATTTTTCTACGGGATGGAACCACCGGTGAAGCATAATTGGAGTTCTGGCAAAGGCTGCACGGGAGCGAGCAACATTCCGGAGAACCATGGGCAATAAGCATGTGTCGGATGCCACGGTGAAGAAACGCCTTCTCTCGTGGATCGTTGTGCTTTTTTGTGAGAACTAGTTGCTAAGTGTCTATTTTTTCTACGGGATGGAACCACCCGGTGAAGCATAGCTGGGTTACGGCGAAGCTGCACAGGAGCAGGCAACATTTCCGGAGAACCGTGGGCAACAGGCCGTATGAGATGCCACGGTGAAGAAACGCCCTCTCTCGTGGATCGTTGCGCCTTTTGGTGAGGACTAGTTGCTAAGTGTCTATTTTTTCTACGGGATGGAACCACCCGGTGAAGCATAGCTGGGTCAGGCAACATTTCCTGAGAACCATGGGCAACAGGCTGTATGAGATGCCACGGTGAAGAAACGCCTTCTCTCGTGGATCATTGCGCCTTTTTGTGAGGACTAGTTGCTAAGTGTCTATTTTTTCTACGGGATGGAACCACCCGGTGAAGCATAGCTGGGTTCTGGCGAAGTAGGCACGGGAGCGAGCAACATTCCGGAGAACCATGGGCAACGAGTGTATGAGATGCCACGGTGAAGAAGCGCCTTCTCTCGTGGATCGTTGCGCCTTTTGTGAGGACTAGTTGCTAAGTGTCTATTTTTCTACGGGATGGAACCACCGGTGAAGCATAGTTGGAGTCGAGCGAGCAACATTTCACGAGAACCATGGGCAACGGTGTATGAGATGCCACGGTGAAGCGCCTTCTCTCGTGGATCATTGCGCCTTTGTGAGGACTAGTTGCTAAGTGTATATTTTTCTACGGGATGGAACCACCGGTGAAGCATAGGCCAGGTTCTGGCGAAGCTGCAGGGAGCGAGCAACATTCCAGGAGAACCATGGGCAACAGTGTATGAGATGCCACGGTGAAAGCGCATTCTCTCATGGATCGTTGCGCCTTTTTGTGAGGACTAGTTGCTAAGTGTCTATTTTTCTACGGGATGGAACCACCGGTGAAGCATAGGCGGAGTTCTGGCGAAGTGCAGGAAGCGAGCAACATTTACGGAGAACCATGTTCAACAGTGTATGAGATGCCACGGTGAAGAAACACCTTCTCTCGTGGATCGTTGCGCCTTTGTGAGGACTAGTTGCTAAGTGTCTATTTTTCTCTGCGATGGAACCACCGGTGAAGCATGGGTGGGTTCTGGCGAAGGCTGCAGGGAGGCGAGCAACATTTCGGAGAACCATGGGCAACATCTTATGTATCAGATGCCACGGAGAAAAGCGCCTTCTCTCGCGGATCGTTGCGCCTTTTGTGAGGACTAGTTGCTAAGTGTCTATTTTTCTACGGGATGGAACCACCGGTGAAGCATAAATGGAGTTCTGGCGAAGATGCTACGAGAAGCGAGCAACATTTACGGAGAACCATGGGCAACGGGCCGTATGAGATGCCACGGTGAAGAAGCGCTTTCTCGTGGATCGTTGCGCCTTTTGTGAGGACTAGTTGCTAAGTGTATATTTTTCTACGGGATGGAACCACCGGTGAAGCATAGTTTGGATTCTGGCGAAGTTGCGGGAGGCGAGCAACATTTAGGAGAACCATGGACAACAGTGTATGAGATGCCACGGTGAAAAAACGCATTCTCTCATGGATCGTTGCGCCTTTTTGTGAGGACTAGTTGCTAAGTGTCTATTTTTCTCTCGGGATGGAACCACCGGTGAAGCATAGGCGGAGTTCTGGCGGCGCACGAGGAAGCGAGCAACATTTACGGAGAACCATGTTCAACGAGTGTATGAGATGCCACGGTGAAGAAGCGCCTTCTCGTGGATCGTTGCGCCTTTTGTGAGGACTAGTTGCTAAGTGTCTATTTTTCTCTGCGATGGAACCACCGGTGAAGCATGGCTGGAGTTCTGGCGAAAAGCTGCGAGGAGCGAGCAACATTCCAGGAGAACCATGGGCAACATCTTTATGAGATGCCACGGAGAAAAAGCGCTTCTCTCGTGGATCGTTGCGCCTTTGTGAGGACTAGTTGCTAAGTGTCTATTTTTCTACGGGATGGAACCACCGGTGAAGCATAGGCGGAGTTCTGGCGAAGCTGCACGGGAAGCGAGCAACATTTCCGGAGAACCATGGGCAACAGGCCGTATGAGATGCCACGGTGAAGCGCCTTCTCTCGTGGATCGTTGCGCCTTTTGAGGACTAGTTGCTAAGTGTCTATTTTTCTACGGGATGGAACCACCGGTGAAGCATAGCTGGATTCGGCGAAGCTGCACGGGAAGCGAGCAACATTTCCAGAGAACCATGTTCAGCGGTGTATGAGATGCCACGGTGAAGAAGCGCCTTCTCTCGTGGATCGTTGCGCCTTTTGTGAGGAGTAGTTGCTAAGTGTCTATTTTTCTACGGGATGGAACCACCGGTGAAGCATAAATGGAGTTCTGTGAAGCACTGCCTGGGCGAGCAACATTCCAGGATAACCATGGGCAACGAGTGTATGAGATGCCACGGTGAAGCGCCTTCTCGTGGATCGTTGCGCCTTTTGTGAGGACTAGTTGCTAAGTGTCTATTTTTCTACGGTATGGAACCACCGGTGAAGCATAGTGGAGTTCTGTGCAAAGCTGCAAGAAGCGAGCAACGATTCAGGAGAACCATGTTCAACGAGTGTATGAGATGCCACGGTGAAGAAAAGCCTTCTCTCATGGATCGTTGCGCCTTTTGTGAGGACTAGTTGGTAAGTGTCTATTTTTCTACGGGATGGAACCACCGGTGAAGCATAGGCCCAGGTTCTGGCAAAGCTGCACGAGAAGCGAGCAACATTCAGGAGAACCATGGGCAATAGGTGTGTCGGATGCCACGGTGAAGCGCCTTCTCTCGTGGATCGTTGTGCTTTTTGTGAGAACTAGTTGCTAAGTGTCTATTTTTCTACGGGATGGAACCACCGGTGAAGCATAGGCTGGAGTTCTGGCGAAGGCTGCAGGAAGCGAGCAACATTCAGGAGAACCATGAGGCAACGAGCCGTATGAGATGCCACGGTGAAGCGCGCCTCTCTTGTGGATCGTTGCGCCTTTTGGTGAGGACTAGTTGCTAAGTGTCTATTTTTCTACGGGATGGAACCACCGGTGAAGCATAGCCAGAGTTCTGGGTCGAGCAACATTTCACGAGAACCATGGGCAGCGGTGTATGAGATGCCACGGTGAAGAAACGCCTTCTCTCGTGGATCATTGCGCCTTTTTGTGAGGACTAGTTGCTAAGTGTATATTTTTTCTACGGGATGGAACCACCCGGTGAAGCATAGGCGGAGTTCGGCGGCAGTGCACGGAGGAGCGAGCAACATTTCAGGAGAACCATGGGCAACGGTGTATGAGATGCCACGGTGAAAAAACGCATTCTCTCATGGATCGTTGCGCCTTTTGTGAGGACTAGTTGCTAAGTGTCTATTTTTCTACGGGATGGAACCACCGGTGAAGCATAGGCTGGGTTCTGTGAAGCTGCGAGGGAAGCGAGCAACATTTACGGAGAACCATGTTCAACGGTGTATGAGATGCCACGGTGAAGAAACACCTTCTCTCGTGGATCGTTGCGCCTTTGTGAGGACTAGTTGCTAAGTGTCTATTTTTCTCTGTGATGGAACCACCGGTGAAGCATGGTGGAGTTCTGACCAAGGCTACAGGAGGCGAGCAACATTCAGGAGAACCATGGGCAACATGTTTGTGAGATGCCACGGAGAAGAACGCCTTCTCGCGGATCGTTGCGCCTTTTGTGAGGACTAGTTGCTAAGTGTCTATTTTTTCTACGGGATGGAACCACCGGTGAAGCATAGGCTGGATTCTGGCGAAGATGCACGGAGCGAGCAACATTTACGGAGAACCATAGGCAACAGGGCCGTATGAGATGCCACGGTGAAAAACGCTTTCTCGTGGATCGTTGCGCCTTTGTGAGGACTAGTTGCTAAGTGTATATTTTTCTACGGGATGGAACCACCGGTGAAGCATAGGCGGAGTTCTGACGAAGGCTGCACGAGGCGAGCAACATTCCAGGAGAACCATGGGCAACAGTGTATGAGATGCCACGGTGAAAAGCGCATTCTCTCATGGATCGTTGCGCCTTTTGTGAGGACTAGTTGCTAAGTGTCTATTTTTCTACGGGATGGAACCACCGGTGAAGCATAGCTGGAGTTCTGGCGAAGCACGGAAGCGAGCAACATTTACGGAGAACCATGTTCAACAGTGTATGAGATGCCACGGTGAAGAAGCGCCTTCTCTCGTGGATCGTTGCGCCTTTGTGAGGACTAGTTGCTAAGTGTCTATTTTTCTCTGGATGGAACCACCGGTGAAGCATGGGTGGAGTTCTGTGCGAAGGCTGCACGGGAAGCGAGCAACATTCCGGAGAACCATGGGCAACATGCTGTATGAGATGCCACGGTGAAGCGCCTTCTCGTGGATCGTTGCGCCTTTGTGAGGACTAGTTGCTAAGTGTCTATTTTTCTACGGGATGGAACCACCGGTGAAGCATAGCTGGAGTTCTGGCAGAAGCTGCACGAGCGAGCAACATTTCCAGGAGAACCATGGGCAACAGGCCGTATGAGATGCCACGGTGAAGCGCCTTCTCGTGGATCGTTGCGCCTTTTGTGAGGACTAGTTGCTAAGTGTCTATTTTTCTACGGGATGGAACCACCCGGTGAAGCATAGGCGGATTCTGTGAAGCTGCACGGAAGCGAGCAACATTTCCAGAGAACCATGTTCAAGCAGTGTATGAGATGCCACGGTGAAGAAGCGCCTTCTCTCGTGGATCGTTGCGCCTTTTGTGAGGAGTAGTTGCTAAGTGTCTATTTTTCTACGGGATGGAACCACCGGTGAAGCATAGCTGGAGTTCTGGCGTTTGCACGGAAGCGAGCAACATTCCAGGATAACCATGGGCAACGAGTGTATGAGATGCCACGGTGAAGAAGCGCCTTCTCTCGTGGATCGTTGCGCCTTTGTGAGGACTAGTTGCTAAGTGTCTATTTTTCTACGGTATGGAACCACCGGTGAAGCATAGCTGGAGTTCTGTGCGAAGTGCACAAGAGCGAGCAACATTCCAGGAGAACCATGTTCAACGAGTGTATGAGATGCCACGGTGAAGAAAAGCCTTCTCTCATGGATCGTTGCGCCTTTTGTGAGGACTAGTTGCTAAGTGTCTATTTTTCTACGGGATGGAACCACCCGGTGAAGCATAGGCTGGAGTTCTGGCAAAAGCTGCACGGGAAGCGAGCAACATTCAGGAGAACCATGGGCAATAGGGTGTGTGAGATGCCACGGTGAAGAAGCGCCTTCTCTCGTGGATCGTTGCGCCTTTTGTGAGGACTAGTTGCTAAGTGTCTATTTTTTCTACGGGATGGAACCACCGGTGAAGCATAGGCTGGAGTTCTGAGAAGGCACGGGAAGCGAGCAACATTCCGGAGAACCATGTGCAGCAACAGGCCGTATGAGATGCCACGGTGAAGAAAGCGCCTTCTCTCGTGGATCGTTGCGCCTTTTTGTGAGGACTAGTTGCTAAGTGTCTATTTTTCTACGGGATGGAACCACCGGTGAAGCATAGCTGGGTTCTGGCGAAGCTACACGAGGCTTGAACAACATTCCAGGAGAACCATGGGCAACAGTGTATGAGATGCCACGGTGAAAAAGCGCATTCTCTCATGGATCGTTGCGCCTTTTTGTGAGGACTAGTTGCTAAGTGTCTATTTTTCTACGGGATGGAACCACCGGTGAAGCATAAATGGAGTTCTGAAGAGTTGCACGGGAAGCGAGCAACATTTACGGAGAACCATGTTCAACAGTGTATGAGATGCCACGGTGAAAAACACCTTCTCGTGGATCGTTGCGCCTTTTGTGAGGACTAGTTGCTAAGTGTCTATTTTTCTACGCGATGGAACCACCGGTGAAGCATAAGGTGGAGTTCTGACGTTGCACGGAAGCGAGCAACATTTCCGGAGAACCATGGGCAGCAGGCTGTATGAGATGCCACGGTGAAGAAACACCTTCTTTCGTGGATCGTTGCGCCTTTTTGAGGACTAGTTGCTAAGTGTCTATTTTTCTACGGGATGGAACCACCGGTGAAGCATAAATGGATTCTGAAGAAGTACGGGAGGCGAGCAACATTTCCGGAGAACCATGTTCAGCGAGTGTATGAGATGCCACGGTGAAGAAGCGCCTTCTCTCGTGGATCGTTGCGCCTTTGTGAGGACTAGTTGCTAAGTGTCTATTTTTCTACGGGATGGAACCACCGGTGAAGCATAGGCTGGAGTTCTGGCGAAGGCTGCGAGGGAAGCGAGCAACATTCCGGAGAACCATGGGCAACAGTGTATGAGATGCCACGGTGAAAAAGCGCCTTTTCTCGTGGATCGTTGCGCCTTTTGTGAGGACTAGTTGCTAAGTGTCTATTTTTCTACGGGATGGAACCACCGGTGAAGCATAGGCGGAGTTCTGGCGAAGTTCACGGTGCACAAGCGAGCAACATTCAGGAGAACCATGTTCAACAGGCTGTATGAGATGCCACGGTGAAGAAAAGCCTTCTCTCATGGATCGTTGCGCCTTTTTGTGAGGACTAGTTGCTAAGTGTCTATTTTTTCTACGGGATGGAACCACCCGGTGAAGCATAGCTGGGTTACGGCGAAGCTGCACGGAGGAGCGAGCAACATTTAGGAGAACCATGGGCAATAAGTGTATGTCGGATGCCACGGTGAAGCGCCTTCTCTCGTGGATCGTTGTGCTTTGTGAGAACTAGTTGCTAAGTGTCTATTTTTCTACGGGATGGAACCACCGGTGAAGCATAGTTGGAGTTCTGGCGACTACCACGGGAGCGAGCAACATTCCGGAGAACCATGGGCAACAGGGCGTATGAGATGCCACGGTGAAGAATTCTCTCGCGCCTTCTCTCGTGGATCGTTGCGCCTTTTGTGAGGACTAGTTGCTAAGTGTCTATTTTTCTCTGGGATGGAACCACCGGTGAAGCATAAGCAGGTGGAGTCGAGGCAACATTTCACGAGAACCATGGGCAGCAGGTGTATGAGATGCCACGGTGAAGAAAGCGCCTTCTCGTGGATCATTGCGCCTTTTGTGAGGACTAGTTGCTAAGTGTCTATTTTTCTACGGGATGGAACCACCGGTGAAGCATAGCTGGAGTTCTGTGTTTGCACAAGAAGCGAGCAACGATTCAGGAGAACCATGTTCAACAGTGTATGAGATGCCACGGTGAAGAAAAGCCTTCTCTCATGGATCGTTCGCCTTTTGTGAGGACTAGTTGCTAAGTGTCTATTTTTTCTACGGGATGGAACCACCGGTGAAGCATAGGCCAGGTTCTGTGCGGCTGCACGGAAGCGAGCAACATTTACGGAGAACCATATTCAACAGGCTGTATGAGATGCCACGGTGAAGAAACACCTTCTCTCGTGGATCGTTGCGCCTTTTGTGAGGACTAGTTGCTAAGTGTCTATTTTTCTCTGCGATGGAACCACCGGTGAAGCATGGGTGGAGTTCTGATTGCTGCATAGGAGCGAGCAACATTCCCGGAGAACCATGGGCAACATCTTTGTATCGGATGCCACGGAGAAAGCGCCTTCTCTCGTGGATCGTTGCGCCTTTTGTGAGGACTAGTTGCTAAGTGTCTATTTTTCTACGGGATGGAACCACCGGTGAAGCATAGGCTGGGTTCTGGCGAAGATGCACGAGGAGCGAGCAACATTTACGGAGAACCATGGGCAACGAGCGTATGAGATGCCACGGTGAAGCGCTTTCTCGTGGATCGTTGCGCCTTTTGTGAGGACTAGTTGCTAAGTGTATATTTTTCTACGGGATGGAACCACCGGTGAAGCATAGGCGGAGTTCTGCGAAGCTGCGGGAAGCGAGCAACATTCCGGAGAACCATGGGCAACGGTGTATGAGATGCCACGGTGAAAAGCGCATTCTCTCATGGATCGTTGCGCCTTTTGTGAGGACTAGTTGCTAAGTGTCTATTTTTCTACGGGGATGGAACCACCGGTGAAGCATAGCTGGATTCTGGCGAAGTGCACGGGAAGCGAGCAACATTTCCGGAGAACCATGTTCAACGAGTGTATGAGATGCCACGGTGAAGAAACGCCTTCTCTCGTGGATCGTTGCGCCTTTGTGAGGACTAGTTGCTAAGTGTCTATTTTTCTCTGTGATGGAACCACCGGTGAAGCATGGCTGGAGTTCTGGCGAAAGCTGCACGAAGCGAGCAACATTCAGGAGAACCATGGGCAACATCTGTATGAGATGCCACGGAGAAAAACGCCTTCTCTCGTGGATCGTTGCCTTTTTGTGAGGACTAGTTGCTAAGTGTCTATTTTTCTACGGGATGGAACCACCGGTGAAGCATAGTGGGAGTTCTGTGAAAGCTGCAGGAAGCGAGCAACATTCAGGAGAACCATGGGCAACGGCCGTATGAGATGCCACGGTGAAGCGCCTTCTCGTGGATCGTTGCGCCTTTTGTGAGGACTAGTTGCTAAGTGTCTATTTTTCTCTGGATGGAACCACCGGTGAAGCATAGGCTGGATTACTGGAAGCTGCACGGAAGCGAGCAACATTTCGAGAGAACCATGTTCAGCAGTGTATGAGATGCCACGGTGAAAACGCGCTTCTCTCGTGGATCGTTGCGCCTTTTTGTGAGGAGTAGTTGCTAAGTGTCTATTTTTCTACGGGATGGAACCACCGGTGAAGCATAGGTGGAGTTCTGGCGAAGCTGCACGGGAAGCGAGCAACATTCCGGAGAACCATGGGCAACAGTGTATGAGATGCCACGGTGAAGAAGCGCCTTTCTCGTGGATCGTTGCGCCTTTTGTGAGGACTAGTTGCTAAGTGTCTATTTTTCTACGGGATGGAACCACCGGTGAAGCATAGGCTGGAGTTCTGGAAGCTGCACAAGAAGCGAGCAACATTCAGGAGAACCATGTTCAACGGTGTATGAGATGCCACGGTGAAGAAAAGCCTTCTCTCATGGATCGTTCGCCTTTTTGTGAGGACTAGTTGCTAAGTGTCTATTTTTCTACGGGATGGAACCACCGGTGAAGCATAGGCTGGAGTTCTGTGAAAGCTGCGGAAGCGAGCAACATTCCAGGAGAACCATGGGCAATAAGGCATGTCGGATGCCACGGTGAAGAAACGCCTTCTCGTGGATCGTTGTGCTTTTTGTGAGAACTAGTTGCTAAGTGTCTATTTTTCTACGGGATGGAACCACCGGTGAAGCATAGGCGGAGTTCTGGCGAAGGCTGCACGGAGGAAGCGAGCAACATTCCAGGAGAACCAGTGGGCAACAGTAGTATGAGATGCCACGGTGAAGCGCCTTCTCTCGTGGATCGTTGCGCCTTTTGGTGAGGACTAGTTGCTAAGTGTCTATTTTTCTACGGGATGGAACCACCGGTGAAGCATAGCCAGTTCGGCAGAGTCGGCGCAACATTTCACGAGAACCATGGGCAACATCTTGTATGAGATGCCACGGTGAAGCGCCTTCTCTCGTGGATCATTGCGCCTTTTGTGAGGACTAGTTGCTAAGTGTATATTTTTCTACGGGATGGAACCACCGGTGAAGCATAGGTGGAGTTCTGTGAGCTGCACGGGAAGCGAGCAACATTCCAGGAGAACCATGGGCAACGAGTGTATGAGATGCCACGGTGAAAGAACGCATTCTCTCATGGATCGTTGCGCCTTTTTGTGAGGACTAGTTGCTAAGTGTCTATTTTTTCTACGGGATGGAACCACCCGGTGAAGCATAGGCTGGAGTTCTGGCGAAGCTGCAGAGCGAGCAACATTCACGGAGAACCATGTTCAACAGTGTATGAGATGCCACGGTGAAGAAACACCTTCTCGTGGATCGTTGCGCCTTTGTGAGGACTAGTTGCTAAGTGTCTATTTTTCTACGCGATGGAACCACCGGTGAAGCATGGCTGGATTCTGTGAAGCCTGCAGGAGGCGAGCAACATTTCAGGAGAACCATGGGCAACATCTGTATCGGATGCCACGGAGAAAAAGCGCCTTCTCTCGCGGATCGTTGCGCCTTTTTGTGAGGACTAGTTGCTAAGTGTCTATTTTTCTACGGGATGGAACCACCGGTGAAGCATAACTTGGAGTTCTGGCGAAGATGCGGGAAGCGAGCAACATTTACGGAGAACCATGGGCAGCAGGCGTATGAGATGCCACGGTGAAGCGCGCTTCTCTCGTGGATCGTTGCGCCTTTTGTGAGGACTAGTTGCTAAGTGTCTATTTTTTCTACGGGATGGAACCACCGGTGAAGCATAAATGGAGTTCTGGCGAAGGCTGCACGGGGCGAGCAACATTTCCGGAGAACCATGGGCAACAGGCTGTATGAGATGCCACGGTGAAAAAACGCATTCTCTCATGGATCGTTGCGCCTTTTGTGAGGACTAGTTGCTAAGTGTCTATTTTTCTACGGGATGGAACCACCGGTGAAGCATAGGCCAGGAGTTCTGGCGAAGCTGCAGGGAAGCGAGCAACATTTACGGAGAACCATGTTCAACAGTGTATGAGATGCCACGGTGAAGAAGCGCCTTCTCTCGTGGATCGTTGCGCCTTTGTGAGGACTAGTTGCTAAGTGTCTATTTTTCTACGGGATGGAACCACCGGTGAAGCATGGGTGGAGTTCTGGCGAAGCACGCAGGAGGCGAGCAACATTCCAGGAGAACCATGGGCAACATCTGTATCGGATGCCACGGAGAAAAAGCGCCTTCTCTCGTGGATCGTTGCGCCTTTGTGAGGACTAGTTGCTAAGTGTCTATTTTTCTACGGGATGGAACCACCGGTGAAGCATAGGCTGAGTTCTGACGAAGCTGCACGGGAAGCGAGCAACATTCAGGAGAACCATGGGCAGCAGTGTATGAGATGCCACGGTGAAAAGCGCCTTCTCGTGGATCGTTGCGCCTTTTGAGGACTAGTTGCTAAGTGTCTATTTTTCTACGGGATGGAACCACCGGTGAAGCATAAATGGATTCTGGCGAAGGCGCACGGAAGCGAGCAACATTTCGAGGAGAACCATGTTCAACGAGTGTATGAGATGCCACGGTGAAAAGCGCCTTCTCTCGTGGATCGTTGCGCCTTTTTGTGAGGAGTAGTTGCTAAGTGTCTATTTTTCTACGGATGGAACCACCGGTGAAGCATAAATGAGTTCTGGCGAAAATTGCGCCACGGGAGAGCGAGCAACATTCCAGGATAACCATAGACAGCGAGTGTATGAGATGCCACGGTGAAAAAGCGCCTTCTCGTGGATCGTTGCGCCTTTTTGTGAGGACTAGTTGCTAAGTGTCTATTTTTTCTCTGGTATGGAACCACCGGTGAAGCATAGGCTGGAGGTTCTGTGAAAGCTGCACAAGGCGAGCAACGATTCAGGAGAACCATGTTCAACGAGTGTATGAGATGCCAC